>OY282643.1:25800858-26063358 GCA_958299015.1 Tetanocera ferruginea | reverse complement strand
CAAGAGAAACTCACCTTGGTTTGCTGGTTAAAAAGTAGAAGAGCGACGAAAAGATATAGCCGGAGAGAAAAAGAGAATGGAATGAATTGGCATAAAATTGGTCTACGAAAAAGAGTTTGTCAAATTCTAGAGCAGAAAAATAATAGAGCGCGCATGTCCGTGTGTGGTGAGTTTTGCTAGGTGCAGCAAAACTCAGCAGAGGGCGTGAAATATTGCAATCAACAATATTTTTCACCTGTTCATGAAAGAAAATAAAGAAGAGTACTTAAATGAAAGCCATAAATCAGAGTGATACAAAATCACAAGATTTTAATCTAATGTGAACGACTCCATCGAAAGAAAACATATGTCATACAGATCTTAAGGACTTATGAACTAAGCATCTTAGCAACTAATGGATTTTTATACAAGAATTATTTGGTGTATTGTTTTCTAAACATTTCTAATATAATCAAGAAAAAGTTGAAAACTGACACTGCAGATTCTTCGGTTGCCTCTTGTGTCATACTTATTTGCTTCAAGCAATAATATTTTTGAGGCTATGATTAGTAAAATGTCCTTAAATGAGAATTTTGCTATCGAGGTTTCTTTTCCTTACCTGAAACAGAGTTGGATATTTTGCGAGAATATGACTGCAGGTTTCTTTATACTCTAGGCATAGTCTTCATGAGTTCATAAGTTGAAGGCATATTTTATTGTAGATATTTCTTCAGTTTACATTGCCCAGTTATGAATTCCAGTAATCGCTCTAGGGTCGATTTTGCCTAAGTTTCTAAGGAATTTCCATTTGTTATGGGGAAAGCTCTTGAAATATTAGCTTTGAAAAATATTTCCTAAAGAGTCCAAGAATCTTGAAATTTTAAGGAGATTCAGACATGTGATATCGATACAACAAAACTGTTTAGTTACTATAATTGATGAAAATTCTACCTATTGGATTAGAGAGTCTCATTCCCGTCAAAGCCACAGTGCTCAGCGCTTCAGAAAAGTTTATGGTTAGGATTTCTTCTTAAAATTTTATGATATACTGATAGATGCTTTAGTAATAGTTGTCATCAGAGTGTTCTGCAGAAGTTCCCACTGCAATTCCTTCTTCTATTTTGGAACCATCCGTACACCTACTAGACAAGGTAGTTTTTTGGATTGAGTTGGTTTCTCGTATTTCCAATAAGATCTGGTGGACGAATGAACACGATGAAGTTTTTGCTAAAACAAGTTTTGGAAAGGATATCATATAAAGCTATGCTAAATTCCCTTTTCTTACTTTAGTGGAGCTATAAGTAGAGAGAGGTGCTCTTTAAAGGGAAGATCGGGGCTATGTTACCCATAGGTGAAATTCTGTGCAGACTAAGTTTGACCTCCATTGGAATGTGTATGTGCATTGGTATAAGCCCTGAGATGACATTCAGGGCCGCTGTTGGGTAATCCTGATGCAGCCTGTCATATATTTCCCAGCAGTTCTCCGAATTCGTTCTAACCTCTTTATCCTTTTAGGATTTTTGATGACCATGCATATGACAGTGCGAGTCTAACGATCAATGTGTAGAGATTGTAAAATATCTTAGTGATTATTCCCCAGTTTTTACCGCCATTTCTTCTACAGGTCCACAAAAAGGCAGTGTATATTTTAATAATATGGTCTTTGTGATGCTTAAAGGACCGTTTGCTGTGTTTGCTGGGGTGCTTATGCTTTATGATTTGTTAAAGGCGGAATAACACTATCACTGTACCGTTATCAATATTGCCTGTAAAACGATAGACTCAGTACCTAAAACCTCCCTCACATAATGACTGATACGTCATCGGCATATCCAATCACATCTACCCGAACTCCTTGAAGTGAAACTAGAAGACAGTATTCAGCTAGGGACGAAAGCTTCCTTTGCGGCAGCCTATGCTTGAAGTTGCTTGAGAGAAGATTAATTTAAGCAGCTCTATATTAATATACTACAAAGCGTGCTCATTATTCATCTGCTTATTACTTATGGTATGTGATGATTGTAAACAGCCTTTTTCGTGGACTCAAATGATGTATTATTCAAGGCTCCTTCCATATCAAATAAAGTCTCTGTAGATTTACCCGTCTGGTGGGGTAAAGCCTTTTCTGTAATGTTTTATGGAAAGGTTTTTTTTCCATATTTTCAGTATGAAGGATATATAAGGCGGACATAGATCTGAAGAATTTTGGACTACTTTCTGAGTTTCTGAATAAAAATAAGTCTTTGTTCAATATATTGAACCGGTATGTCGTAATGCTCTCATAACACACATAACTAAACTCGATTTTTCACAAAAATTCGCAATTGATAAGGGCACATAACGACTTTATTAAAGAAACTTTCGAAATACAAGTGCTTTTATTGCAGCTTATCCTTGATGGAGTGGTATCATTGTAATGAATTGTCAAATTTGTTGCTTAATCTCATACATTTAAATGCTTCCAACATTTAAAAAAATGACTGATAATCAAAAAATTTGACTTCTCCTTTCGGAAAGCAAATGGACAGGTTCTGGTGATAATCTATTTTAGGAGCCAGTGATGATAGGCAGATCCGGTTCTATGGATTCTATGGGAAATCAACGGGGGCTGAGCAACAAGCCACCGGAAGAGTTACAGTTTGCTAATAGTAAACGCTTTTAGGTATAGAGATTACCCGCTTTTCAGCGGTGCTTGACAAGTAGCGGTTGACCAGTTAGTGAGTAGAAGGGCGTAGTGTTAGACAGGTCTTGAACGAAAAACCTACATAGCACGGAACTGGTTCTGTCAAGGCGAATAGAAGCCGCCTTTAAAGTTCCAAATTCCAAAACTCCCCGTCTCCTCAAGTCTCTAAACTAGAGAGGTTTTTCTAAGACCTTGAAAATGGATGGCTTCGTCTAAGAAGTTTCACCAACAAATTTTGGGTCCCCACCGCGTTATAACTGTCCTCACCACAAACGCAAAACGGACAAAAATTTACTGATATGCACCTAGAATTTCTGGATCTTCTATAGGGAAGGTCTCTTTAATTGGTGGAAACCCTCCTAAAATAAGAGCTTACATCACCGTCAACCAGGAGATGTAATGGAAAGTACAAGGCTACTCTAAGACAGCTGTCTTCCTACAGCTGTAATGCGGAGAAGCGCGAATTTGGATGCGCATTCGTCGTAAGCCAGAAACAACGTCACCTAGTTTCCCGGTTCACACCTGTGAACAAAAGACTGGCGAAATTTTGCCACATAAGCCTAATTTTTGTGCACGCCCCGACGGAGGAAAAGGATATTTCATTAGTAATATCTTTATAGAAGACGGCTTTAGTACTACTTGCCCCATGGCGAGGAGTCATGGACTTACGAAATCAACTCTTAACAGATTGGCTTTCAGAAATCAGTGCCGCGAAATAACATTAACCGCGAATGCATTGAGACATGTTCGGACTCAGCACCTAATATATATCTCTCACCAACAGACTAAATATATAAATTGGGAGTGCAATATCTTGGACCAATACTTCTCTTGGGAGTTGTTTTCTCAAATCCAATGGTTTTTGGAATATAATTTAATTTGTCGACCACTTTCCAGGCACTCAGCACCCAAGACTCGACTGAGCAACCCTTCTTATCAATCATTACATGCAGAATTCAATCGCCATTATCGCCATATAAAATTTCGCGTTTTCAAGTATTAATTAATGCCTTACTATGGCAAGGTGCCGTTTATCAGTTCTGGTATAAACACTTTACTCATCCACCAATTCCTTGAGAACATTTAAGTTAAGGTTAAATTCAATTCACCTCTATTGGTGGGGAGCGAGACCGACCTAAAATCTCTTGCATATAGGATATACCAGCTTGGTTGTACTGAAACGCAACGCCACGCCGACTCGTTGTCTAGCTTGTGACATTAAGCTTACCACAACCAGCACGAAACTCCCCGAAGGGCCAGCCCACGATAGTCCCCCAACAAAAAGGTTTCCACCTTGGAATGAGCTTCTAACAAAAACCGGACATGAATTGATAGTTTTAAGCACACATGACTTGATAAGCAAGCTTATCTTAGTATCCCGGTATAAAATACCGATAGACACTCGTCGGATATTTGCTTTGACTTCAAAAATGTCTAATCTAAAATGAAACCAAATCGAGACATAAAGTACTGCCAGTACAGTCAGTCCTGTTGAACACTTCAGGCATGACCAGTAAAGACAGCACTGTTTAACATTTTTTCTGGGTATTCCAAAACTGACCGTCTTATCTAAATCAAATTAGAAAACTTGGTCAGCCAGCATACAACATTTACAGAATGAAAGCATGCTCGAATAGGAGATCATATAATGCCACCTGACCATACTCTTTGACAATACTTCTTGAAAATACTCCTTTGACCTCCTTGACCAATTTTTTCGGCATATTAGAGAATATCAGATTTTATTCATGCCATTAATTATCAGTTGGTAAACCAGGTTTCTTGACTATCCTCGTGCTAACAGTATGTTTTATATCATTTGCTACGGATACGCAGGTACAATAACCAGATTTTATGTTCCACTTCCATGATTTTGCATCTCAAAGTGAGAACTCATGGTAACCTATGTTTTAAAGTGACATACAGAATTGATCCGTAGTCAAAATAAGCATGACACAACCCTCCTTCTTTTCACTGGCTAGGGAAAGGCTAGTGGCTTACCATCATCACCACTAGGCGGAGGTGGAGGAAAAGGACAATGCTATCAAGGATGCCTTCTACGCAAGCCTAGAGGATGTTTATGATCTTCGAAACCTTTAATACCAAACGTGGTTTTAGACAAGGCGACCCGCTAAAATGCGACTTCTTCAATTTTACTTTTGAAGGCATCCTACGAAAGGCAGGTGCACATCGTAATGGTACCATATTCTACAAAGGTCTCCAGCTTCTTGTCTACGCTTTTGATATCGACATTATCGGCCGAACTGATAGAGAGTGATGTAACTGCTGCTTTCGCCGCTATTGAAAAGAAATCAGCCAAAGTGGGTTTGAGGGTGAACGAGGGGAAAACAAAGTATATGTTGTCTGCAAATAAGGAAGCGTGGCGTCTGGGCTCCCATCTGACTGCAGGCAAATATAACTTTGAAGTTGTCAAGGATTTTTACATACCTTGGAACCACCTTAAACAGCAACAACGTTGTCAGCCTGGAGATTAAGGGAAGAATAATAATTGCTAAATGGTACTACTAGTCGGCCGTATCCCGGTGTTTTCATGGCCACCTCATTAAATAAGTAAGTAAGATAGAACTGCATTGATAGCGTGCTTACTGGACCGTTGGCTACCACATGGATTGATCTGTTCCTAAAAACACCACCTGATCCACCTATCAGAGTTATCACCAATACCGAAATGCGACTAGTTTCGATACGATCGCTTTATGCAACACTTGATCAAATTATATTCAGCCTTTAAGAAATCCAGAGCAACAACCGTGCTCTCTCCAAATAAAGTGAACGCATTCACAAATAAGTGAAAATATACTGCGCACCGTGGAGGTTGCTGATCAAGTCTTTTGCTCCAGACTTTATGCTGGACTTTGACTTTGTTTCAGACTTTGTTATATTCTCCATGACTTTGAAGAGTGTTGTACATATCGCATTGGGCCGTTTGTAGGGTTCGTAGCATCACCCGTTTTTGGTATTGGCTGGATATTCGGAATCTTGTAACAAGATGGAGATGCTCCTGGCCTGTATGAGATGTTGAAAAGATTGCGCAAAGGTCGAACCAGAAGAGAAGCTTGCTCGTTAATCACAACTGGTGGTATGCCATCTCAAGATCAGAAGCTTTAATTTTTAATTATGTTGAGATTTGCGAGGAGCCTTTTAACTGCTCTCGTTCGAGTATAGAGACAAGAAAATTATGGAGTTTTCATCCAGTACTGAGATGTTTTAAGTTTGAAATTGCTAGCTTATCAGGAAGTTGGTTAAAAATTAATTCCAAAGTTTCTATGGGACAGAATACAAGCAGTGAAGCTAACAAAAATGTTTTAAAAACAAGTTATATGTTGTCTTTGTTAAAAAATATGAAAAATCATCTTAAAAACAATTTAATTATTTTATTTCGAATAATCAATATTCATATCCATCAATATCCACAGATCTAAGCTAAAGAAGTGGTCGCAAAATGATAGGAATAGCGTATGTTTGTAATCGTAAAATATTTCGACTTACTTGGATCCAACTTAGAAACACGGTTAATAAAACATAATTAAGCATGCCCGAAAGTGTATTTCCCACTTGATGGGAATAAAACTCAATTTCAAGCATAGTATTTTCATTGGTCTTCATGGTCTAAGTTATTCAAATTTATGAAAACATTACAAAGAGAACGAATAATTTTTGATATTGTTCATATATTTACTTTCAAGAGAAATACGCTTGGAAATACTTCAAAATTGTCGCCACCCACACCCACTTTAGTGTAGCACACGCAACAATGGTTGCTGCAACTTTGCTGCTGCCACATAGTTCGGTTTTAAGAATTTACTTAGAAATTTGCCTAGCATCCGTTTCCGTCTTGTAGAAATATTATAGTCTACCATGAAGGACGATGTTATTTTATTGTTTTTTTTTGTTTTTTTTTTTGTTTTTGTTTTTGTTTTTGTATTTCTTGTTTATTTTTAACCAACAAAAAGCGTCAGTTCAACAAAGAGGCAAACAGGCGAAAGTTGAGCAGAGCAAGCACCGGAATTGCCCTGAGTTGCTTGCTTGGTCAGGGTTAAAACTATTGCAACTTTTCTATATTACTGCTTATATTTTGAATGTATACAAGTGACTTTTTTCTGTGCTTTCTCTGCTTACACATTTTGACCAAAAATTTTCATAATTTTTTGTTGTTTTTTTTTTTTGGCCATAGTTCTCTCTGGCATGTCCTTGGAATCTTTGAAATATTGTCAGAAATTTTTATGACTGTTGCTCTTCTGTTGTATGTAAGGAAAATTATTTATTTTTATGGCATGTTTGTTGAATATATTAAATAACAGTATCTGTCATTTTGTAAATTTATTATGCCTGAGCAATTCACAGTCCAACATATGTATGAGAATTTGAAAAATTTCAATAAAAATTTTTAATAAACTAAGCTTAGCAATAAACTAAAATAAAAAGTTAGAAGCCATCGAAGCATTAATATGCATTTTACATAGTTTTTTTCAGGTTTTAGACTAAACCTGAAAGGTCAGTGTATATTAACTTTGTGCAAACGTTTGTAACGCATAGAACGAAGCGAGTCCGGTATAGAAAAGTATATATATTCTTGATCAGCGTCACCACGTGAGTCGAGCTATCCATGTCCGTCCGTCCGTCCGTCCGTCTGTCCGTCTGTGTGTTGTCCGTATACACAGGATAAGAAGAAGGAGTTGAGATAATTGGATGAAACTTGGTACACATGGTCACATGTACCCAAGGATCTGCACTATTGAATATTTTTGGAATCCGCCCACGGACACGCCTACCTCCCGTACAACGCGAAAATTGAAAACTGCATAACTCAGCTCATAATTAACCTACAACAATAAAATTTGGTATGTATGTGTTTTGTATCAACACAAAGATGTTTTTGAAAAATGGGTGTCATCCACTCACGGACACGCCCACCTCCCATACAACCCAAAAATTGAAAACGCATTAAATAAGCCTCTGTTTGACCTACAGAGCTAAAATTTGGCACGTATGTTTTTTATGACAAGACAAAGATAGTTTTGAAAAATGGACGTCATCCGCCTACGGACACGCCTTTTTCCCCATACAACCCAAAAAGTTTTAAACTCAATAAATAAGGTTATGTTTGTCATAGAGAAATTAAATTTGGTATGAATGTATTTTATACCAAAACTAAGGTGTGTCCAAAAATTGGAAGTAATCCGTCCATGAACACGCCCAACTCCCATAGCGAAAGCACAATAAAGGCATTAACTGTGAGCTACAGGAATATGTGTAAATTTGGTATGTGTAAATTTTTCATCAACATTTAAATGCATATAAAATATAGGCTTCATCCGCCCTTGGAGACGCCCATTTACAATAAAAATTTTTTGTTTTTGAAAAGTGGGTTTAGGGTATTTCATAGTCGGCCTAGACCGACTTTAGACTTTCTTTACTTGTTTTTAAATTATAATTCTTATGGTTATTTTTTGATACTATTTTAATCAGTCTCAAAATTTTCAAACGTCGACACATGTGTTCTGTTTATTTCTCTTCTAACAGAATCTGTTGATTATATTCTGCCATTTTGGAAAAACTTGAAAATTGTCGTACTGTGTTATCTATGCTGTGCAACATTTCTTTTTAATAAATTGTCAAATATTTACGCTATAGTAAACGCTGTCATTTATTTTATTTGAGTTGAACACATTTCGGTTAAAGTACCCACTTCGACCGCGTCTTTATGTTTTATATACTTTTGGCAAATTTTCTATTTTATGCAAATATTAACACAAGCAGTCAAACTTATATTGAACACACACACACACACATACACATACACACTGAACTCTACTGAACTTGTTAGTACAAAAACAAAAATTAAAAAAAAAATGAAAAAGGGGCTTTTATTGCGTTATTACGCTGGAAATATTGCAGCCGTAAGGCAACAACACTAATGCGTAAAAGAACCGCCGCCATTTGTTAGCGCCATGCAACATGGTTTGTTTTGTCATTATAATAACCGCAACACTGTTGTTGGCTACTGCATAAGACCATTTATTAAACGTGGAGTACAGTTTGGTAGAACATAATTTAAATAGAGGTGGAGAGTAACGTAACAGAATCGGAGAATTGGTGCCAAGAATTTGTTGTCCTGCATTAGGTTATTGCTATTTTTTTTTGTTTTTGTTTTAATAATGATGATAAACATTTAACGAGCACAAAAACAAAAATCAACAATCGCTTATTATGCGTAAAACAATTTTGAAGGAAGAAGAATGATGAAGAAGCGACCAATATTTTCAGTCCAAAAAGAAATATGCGCAATAATTTCGAAATTTCGAAGAAATCAAAAAGGAGAACACATAATAAAAGATAAGTAATAAAATAAGTACATCCTTTAGAAAAATCAAGTATTAGAAAAGTACATAAACAAATTCTTTAAACAGAAATTAATTGATTAAAAAACTTGTGTTCTAAGTTCTAGTTAGCTCAAAGCGTTCGGATATGAAATTAGCTCAACAGAGCTCAGCATACAGCATTATTCGATTGATCGTCGGTTCAGTCGGTTTTTGCGCTACTGTTAGCGGTAAATTGTTTCTTTGATGTTTGAGCCACTTTTACATTTCGTAATTTTTTTCCTCGTACGCTATTTGTACCGCTTGTTCTCCTGCTCTCTTATTGCTTGGGTATCAAAATGTGAGAACTTGGGCAGAATTCATAAATTCACAATTCATAAGTAATAAATTGAGCGTATTCCTATCTTATATATTAACTAGTTCTTTCCCGTCAAAAATGACGGGCCCATTTCCACTTATTCGATTTTAAATTATTCAAATAATAATTTTCAGTTCCAAATACTTAAAACATTACTCAACCATAGTAGGTAAGACGAAATTTGCTTAAAAATTTTTTGTCAAACTGAAACTTTTAAAATGAAAAAAAAAATTTTAATTTTTTGAAGTTTCAATGAATCACAAAACAGAAAATGCCTAAAAATATGCTCTGAAATTTTTCAAAAAAATCAAGCGTTCCGCACTCACATTTTACGGAATTATGTTATAGTAATACGTGAACATTAAAGTTTGTCGTACGCTTTTTTGGTCATTCGAAAGGTAATGTTGCCCAGATGAGCAACCTTCTAAGAGAGAAATTACATTTTTGAGAAAAAAATTTGCTCTTTGATTAATATGAAATTTAGTTGGGGTTCTTGAGTTGGTCAAATTTGAATTTGTATTCGTCAATTGTAAAATTTGTAAAAAAATGTGTTTTGAATTCAAAAATTTGACTTTCCATGTGAATATCTTGGTCGCATTTTAACGGTTTTTCAATTTTTCTAATTTTTTCTTAAAGTTTGTTAAATTTTCTTTCAAATGTGATAAAAATTACAGCAAAGTTCTAACCAAAAGTCGTTTTAATAAATTTTCTTAATATTGTCGTTAGTTATTTAGCGTGTTTCAACCAAATGAAAAGAGAGAGAAAAAACCTGTCTCAAATTGAATATTTAAATTCTGAAGCAAATATCTCCGCCATCTGTGAAAAGATTTTATTTATTTTTTTTTTTATTTAAGTTTTATCAGTTAACTTAAAAAAACTTTTGAAAATATTACCGTTTCTTTGTTTGGAATTGCATCTAATAGTGCGGTTTTTATGGGGTCGTTTTACAAATTTTTTCAAAGACATGAAACGTTTTTGAGTAATACTTTTGGGTATACCTGCAGACTTGAATGCTCATCGTTTAAGGATACTATATATGCAAAAATATCAGAGATATTGTGAGCTTAACGAATATCTTATTTTGGATTTTGTCACTATTATATCAAAGTCAGAAAATAGCAAAATCTAAGAAGACAAATTTACATCTATATATATATAAAAATGGTGTGAAAAATGTAAAGTAATTCATTAATTGAGAACGGCTGAGCTGATTTGGCTGAAATTTCTTTTCAGTTGTTTGTAATTTTCAGCAGAAAGTTTTTACGAAAGAAAAACCCTACGCAAAAGTCGGGAAATAGTGAAAACTGTTCTTTTTGTATGGAATTTTGTTTGCAATTGTTCCGGAATGGCTGTTAATATAAAATTCTAGTGAATAAATTTTAATTTTTTTCGCCGAAATTTGGCCTGTTATCGCATTATTTGATGATTTTGGACGATGTTAAGGTGGAAAATGGTTGATATTTCGTTACGAAGCAAAACTTCGAAGCAAAATTTCGGATTATTCTGAAATTCATTGTGATCAGACTTTTTGCATGAATTTTGGATAGAGAAGTTAACGAGAAATTCGGTCAATATCTCAAATTGCGTTCGCTGCTGCATCTTTTGGCATTGCTGCCACATTTTTGAAAGGCAGTCGAATTGCACATTCCGATTTGAAACTGCCGATAAATCTTCTCCCAACGAACAACGACAACCAACGACAAGCCAACGTAAACAATAACCAAGAATTCTATGACACCGAAATTGATGCGAGAATGCAATATCATGATTTGGAATTCATGCACGATGGTGCATAAACGAGCTCTGGAGGCAGTTAACCGAACGATAAAAGATTTAAAAAGTGATTTGAGACGATTTGGTGAGGCTGTGATATTGCACTCCGGAGATTTTCGTCAAATGCTTACCGTCATCCCGAAATCTTCTGCAGCCAATGAACTTAATGCATGCCTGATATTGTAGTCTTTGTGACGGCATGTCAAGAAGTTGAAATTGACCACAATCATGAAAGTCGCAATGCAGAACGAAACATCGGCTGTTGAATTCTCGAAACAACTGTTGTCGCTTGACAATGGCCAAATTCGTTGAAATTGATTTTTCGACTAGATTGTCATCGTTTTGGGCAAATTTTTGCGAGTTCACATCGTTGAAAGCGGAACTCATTACCAAAGTGTTCTCTGGCATTGCACATAATTATAGAAATCTTAATTGAATTAGTGAACGGGCAATACTAGCAACGAAGAATAAGCACGTTGCTGGACGTTACTAGAATGGCTTTTTCAGGATTGATAGTTGAGTCATTGCCCTGACACCATCTATTTGCTATGCGTAGTATCCTTTGCGATCACCAAATCAATCGCATTTCCTCTAGTAGCAAAGACCGGCTTCTATAACTTTTCGAGTAGTTCATCGACGATCAATGTCCACAAAAGAGCTGGTAGAACCCCTTTTTGAGGGCATTCTCTGTTTTCACCAATGACGTTAGTAGAATCTATTCTGTAATTAAAGTACATATTCCTAAACTCTTTGATCCAAATTGGGTTATAAAAATACCCAACAATTTTTAAATTTTAAGACGAACTCCTATTTTAAAAAAAATAATGTTAAAAATGCATCTTATAATTATTCGAAACGTGAACTTTGAATATGAATCTTTGAAAACCTGAGTAAAGATTTTCCGCATGTCTCCACAATAAATGACAAGATTGTGAGTAATCAATCAAATCTGACAAAAAAAAAACAAAAACGAACAGTTTGGGAGGGATCGGGATGGATCAGGATTAAGAAGTACTCATAAAATATTTCAGTTTTTCTCAAATACGAATAATTAATTTCCACTCAAACCAACAAATCGAATTGTCTCGCATACATTTTTTGATTTTATAACAATTCTCTTAGCTTTATTCTAAAGATCACTTTTAGACTGCACAAAAGAGGTTTTTAACGCTCGCAGATAAACATCGTTCATTGATAAACAATTCTGAAACCGCAAAAGACGGGCTTTAACCATGAAAAACCTGTCATATGGAACAAATTTGTTAACAGCCAAAAATTGTCAGCTACTCTTAGTTACTCAACTAAATTGCATTATTTGTATCATTAACCTGCTGCGCCCAGCTCAACTAATGCATCATTTTATTTTATTTCATTTAACTGCTAGCTAGATGTCAGCATCGTGCCAAGCTGACACGTTCTTGTGGCGTTTCCAGGCTTTTGCAATAGAAGAAAAACAAAATAAAAATAAACAAAAAAAAAAAAAAAAAACTACTAAAGCGAAAATAACGCGCCACTGATAATGTTTGCAAACTGCTTGGATGCATCCAACCAAGACGCCACGCCGCAGCTGCAGCCCATTACATATTTTACAGTTATGAACGCGAGCGCGAGAAATAAAAGATGGCGTTGCAAAATGGCGCCAAACTATTTACAGCCGTTTGTGTACGTAGCATAGCGGTTTTTGTTGGTGCTACAAAATGAGAAATAAAATTAATGATGACACAAAACTATTTATTGTCGCTTCGCGGCTGGCTTGCGGTGCAGGCAGAGAAGCAGGGCAGGCGGTAAGGCTGTCTTGTCAGATTCTTGCCGTTGTCTAGGCTATGAAGAAGTTGAAGTTGCTTGTTGCTATTTTTTTGTTTTTTTGACTGCCATTATAATGTTTGATATGCGCAAAATAACAAGATTTTTTTTTTCTTTTCGTGTGTTTTTTAAACATTGACGTTGGTTGACTTTTTTGGCTTGGGTGACTCTGTGCTTTTAATTTTGCCCACCAACTGCACTCTGCGCAGAGTGTGCTTTTGTTGTACAAATAAGTAGCTTAATAAATTGCATTAAAACGTAGAAAACTTACAGGTCTTACGTTATTCTTAACGGCAGGTTCTGGCAGCTCAAATTTGCTTTTAATCGCATTTGGACAGGAGTTAGTGTGTTGCTGTTATTGTGGTTGTAGTTATTAATTGTCTCTTGTAGAAAGTGGTGGGCCACAAATAATGATGAGTGGCATTTGTATTTTTGTATTTTTGTATTTTTGTATTTTTGTATTTTTGTATTTTTGTATTTTTGTATTTTTGTATTTTTGTATTTTTGTATTTTTGTATTTTTGTATTTTTGTATTTTTGTATTTTTGTATTTTTGTATTTTTGTATTTTTGTATTTTTGTATTTTTGTATTTTTGTATTTTTGTATTTTTGTATTTTTGTATTTTTGTATTTTTGTATTTTTGTATTTTTGTATTTTTGTATTTTTGTATTTTTGTATTTTTGTATTTTTGTATTTTTGTATTTTTGTATTTTTGTATTTTTGTATTTTTGTAGTTTTGTATTTTTGTATTTTTGTATTTTTTTATTTTTGTATTTTTGTATTTTTGTAGTTTTGTATTTTTATTTGGGAATAAAAATTTTTATATTCTTGCTCCCAAAAGAGTGCACCAAATATTTCATGTTGCTAATACCAACAAAAATGCTGCATTTAATGTATTTTTTTTTATTCACTCATGACGTCATTGGTTCTACTCTATTCTACTCTACTCAACCGCAAACCATAAATATTATATCGACAACCACGCGTTTAATTAATATTCTGCAACTACATTTGCATGTTTGTACATTTGAATTAGTGAGTGAGTGTGTGAGTGTGTGTGTGTAAGTGTGTTTGTGTGTGCGTATTCAATACAAACATGATCAATACTTGGCAAACAATTTGTGGTCACCACACAATATCGTTACTGAAGCATGCTTTTATTTGTGCGTTTGTATTTGTATATCGTGCACTGCAGCCTGCAGTTTATTTTGTGTTTTTGGTGTCGCTTCGGTTAGGAAGCTAAATTAATATAATTTTAATTGAATATTTAATGTGCAAAATAAGAAAACGCTCAAAATATGCGCAACGTAGAATTGAATATTTAATGATTCGTTCATTTATTTTGGCTTAAAAGCAATTTTTATTCAATTAAATTACAGAAAAAAATAGCTTCTGATATAGTTTTTGCAGTTGGCAATTAATTGCAGCCTACAAGTATGCTAGACTTTTTTGTTAAGTAAAAATTAAACTAATCCAGCAACATAACAAAGATATGTATGTTTATGCGTAGCAAGAAATACATACAAAATACAAACATACCTAAAACAAAGATTAATTTATTGAGCGCTGGAACAAACACACACCAACGCTTACACAGCCGCCTATCAAACAAATATACACATGCTCCTCAGACTGTAGCACTACAATTTATGTAGCAAATAATTAAGCAGCTTGCTTTTAGGCATTTGAGGTTCTAGTTGCCAAGCCAAGTTTGGCGAGCGCATTTGTTGGTGTGTTTGTGTTTGATGATGCTTTGTGTTGTTGAGTCATGCCATGCCATGCCATATAATACAAACATGCACATATTTTTCGCCAAGTGTTGTAAAACATACATCTTCTTACAACAGACATGCCCTTGTAATGTATGTTTGTACATGTGTTTTTGTCACTATTTATGTGCGTATAAACTAGAAATATTGCCTACTTTCAGGTGCTGCCGGCAAATGAAATTGAGTAATTCGTGCGCTTTAATTTCTAATTTATGTAGATATGTATATGTTTAGTATATGTATGTTTATACATTTGTATATATGTATGTGTTAGTTGGATTGAGTGCTCTTTTGTTTAAGCACCATGGAGAATGAGTGTCACACGTGTGGCAATATATGTAAGTGGTTGTGTTTATGAATTATTTTTCTTATACTATACATGTTGAACAAAGAAGACAACAAAAGGAAGTCAGTTGATTTCATCATTTATAATCTCTAACTTAAATGTTATTAATTTGTAGTTTGTTGGGGGATCAAGAAGCTACAAAAACTAATCTAAGATATTTAATGAAAATAACTAGAGGTCATCTCAAGGTTCTTTGAGGCAAAATTAAAGAATTAAGTTGTTGAGCTTCTTATGTTTTGTTTTCTCAATAAATAGTTATATTAAGTGAAAGAAAACTAACAATTCAATAATTTGTAACGAAGTATTGCATAGCTTTATTTGACTTTAAAGAACAAATTTTGCTGTTCTAGGAAAATTTTTCATAAATAAACACGAAATAAAAACTAAACAAAAGTTGACTTCGTGCATTCTTATGGATTTGCTTAAAGTTTACTTCAAATCAACTGAAAAACAGAGCTTAACTTGGGATTTTATTTTGACATTATAACGTGTTATATTAATGCGCTCAAAAAATTGGCAAAAGAATTGATTCGAAATTCCACTTAATTTCTAGATCCTTTGTCAAGTTATAAGAACTATGTCTATTCCTACTTGCCTCCTTTGTCTTCCTATGACGTCATCGAAATCGATGTCAACTTTGACAATCAACAATCAACAATTTATTATCGGCAATCGACAAACGACATCGAAAATCGACCATCCACAATCGACAATCGACGATCAACAATCGACAATCGACAATCGACAATTGACAATCGACAATCGATAATCGATAATCGACAATCGACAATCGAAAATCGACAATCGACAATCGACAATCGACAATCGACAATCGACAATCGACAATCGACAATCGACAATCGACAATCGACAATCGACAATCGACAATCGACAATCGACAATCGACAATCGACAATCGACAATCGACAAGATCAAGACCAAGACCAAGACCAAGATCAAGACCAAGACCAAGACCAAGACCAAGACCAAGACCAAGACCAAGACCAAGACCAAGACCAAGACCAAGACCAAGACCAAGACCAAGACCAAGACCAAGACCAAGACCAAGACCAAGACCAAGACCAAGACCAAGACCAAAACCAAGACCAAGACGTAGACCAAGATCAAGATCAAGATCAAGTTCAAGATCAAGATCAAGATCAAGATCAAGATCAAGATCAAGATCAAGATCAAGATCAAGATCAAGATCAAGATCAAGATCAAGATCAAGATCAAGATCAAGATCAAGATCAAGATCAAGATCAAGATCAAGATCAAGATCAAGATCAAGATCAAGATCAAGATCAAGATCAAGATCAAGATCAAGATCAAGATCAAGATCAAGATCAAGATCAAGATCAAGATCAAGATCAAGATCAAGATCAAGATCAAGATCAAGATCAAGATCAAGATCAAGATCAAGATCAAGATCAAGATCAAGATCAAGATCAAGATCAAGATCAAGATCAAGATTAAGATCAAGATCAAGATCAAGATCAAGATCAAGATCAAGATCAAGATGAAGATCAAGATCAAGATCAAGATCAAGATCAAGATCAAGATTAAGATCAAGATCAAGATCAAGATCAAGATCAAGATCATATCAAGAGATCAAGAAAACTGATTTGAAGAAAGAAAGATCAAGGACAAAGATCAAGATCAAGAAAACAATATCAAGAGATCAAGAAATAGAAATAAAGACTAATTGATCAAGATCAATAAATTAAGAGTAAGATATCAAGATGAAGAAATAAGATTAAGATTAAGATTAAGATTAAGATTAAGATTAAGATTAAGATTAAGATTAAGATTAAGATTAAGATTAAGATTAAGATTAAGATTAAGATTAAGATTAAGATCAAGATCAAGATCAAGATCAAGACATTTGCAATCAACAAGCAACAATCGCATACGTTTATATTATTCACTAAACTTTTTTTAACTTGTGTTATGATATATTTAAAGCTTCTTTGTATGTGGGAAAAAGAAAACGTTTACCGCAGTCAAAACACAAAACTTGAACGAAACCGAAACTTAAAAAAAAAAAATAATAAAAAATAAATTTATGAATGCAAGGCGTCGAGTTAAAGAACTTTTTTGAAGAGAAATACTTAAACAAACAACTCACAAGCCTTTCCCTTTTTCGTCAAGTAAGTCTAAAGCAAGCAAAGCTTCATCAACGACAACTCATGTACTTAACCTTCAATTTATTCCAGCCATGTCTGCAGAGTTTAAGCCTTGAATATAACAACAATAATAACAAAAACAAGAATTAAGGAGACCGCTGCTTAAGTTTCTGCTGCTTAAAAATAATATTTATGATTTACATTTTTCTTTTAGTTTTACCAACGCCTCCATCACGCTGTCTCATACCACCATATCACACCATCACATCATCAGCAGACACTCTATTATGCTGGCAACTTTCCAGGAGTGTGAGACGAATTTCATTATGACGCCTTCAATGTCCTGCCAAAGTCATACTTCAACCAATTTGTGGTCGTGTTTTTGTTGCTGTTGTTATTGTTGTTGCTGCTATTGTTCAAGTGTTTTAGCTTACTGAGCTTTCATTTTAACATTTTATGTTATGAAATGTGCACCTTCAACATTTTTGGCACGCATAAATGAAATAGTAAGAAAAAATAATTTAAAATTAAAAAAAAAAAAATTAAATTATTTTAATCATTTCCATGAGATCAGCATAAAGCAGTTGCCAGCCCGTTATACCTTGCCACACCCATTTACCCATCTGCAGTTCCCTTTGGCGCCATGCAAAGATTACGCCTGAGTTTCTGTTTTCTTTGTTTGTTGTTATATTGGCAGATATTCTTTTATGCTATTTTTTCTCACTTTCATCTTTCGTGCCTCTTGGTGCCCAAGAGAGCCTTTCAAGATGTGTCAGACCATCTGGTACTCTTATTTTTATATTTTTTTTTTCTTTTTGTTACATAATGGATCTTAGTTTATTTTATTTTTCTTTTGCTTTTCCTTTCATTCGTATCCTTTCATTTTTTTTTGTGTATGTTGTTCCTTACTTTACCCGTTCTCTTAATACTTTATTATTATGACCCATTCTATTAACTCTTGATGATGTGGTTTTCCTAATTCAACCCTTGCTGTGTCTACTCATGTTTTGTTAACCTTCGTTGGTAGCCTTAAAGTGTGCTTTAAGTTGTTGTTGTTTTGGCTTTGTTCGCCCTGTCTGCTGAATAATACTTTGGTACAAGTCATGTTTACATAATTATAAGAGCGGTTGAACAAAGCAAAATAATAACAACAACAACAACAACAAAACAAAAACACAAAAAGCCAAGAGCAACAACAAAAACAAAACAAATTAAGGCTCCATTACTTTCATCTACTTGTTTGTGGAAATTTTTTTTTTTTGTTTTGCTATATTTTTTTTTATCTTAATGGAAACTCAAGCAATTTAAGTTTTTATAATTTATGTGGCTTCGGTTTTAATTTTCTTTATTTTTATGTTTTATGTTCCAATACAAAAAACTTCAAATTGCACGCAAAACATGTAGAAATTTGTATTTTTATTAAAATAAATTTTATTAAGGATTCCCAACCGTAATTATTTGTTTAAAATTTCTAACCACTTGAATGTTTAGATTCAAATTCACGTTTCACTGGATAAGAATTCCTGCTCAATGACGTTATATCTGAATTAAGGAACAAAAGAAAAAAAAAAAAACATAAAAACAAATTATCAACCCTTGGGATCAGTTTTGAGTAAAAAATTTTTTCCACTCATCTACTGTTCCACTTAATATGCCTAAACTTTGATATCATTAATTTTAATGTTTGTTTCCAAAAACATTGCTAGTATAGTACTTACGTTGCTTCAATGAATTTGTAAAATTTTTTG
Organism: Tetanocera ferruginea; assembly: GCA_958299015.1. NCBI lineage: Eukaryota > Metazoa > Arthropoda > Insecta > Diptera > Sciomyzidae > Tetanocera > Tetanocera ferruginea. The sequence continues at coordinate 26,044,432 of OY282643.1, read as the reverse complement.
GACATTTCCACAGCAAATTCTTGTATTTTTATTAATAAAGTATACCTTTATTTCCATTAATAGATCCTTAGAGTAAAACTACTGACAGAAAACATAACTTAAGTTGGCAGGGACGTAAAATAAGTTAATAATTAATGATTATGTTATGTGGGTCAAAAATTTTCATGGCAAGGCTTGCACATATAGGTACATATTTATTTATATAAACGTTGAACCTATTCTTTTTGTGTTTTGTGAAAACCATATGATATGTATCTACATCAATATTAGAAGAAGTGAATAGTGTCAAACGTATCTACACTATCGCCTTTTAAAAACTATTTTTGGCATTTTTATTTTTTTGTGGAGGAGTTCTCTTCACTTTTCTTAGCTAATTTTATACATTCATCTACCCTAACACCTCTATTTTCTATCCACATAAGTCCGGAATTCTGTTAAAAACTTAAGGGAAAATATAAAAATTTAGAAAAAACAAACGTTTAAAGCACAGAAATATTTTTTGTTACACTCTTCAAAAAAGACTAGTGATTGTTTTGTTTTATATTCAACATTCGTGGTTCGACCGGCAGTTAAGTCATTGTAAAAATAAATTTAACTCTTAATGCAAGGATAGTAATTGCAAGGATCTTTAACATTTTTAACAAAAAAAAAAAAAACAAAAACACTCGAAGAGGTCACAAAAAATAGTGACGAAATTTGGAAAAAAAATTAATTGGAAATAATCAAGAACTATACTCAGAAAACAATTTCTTTCTGTAAACCAAGATTTGGTTATGGTTAATATTTGGCGTACTTGGCTTTGATGAAATAAAGATTAAAGTAAGTAAATGAAATAAACTATTAATTTGAGCTGTTTTGTTGAAAAAAATTTTTTATGTAATTATAGTTTCCAAACTATAATCTTGAGCGGTCAAAATATTTTATAAAATGAAAAAAAAATTACAAATAAAAAAAAAAAAACTCGCGTGTAGCAACGTACACGTGGAAGAAGTGAAACTTCTTTAACAGTAAGAAATAAGAGAGATTTTAGTGTGAAATAGAGAGAGAAAGTATCTGAAAAGAAATTCAATCAATACGAAATGGAATAATAATTTGTTGATTCAATATTTGTATCCAGGGACCGTACCGAATATGGTTTTTGTCGAAAGTGTCACATATTAACTTTTATCTCTTATTTTTTTCGACAAAAATAACAGTTTTTTGTGCCTTATAGTTTTTTTGGGGCAAAAATAGCAGTTATTTTCTGCCGCTTATTTTTCGGTCAAAAATATCAGGTAATTTATATTTGTTCAAGTCATTTGCCGATAAAAAGTTTTGATATTATTATTTTCATCTCATCGGTGAGACATTTTACACATGGTGTCAACAGTTCAATCTGTCAAGCGGCCTTTAAGAAAACACAAATTGCTTGATATTTTTGACCGAAAAAATTAAAGTCACAAAATAACTGCTATTTTTGACCGATAAAATAAAAGTCAAAAGTAACCTTTATTTTTCCTCGAAATATACTAGGCAAGAAATTAACTTTTAAAGAATCAGTTTCAAATTTAAAAGCGACTTAATATTCGTGAGGCTGAGGACATTTGTAACATAATGGTATATTTGAAAAAGTCTTTCGACAATTTTTTTCATTTGAAATTGTAAAATAACAGTTATTTTCGGTACTTGTTTTAGTTCAGTTGGTGTTTTAGTTGCTTTCGAATGTCTTCTTACATTGTTACTTTTTGAATGCTGGATTGCATTTGCATAGTACTCTTTGAAGGAGCCTCCGAAAGCAGAGGCAAATCTTGTTCATTATTACCTCCTGCTTCCTGATCATAATAATTACTATGTTGATAGAGGGCCTCATAAAGCAGCGAACGTTGATTGTTGAGTGCATCAACTTGGTTGGTTTTAAAATTTTGTTGAGATGCATCAGTGTGTTTTTTGGGATTGGTTCTTTGTAGATTCAGCAAAATACACTGATGTTTCGTAAAAATTAATTTTGAAACTCAGCCTTTGTTGCAATCACCTTACCTTCATCATTAGTTGCAGACCCAGCTGCAGCTGTATTCTTAAGAGCTCTAATTCGCTCTCTATATTCACGAACGCGTTCTCCTCCTGATTTAGCTATTTTTCTATTTTTTTTCCGTGCATACTTGTAGGACGAAAATTAATGTTACGGTTATGTTAATAATGTAATGTTAATGTTAATCTAATGTTAATGTTAATTATGATATTTTCAGTATGTTACGCTTTCAGTTTTAATTACATTTTGTTTGGCTACTTATCATGATAAATAGCTTACAACGATATTCGGGGTTCAATGCTCGGCAGCGGCAGTAATTTTTTTTTAATTTTCATATGAATTGAAAACGTTAGCCTAGCGTCACGAAAAAGGACCTTGAAATTTCACTCGCCGCCAAAGAAGTTTCACTTCAAAAAATGTTTCTTTTGTCGGGCGGTTGCTGGCGCCAGTTGGAAACTCCAAGCGTTGTCAGGTTATCCAATGCCTGATCTTTCCAAAGGAGATGCTGTCTTCCTGATCTGCATTGGCCACCGCTGGGTACCGAATCCAATGATTTTTTCGCTGGAGCTGCGTCGTTCATTGTCTCGACAAACGCTTGACTATATCGATGTCGGCATATAGCTCATACAGCTCGTGGTTCCATCGTATTCGGTACTCGCCATTGACGCAGATTGGATCATAGATCTTGCGAAGGATTTTTCTCTCGAACGCTCCCAAAGTCCTTTCATCAGAGCTGCTCAACGTCCAGGTTTGTGATGCGTATAGTAGGACGGGCATGATTATTGACTTATAGAGCGTCAGTTTTGTTCGTCGAAAAAGAGCTCTGCTTTTCAATTGCCTACTGAGCCCAAAGTAACACCTGTTGGCAAGAGTTATCCTTCGTTTAATCTCAATACTGATATCTTTGGAGGAGTTAATACTGGATCCCAGGTAAACAAAGTCCTTCACTAACTCAAAGAAGGTGTTGTCAACAGTGACGTGGTTTCCAAAACGCTGGGACTATTTGTTTGTTGACACAAGATACTTTGTTCTTCGTTCAAGATATCTGCGTTCACTGCAAGACCCATTCGACATAACACTCTTATAGAAAATTGTGCCGCTGCCTCTCGGGTCTGCAGTTTGGATGATCTTCTCCATGACTATATTAAATAAGCCGCCCGATAAGCAATCACCTTGTCTGAAACCTCGCTTGGTATCGAACGGAAGGGAGAGGTCCTTCCCAATTTTCACTGCGCTGCTGGTGTTGCTCAGTGTCATCCTGCAAAGACGTATTAGCTTCGCAGGAATACCAAATTTAGACATGATGAAGTATAGGTGACTCCTTATTGGACTGTCGAAGGCGGCTTTGAAATCGATAAAAAGATGGTGTGTGTCGATTTCTTTTTCGAGGTTCTTTTCCAAGATTTGTCGAAGCGTAAAGATCTGGTCAATGTTGGACTTTCCAGGTCTAAAGCCATACTGATAAGGTTCAATCAGTTGGTAAACGATGGGCTTTAGTATTTTACACAATACGCTCGATAGGACCTTATATGGGATATTAAAAAGGGTAATTCCATGGTAGTTGGCGCAAATGATGGGATCGCCTTTCTTGTGGCAATCTTGTTTCATTCTTGCTGCTAGTTAAAGAAAGAATCAAATAACTTGAGCTAATAGTTGGTTTTATAATGCTACAGATAACATAGTCAGTAACAATGGTGTTTCTTGTTCGCGGAAAAAGGAACAAGAAAGAGTTCTGTGACCGACTTTTCGGTCGAACTCAGAAAGACATTAAATCCATGGCTGGATATCATTCTTATGCAACAAGACTAGCATTAGGGAATAATACTCTTGCACTTTTTTTTCTGTTCAAAGTTCCTTAGCGATAAAAACTTGTGGATGGATGAAAAACAATTTTTGGGCACATTTTTTTTTTTAACCCATACCGACCCACCTCCGTAACCTTTTTTAAACGCAAAAATCAACATTTTTGTCAATTTTGAGGCATAGCATCCATACTTCAATAGTAACATGATTAACTATCTGAGACATCTGGTTAAGAAGATATATATTTTTATAGGAAATTTCACAAAAATACCACTTTTTTACTTTTTGATTTTAAATAATTAAACTATTAATGATACGATATTAAAATATTGTACACAAATTTTCAGCAATACATAAAGCCCATTTTTTTGTTTTTTTACCCATACCGGCCCTACTCTGAGACCTTATGTATAGCCAAAAATCAATAGTTTAGCAAATTTTGCGGTATATCATTCAAACTATTTGAGCCACGTCATTATAATGTACGCAGAAATTGTAGATAATTAAAATACTCGCAATTTGATATACTACGCTACTATCTGTGACATCTAGTTCCCAAGATATATATTTTTATAGGAAATTTCGGAGCGTTCTCAAAAATACTATTTTTTTTTAGTATTTGATTTTAAATACAAATACATTCAAGATACAATATTGAAATCTTTTACACTAACATTTGCACAATTTTATTATTTTAATCCATACCGGTTCAACTCCTTGACCTTTTATAAACGCAAAAATCGACATGATATCGATTGAAAAAGCGTTTGAAAATATAGCTAACATTTTATTTCGTCTTCATCAACATGTCCCAACAACAATATGTCTCACAGCTTTGAAGTCATAAATATTGGTATAAAATACTATCCAGCAATGAAATTAGCAACCAGCCACTCAACGTTGTTCATATTAGATTTTCACCACGACCTCAATGTCAGAAGCTCAATTTTTACAACTTCCAAAGTAGAGCTATTGTGGAACCAAATTTGACTCTAGCCCAAAACAATTTCTTCATCAGTTGCTAGTTTTTCGCTTCGCACCAGCTTAAGCCGAACAACATAAATTTGATGAACAATCTCAGTAGGTAATCCGATAAGCCTTTTATAGACTAAATTTATTAGAATGCCAAGCAACAAAGACGAGACCAGAGCAAAAGAAATTTAACTTACGGTGATAAATTGAGGGATATTTTTTGGGTGCTCAGATTAAATTGTTGAGTAAAAAACTAAGCGTTACCTCGATGTAGCTGGAAGGTAAAATCTAGACGAACTTAACCTTGACTGTGACGCATGTGATGGGCTAAAGTATGATAAAGTTCAAAAAGAAAAATATATGCATGTATTTGCTTTAAGCCAAAACAAACATGAGCACATGAACAACAATACATCAATACCAGCTAAAACCACAAAGACAAAAAAAAAAAAAATAACAAGCTTATTTCTGTGCTTATTTAAATATATCTAAAAGTAAATGTCAGAAAATACTCTTGCTGGCAGCTATATCTGTGTGGAGATGTCACGTGTTTCCGCTTGTATTGTGCGTGTCACATGATTTTTGGCTAATTTGAATTTGACATTTCGCTAAAATAACGTTGATTTTAGCTGTCATGTTTATTTTTCGTTTGATATTTACCTTTGACTCATTTTTCTTTATTCTTTTATACACATTTTGCGCAAATTCAAAACCTGAAACGTAAGTTAAAATAAACATTTTTTATACTTTGCGCATACAATTGTTTTATTTAAAAAAAAACCAAAATAAATAACTAACATCTTTAACAAAAGCTTGCCGATTAGCTTGCATTTTAAGCATGTCATCATCAAACATCAGCTCCCTGAAGTCTGAGCTAAACAAGCAACAAAATTCTAGAAACAAAGAACTCTTCATCAATCCACAAATCCTGGCTGGCAACAAAAGACAACAGAAACCATGGCTTTAAAATTAAGTAAGCAAATTCTTTTTTTACCCGCAACTTCCGACGAGATATGCTACCGTTGGCATCTTAGTCTCAGGCAACATGAAGGCCTTCATTAGGCCTTAATTGTGTTTGTATGTGTTTGTGTGTGCATTGAGTGTGAGTGGGAGTGTGTAAAAAGGGAGCTCATTACCGTAAAGTTAACTGTCGCACGGAATTTTAAATGCTTTTTTGCTTATGTTGCTTTTGCATATATTTACTGTAAATTTATGTGTGCGTGTGGTTTACTGTTATATAATTAAAGCTTTAGCGGAAGGTTTTCAAAATTTGTCAGGCATTCGCGTTACTTGATTTTAGCTGACAGTTTATTAGGCAAGCTTATTAGATTGCTGCTACAACACTAAGGCTGCGATTATAGTGAGCGCCGAGTCAGACAGGCAGGCAGGCAGGCAGGCTGAAATCGGTGTGAAAAAACGAGATGCAGATAGCTATCTATCTCGCTTGTTCACATTGCCTGCCTGCCAGCCTGTCTGACTCGGCGCTCACTATAACCGCAACCTAAGGCACGCAAAGGAACAACTTAAAGCACATGAACAAGTAGTTTAACATGTGACCTGCTTGAAAGCGGTGGCTGTCGAGAGCAAGAAAGTATTAAATTACTCTTTTGATGTGCCTTCTAGGAAATTGAAGATATAAGAACTTTCTTAAGCATAGAAAGCTTTAAAAATTCATCATTAACAGCACTGACAACCAACACTGTGTTGAATTTGTAAATCCTTTTTAGGTTTCTAATTCTAAAATCTTTATTTGAGAAAGATTTTCGTTGGAATTTATTTTTGCTAAGAATGCTTTATAGGAAGAGGATAAATAAGGTCGGCTTTTGGCTCCGTGGCTATTTATTAACGATTTAGATCTCTATCTATTTATTTAGACTAGAGATGGGTGCGTGAGTGATTTTGAGTCACGATCACGCTCACGATTTTTCTAATCAAGGACGCTCACAACTAAAAATAATTTTTGGACTCACGATCACGGACGCTCACGATGTGAGTTCTTCTTATCAGCACGCTCATGAATAAAACTTATTTTTTTGCTCACGATCACGATGGTATTTTTGCTCACGAGTCATAACGAATGCATTTTATAGTAAGAAGAATACACATAAATTTTTAAGAAAAGTTTATTTAGTGCTTTTAAAATAAGAAACGTAAATTTAATTCATACGTTTTATTTATTAAAATTATTTGAATACATAACTTAGTTTGGAGCAAAATGATTATTCGTTAGATGGAAACATCAGGGTATCATGACAGTTGAAGTTAAAAATTTTGAAACATTTAAAATCCATTGAACTTTGTAAACAAGTCGTGACACGAAGAAATTTGAGTTATGCACGCTCACGCATGAGAAAAATTCAATCACGCACGCGCAGGAATATTTTGTGATTTTTTGATCGGTTCACACTCGATCATGACGTGATTTGTCGTGACAAGCGCCCATCTCTAATTTATACCCTATCTTGACATAGACAAATTGACCTTGGATTCGGAATCAAAGATCTAAAAATCCTTTTTTTTCCAGGAAGTTGATCACCGTAATACAGTGTTTGTTTTTAATTTTGACTTCGCAAAATTGCATTTGAAACCAACTACTCAAAAAACGTTTATATCAGGAAATTGAGCAACATCTCTGAATTTTGTTTTTTTTTTTTTGATTTTGACCTTGGAGAGACCATGAAATAATTATTAAAAAGGCCCTTAACTGAACTCCGATTTGGTATCAATGACCCAAAAACCTATATATCAGGAAGAGAAAATTGTATCTCTGTTTTTTTTTGTCATTTTGACCTTGGAAAATAAAATTATAGCCTTGAAATAACCTTTATAGAGATAGATAAGGGCTATATGCAGATTTTAAGTATTACCCTCACAGATATATACATATTGATTGCATACACTGAGAAAAAAACACATACCTTGCTCCGGTAAAAAATTTCTCTATTTTTGATAATAGCAATTTTCTCTTTTTCAAATAAAATTTTCTTCAATTAGAATAAATTTTCACATTTTCGTAGAAATATTTCTTTACTTCTAGGAAATGGAAACATTTCAATGTCTCTAATAATGATAAGTATTTTTCTCGCAAAAAAAATTTCTCATTTATAGAGAAATTTTATTGAAAATGAAAAACTTTTCTTATATTTTGATAAAAAATTCACTATGAGAAGTATTTTCTTCAATAAAAACAAATATTTTCTCAAAAAAGAAAGTAATTTCTCTAAAAATGATATATTTTTCTATTTCATGGTAGCTTTTTATCATTTTTAGAGAATTTTTAGTATCGCAATTAGAGAATAGCATTCTCTGGAGCAAAGTCTATACCATTTTTCTCTAAATATGATGCCTTTTTTATCATATTCCGAGACACTTTTTTCTGAGTGTATCATTTTTTCATTTTGATCTTGAAATGACTTTCAACTGATACTTAGGCAGTATTCTAGTCTAGGTGTACACTAGGTTGTCCTTATATGACCATTTTGTTTTTTTTTTTGTAAATTCGAAATGCATACCTTCTACATTTTTTATAAATGCTAAAACGTACTCAAATATGAAATTTTATCTTTCCAGCAGGATCGCAATCCGTGCCGACTGAGCAATATAGTTCATTAAAAATTGTGTTTCGTCTTGATATTTCGATCTTATAACTTATATAAATGAAACAAATTAAGTGCATAAGAGTTAATGAAATAAAATAAGATCAATATTTATCATTATTTAGAAACAGTATAAGACAGAATTAGAGTCCGAATACAGATTTCCATGCTACTGGCCCACAGCTCAACAAGAATTGTTTCTGATTTTCTTCAACCGTGATAAATCCGTTGAGATCTTCAATTAATTTGACATTTAAAACTTTCAAACGGAGTATTCTTATTTTAGTTTCTAGAAAAACAGCATTATCAGTTCAAGCAGAGTTATCTTTCTCAAGAAAACTGCTCTCAAACCGCAGTTGAGATAGGAATTGGTTGCTCTTTTCCGATACGCTGTCAAAAAGCACAAGAAAAGACGCTAAGTAAGCAAATATCTTGTGGAGCATTTTTTTCTTTCGGAATCAGCCCGAATTTCGACTCAAAGAAACATATGTTTAAAGGATCATTCTCATAACAAAAACTCTAAGCAGAGTTAAAAAATTTCGTGGTTATCGTCTCTTATAAAACCAGTTTGTCCAGTTCTCCCTTTAAAACATTAACAAAGATGTAATATTTGCCTCGCCAACATAGTCTTGGAATTGATGTTATCCCTACTGTCTCTGAATTTTTTTAAATTCGGAATATCTGGCCTATTTCCAATATGAAGCAAATTGGTAGTAGGCTTCGAAGGTGGTCATAAACATGATGACCACATGAAGAAGCAACAATTCTCTGTGCAAAGTATGCTCTAAAACAGCACAAGCCCCATTACAACGACCAGTATTCGAAGCTGTTGTGTCGCAGCACATAATTTGTACTGCATTATGAATGCTTTAGTCAAAAAGAGCAGTTTAGACCGTCTTAGCTAGATGCAGGAGAACTCTGTAGTTTTGTCACTACAAGAAGCTGTTCTCTATCGTCAATTGTTACAATAATTCGCAACGTTCTTCTTTTGAACTTAGTATATTTACTTCGGTTAATATTTGTCCATCCCAATGGACTGTAACTACGTCATGTACATTGTTCTGAAAGTCAGTTTTTATTGGATTTTTCGACCGAGTATGAATTCGCTGAATAAAGAATTTGTGAATGGGGAAATCATCGCTGCTCAAGCAAAGAGCTTTTACGATCGCTGGAAGAATGTTAACGGAGTCTCATGTTTACCTGACATCGATCTTAAGCTGCTACAAGTGTAGGTGTTCTTTCTTTGTACCTCTGTTTGAACTTTTTTCAGGGAACGACTGGCAATCTGAGTTCAGAATTCAAAATTAGTTCTCCGGTCGAATCTTCTGGTCATTCCAAGTTATTAGAAGTAGAAGTATATGAAATAGCTGATATTTCTTTCCTATTCTTCCAACCGTTTTTGCCTAGCTCTTACTCCTCCAATTTTTTGTCAGCACATCTTGTGCTTCCCGGTCTACCTGGCTCTCTCTGTTTCTTTAAAAATACTTTGTCTTTCTTTATTTTCATTCTCTCTAAAGCAGTGGTCATCAACTTATGTTTTCCCATAGCCCGCGGCCGTCATGTGTTTTTGAGCTTTTGATCACGAAGTAGCATTCGGCTCGCTGTCAACGTACACTGCGTAAAAGTTTGTTTTTTCTGCTGTGCTGTAAATTTTTAGGCAGTCTGTTTTGAGCGTTCATGCGGTAAAGTTGTCGCTCGCTGGTTTGTTGATGAATATAAATATTTTACAATGTTTCAGGAAAGTTGGTTTTTACAATTATTATTTGCTGACAATTTTTACAGTGAATCACAATGTGTGATTTGCTTTTATCGTCGAACTTCTTAAAACATTATATTCATTAACTTTTATCTATTTTGGTTCTATCTATGTTTAACATCTATCCTATTATTGAACATGCTATTTTAATAGCAACAAAAAACACGAAGATAAAAGCACAACTTTATAATGTTAATCGAACATGCGACAATATTTGCTTAAACCAAATGATGCGAGAGCTTTTGAAAACTTCTTGTTTCAGTGTAAAGCTCTGCACTCGGAAAGCTCTCTTTGTTGTTGTTTGGACCACGCGCTGATGACCACTGCTCTAAAGCATCAGCATGTGCGATATCAAATAAAATATCATGGTAAATTTTAAAATTATTTTCACTTAAAATTACATTTATGTAAAGTTACAATTACAATTACAATTACAATTACAATTACAATTACAATTACAATTACAATTACAATTACAATTACAATTACAATTACAAATACAATTACAATTACAATTACAATTACAATTACAATTACAATTACAATTACAATTACAATTACAATTACAATTACAATTACAATTACAATTACAATTACAATTACAATTACAATTACAATTACAATTACAATTACAATTACAATTACAATTACAATTACAATTACAATTACAATTACAATTACAATTACAATTACAATTACAATTACAATTACAATTACAATTACAATTACAATTACAATTACAATTACAATTACAATTACAATTACAATTACAATTACAATTACAATTACAATTACAATTACAATTACAATTACAATTACAATTACAATTACAATTACAATTACAATTACAATTACAATTACAATTACAATTACAAATACAATTTCAATTACAATTACAATTACAATTACAATTACAATTACAATTACAATTACAATTACAATTACAATTACAATTACAATTACAATTACAATTACAATTACAATTACAATTACAATTACAATTACAATTACAATTACAATTACAATTACAATTACAATTACAAATACAATTTCAATTTCAATTACAATTTTTTGCAGCTAAATATATTTTAATAAAAGTGCCCCCACACTATATGTTTCATACATATGACATGCCAAATTTTACAGATAGTTTTGACAAACATATAGTGTGGAACATATGGAATTTAATTCTGACAAGTCGTTTGTATTTCCGTATGTACAAATTTGAATTAGAATTGTTTCTAATTTGATCTGTTTTTCATATGTAAAAGTTTGAAGTTTGAAAAAAAACAATAACATGCCATAAAAAAAAATCAAGAAAACGTAAAATCTAATTATTAATTCCACAAATTTATATTTTTTAACAATTATTTAGATTGATTGGACACAAGAAATCATTTTGCAACTTATTGAGCACTGGCGTGGCTTGGAGTGAACAAAATTGCCGGAAAACTCAAACAGTTAGCAGAAATATCGTGTCAGATAGTCTGTGATCAAAAGAAAGGAGCTCTTTGACAAAAGCTCAATATTGACATACAGATGAAATTCGAAATGAAACTTTTTTGACAAGTCATTTGTGTTGAACATATAGTGTAGGGGCACTTTAAGTAAAACAAAATATATTTTAATAACTTTGTTCACTCAGTTCGGAAATGATTTTGTAGGAAATCTAGCTTTTTCCCAAATATAAAGCAGTCTTTGACCACAAGCATTGTCATTTGCACTTTCACTGACAGACAGCTTTACTTCGCGAATATTATAAAATAAAACAGGGAGAACTTTTTGACATCATCCGCACATGGATACGCCTACCTCCCATACAATCCAAAAAGTTTAAAACTCAATAAAAAAGATTATGTTTGTCATAGAGAGATCAAATTTGTCATTTTTGAATTTAATACTAAAACTAAGGTGTGTTAAAAACTTGGGAGTTATCCGTCCATGAACACGCCCACCTTCCATAGCACAATAAAGGCATTAGCTGTGAGCTACAGAAATAAAACTTGGTATGTGTAAATTTTTCATCAACATTTAAATGCATATAAAATATAGGCTTCATCCGCCCATGGACATGCCCATTTTCAATTACATTATATTTTTTTTTAAAAGTAGGTTTAGAATATTTCATAGCCGGCCTAAACCGACTTTAGACTTTCTTTACTTGTTTTTTATTCAGATGTGAAAATTAACACGCACGTCCACTGCTCGCCTCTGCGCTGTTACAAAAGCTTGAATTACTTTTACGGTTGAAAGAATCATTTCATATTTTTATAACATGATTTTGTTTTTATACTGCAGTAATGTCGATATAAATATCACTGTTTGGCAGTTAATTGTATATCGCGTTGATTATATGTCAAATTGTGTTTATGTCAAAGAATATGTACATTCAAAAAATGTAGATTAGTAAAAATACATACATAATATTCTAATTATTTAATTTAATAGTATTATTCTGCAAGTGAAAGCTGATATGGCTGATATTGACACAAAAAAACAAGCAATCAAAAATAAATTAGCTCTTTTCTCACTTTTCACAAAAAACGCCTCACCACATGATGCCGATTGGCTGTGGACAGCTAGCTACATTATATGTGTGTCAGATGGATGTACATAATTTTTTTTTTTTTATTTTGCAATTAAAATCAAATTATTTATCATTAGCATGGATGCAGCTATAGGCATGAAAATGCAATGAGACAGCAAGTGCATGTATATGTGTGTGCGTGCAGGTTAACGAGTGTACAAGCCTGAATGTCCAGTAGAATATCCTTCCTTGCATACAAATTAATGATGGAGCATATCAGAAACACATCTGCCTACAAAGTGAAGGGACAAAAGCACAAACACATTCAAGCTTAAAAGACATCATTGTGTAGGAAATACGCACGCACAGCCACCTAACCACCACACACAAAATGCTTTCTTCCTCACACAAACACACACATGCAGACTCCACACTTGTTTACGAAGTGCGTTTGCTGCATTCTAATTAACAACCAGACCGTACGTTTGTAATTGTACTCGAAATAATGAAACGCATTGAATTTATATGCATGTGTTTGAGAGAGATGGAGACAATGAGCTTTGGTATGCGTTTGCAGTGTATTTCAATGAAAATCATGCACATCACATACTGAATCACACAAGGCATGTATGCCCTGCTGGCATGTTTGTATGTTGTGTGGGAATGCTTTTTTGTTTCGAAGAGAATTGTTTGTCAAGGAGGTGGACTTTGAGGGCCCAAATATACCCCTAAACACACAAACATACTTATCAGCTCTTTGTGTGTCATAACAAATCGAAGAAAACAAAATTAAAAATATTAAAAAATTAAATAAATTGCATTTCAAATATAGTTATCGCCTACTGAAAGCTTGTATATTTGGATTAGAAACAATAATTTTTAAATGTTTTATTGACAATTTAAAGCATAATTTTTTTTCAAGAATTCCACTAAACTAATCAACTGAGTTAAAAAAACTCATAAATTAGATGCGGCAGAAATATTTTTTATTTTTATTTTATTTATATAGCGAATAGCATTTGTTTTAATTTTGCCCCTCGATATACTCATGTATAAGTATTTTTTAGTCGCTTTATGAACCATTTCCAGTTATTTGCTGCTCTTATTTGTTGCGTCCACAGCTGGCTTTTACACACCGTTAAGTTCTGCAAACATCATAAAAATGATTTAAGTTCATAATAAATAAGAATTTTTAAAATAACCTCTTTCCATCCGGTCGCGGTGCTTATTTGTATTCAGCTTGTTTTAAATTTTTGGGTTAAAGCTAGTTAAATCTCTAGGATTACCTGTATATTGGATGGTTTTTGATAACGGTGCGCAATGAGTTGTCTCTATGTAGGCTATGTTGCTACAATAAATGGAAGGGGTTTGTTGGATACACCCATAGAAATAATTATAAAGGCAGCAAGAAAAGAACACAAGTTAATAAGACTTCAGATAAATTGCTTATCATGGTTTAATACTTTTTCTATTCAATTGATTGAATTATGAAATTATGTTTTTAAAAAATTGTTCTTTATCTTTCTGAAGACCGAAGCAAAAAACTACGTATAACTATAAAGTTAGTACTATAAACTAGGTTATTTTTAAAATTTTTTATTTGACCTCTTCTGGTTAAATTTTTTTCTTTTTAAAATTTTTAATGAATCTTAATCTTGATAGCTTATGCCTTAGATTCTCTAAAACATTTTACAACTATTACATTGTTGCTCTGTATAAACTATGTTTTCTTCCTTATTGAATTGCTCCAAATTTCTAACCAAATTTATTACCGCCAACATCCTGCGAACTTAGCCAACTCCACAATTTATTTCAACTCTTACGTGCAGAATATTAATTAAAACATTCCAATAGAATATTTTAATATCCTTTAATAATAAAGCCTTTAATATCCTAGCTTAGATAAAATTAACACAGAAGTGCTAATATTTATATAGTACATATAATATCCATTCGTACGTGATAATTATGCACAAAAAACTTAATATTTTGCAGTATTTTGATCTCTCATGCATGTTCTGGATTAGAAATATTTACCAAAATAATTACATTAAACCGTTTCATTATTTTATAAAAAAAAACTCACCATCAACATTATTATTATCATAAAATTTGCATATAAATCAGTTTAATCTCATGCCAAACAACCTGTTGGCATTAATTGTACATTAAATCAACAAAGCCAGATAAATTTTGAACATGCTAAAATCAAATAAGGATTTCGGTTGTGGCAGAGTTAAAATGAAAATTATTCTAAAAGCCAACCGACTGAAGCGTGCGATACACGTATGTTTGCAAGGAGTACATTATAAGTTGCTGTAGATGTGAAATCAGTCTAGCTAAAATTTTAAAATATTGAATAGTTTCTTTAATAACTATTCCGTCTTTTCTGACAAAAATTCTTAAGCAAAATACCGAGACCAAGACCACAAACCAAAGACCAAAGACCAAAGACCAAAGACCAAAGACCAAAGACCAAAGACCAAAGACCAAAGACCAAAGACCAAAGACCAAAGACCAAAGACCAAAGACCAAAGACCAAAGACCAAAGACCAAAGACCAAAGACCAAAGACCAAAGACCAAAGACCAAAGACCAAAGACCAAAGACCAAAGACTAAAGACCAAAGACCAAAGACCAAAGACCAAAGACCAAAGACCAAAGACCAAAGACCAAAGACCAAAGACCAAAGACCAAAGACCAAAGACCAAAGACCAAAGACCAAAGACCAAAGACCAAAGACCAAAGACCAAAGACCAAAGACCAAAGACCAAAGACCAAAGACCAAAGACCAAAGACCAAAGACCAAAGACCAAAGACCAAAGACCAAAGACCAAAGACCAAAGACCAAAGACCAAAGACCAAAGACCAAAGACCAAAGACCAAAGACCAAAGACCAAAGACCAAAGACCAAAGACCAAAGACCAAAGACCAAAGACCAAAGACCAAAGACCAAAGACCAAAGACCAAAGACCAAAGACCAAAGACCAAAGACCAAAGACCAAAGACCAAAGACCAAAGACCAAAGACCAAAGACCAAAGACCAAAGACCAAAGACCAAAGACCAAAGACCAAAGACCAAAGACCAAAGACCAAAGACCAAAGACCAAAGACCAAAGACCAAAGACCAAAGACCAAAGACCAAAGACCAAAGACCAAAGACCAAAGACCAAAGACCAAAGACCAAAGACCAAAGACCAAAGACCAAAGACCAAAGACCAAAGACCAAAGACCAAAGACCAAAGACCAAAGACCAAAGACCAAAGACCAAAGACCAAAGACCAAAGACCAAAGACCAAAGACCAAAGACCAAAGACCAAAGACCAAAGACCAAAGACCAAAGACCAAAGACCAAAGACCAAAGACCAAAGACCAAAGACCAAAGACCAAAGACCAAAGACCAAAGACCAAAGACCAAAGACCAAAGACCAAAGACCAAAGACCAAAGACCAAAGACCAAAGACCAAAGACCAAAGACCAAAGACCAAAGACCAAAGACCAAAGACCAAAGACCAAAGACCAAAGACCAAAGACCAAAGACCAAAGACCAAAGACCAAAGACCAAAGACCAAAGACCAAAGACCAAAGACCAAAGACCAAAGACCAAAGACCAAAGACCAAAGACCAAAGACCAAAGACCAAAGACCAAAGACCAAAGACCAAAGACCAAAGACCAAAGACCAAAGACCAAAGACCAAAGACCAAAGACCAAAGACCAAAGACCAAAGACCAAAGACCAAAGACCAAAGACCAAAGACCAAAGACCAAAGACCAAAGACCAAAGACCAAAGACCAAAGACCAAAGACCAAAGACCAAAGACCAAAGACCAAAGACCAAAGACCAAAGACCAAAGACCAAAGACCAAAGACCAAAGACCAAAGACCAAAGACCAAAGACCAAAGACCAAAGACCAAAGACCAAAGACCAAAGACCAAAGACCAAAGACCAAAGACCAAAGACCAAAGACCAAAGACCAAAGACCAAAGACCAAAGACCAAAGACCAAAGACCAAAGACCAAAGACCAAAGACCAAAGACCAAAGACCAAAGACCAAAGACCAAAGACCAAAGACCAAAGACCAAAGACCAAAGACCAAAGACCAAAGACCAAAGACCAAAGACCAAAGACCAAAGACCAAAGACCAAAGACCAAAGACCAAAGACCAAAGACCAAAGACCAAAGACCAAAGACCAAAGACCAAAGACCAAAGACCAAAGACCAAAGACCAAAGACCAAAGACCAAAGACCAAAGACCAAAGACCAAAGACCAAAGACCAAAGACCAAAGACCAAAGACCAAAGACCAAAGACCAAAGACCAAAGACCAAAGACCAAAGACCAAAGACCAAAGACCAAAGACCAAAGACCAAAGACCAAAGACCAAAGACCAAAGACCAAAGACCAAAGACCAAAGACCAAAGACCAAAGACCAAAGACCAAAGACCAAAGACCAAAGACCAAAGACCAAAGACCAAAGACCAAAGACCAAAGACCAAAGACCAAAGACCAAAGACCAAAGACCAAAGACCAAAGACCAAAGACCAAAGACCAAAGACCAAAGACCAAAGACCAAAGACCAAAGACCAAAGACCAAAGACCAAAGACCAAAGACCAAAGAACAAAGATCAAAGAAAATTTGAGTCACGAGTAGATTAACAATAAGGATAAGATTTGAGGCGAGAATCAAGGCCCAGTTTAAATCTTTAGTGAAAAATTTATTTTCAGTATTTTTGTGTAATTTATTTTGAAAAACATCTGTGGAATGTTTTAAAAAAAATTTCACAATAAAAGTCAAAAATACATTTTTGCTCTTTACTTTATTTATAAGGACCAATTTCATGCACGAAAAATAATTTTTTTTTTCTTTTATGCGGCATTTTTTATTTTTTTTTTGTAATTTTACTTTTTTTGTTGGTTCACGCGGTAGGCAAAACTGTTCTAAAAACAATATTTTTTTATTTTTTTTGTTTCAGGCTACCTGAAGAGAAGATATCATGAAAGCTGAACTTTTATGGGCTGTTTTACCATAACTATTAATAAAAAATAAATAAAACAACCAAAATTTTAAAAAAAGAACAAACCTATTTGATATTTAATAAAATATAAAAATACAGCCCTTCAAAACCAACCCGCTTATTACTCAAAAAATGAAAACTGTACCTTAACAAAAGGACATAATCAATCATAAGGAGAAGAATTTATTTGCGTGTTTCCAACTACACATGAACACGGAAGTTCGAACACCGTGAAGTTCGTTTTTGAAAGCACGAGTTTGTGAATTTTGTAAAAGTTTTTAAATACGCTTGATCACGGGTAACACGTGTTCACGTGAAATCAGAAGCTCTTATTTCTACAAGTATTTGGACAAGGATTTGGACATGGGTAAAGACAAGGTAAGGAATAGTATTAGAAAAAAAATAAAAGCTAAGAATTGCAAATTTTAAATGAAATTTTTCCAAAATAAAGACCAGGTTACAAAAAAAAATTTGGAAAAAGAAGTATTTTATGCATTACGACAAGCATGAGTACTTGGTTAAGGATGAAGATAAGAATAAGAACAAATATTTAAAAGGATTAGAATAAGGATTTTGCTGTGACCGTGGCACAGGTTAAGTGGGTGACTTAGCATGCCTGGAGCGCCCGAGTTCGGTCCACAGGCGCGGAAAAATTTTTTTCAATAAAAAAATTTTGTGATCGGTCACCACCTCTCTACAGACAATGACTAACCTCAAGGAGTACATATGCCATGTAAAGCTTCTTGAGAAATGAACTTTAGCCGGTCGAAGTCGGCTTAAAACATGTAGGTCCAGTTCTCGGTCAATTGTGTGCAAGCATTTAATTACACAAACAACGCAATTGATCATTAGAAGCTCGGTCAAAGTCTTTTCAAGGGCTGAAATGGCCAATTTGGTGTTTTTTTTTAAAATAAAGATTTAGACAAAGACTAGACCAGAGATTAGGACAAGGATTTGTGAAAGGATTAAGAAAAGAGTTACATGAGGAAAACACATAATAATTAAAAATGTTTATATATTAAAAATTAAAAATTAAACATTTTTATACCCTAAACCTGAAAGGTCAGGGTATATTAACTTTGTGCAAACGTTTGTAACGCATAGAACGAAGCGAGTCCGGTATAGAAAAGTATATATATTCTTGATCAGCGTCACCACGTGAGTCGAGCTATCTATGTCCGTCTGTCCGTCCGTCCGTATGTCCGTCCGTCCGTCCGTCCGTCCGTCCGTCCGTCTGTGTGTTGTCCGTATACACAGGATAAGAAGAAGGAGTTGAGATAATTGGATGAAACTTGGTACACATGGTCACATGTACCCAAAGATCTGCACTATTGAATATTTTTGGAATCCGCCCACGGACACGCCTACCTCCCATACAATGCAAAAATTTAAAACTGCATAACTCAGCTCATAATAAGTCTACAACAATAAAATTTGGTATGTGTGTGTCTTATACAAACACAAAGATGTCTTCGAAAAATGGACGTCATCCGCTTACGGACACGCCCACCTCCCATACAACCCAAAAATTGAAAACGCAATAAATAAGCCTCTGTTTAAGCTACAGAGCTAAAATTTGGCACGTATGTTTTTTATAACAAAACAAAAATGGTTTTGAAAAATGGACATCGTTCGCCCACGGACACGCCTACTTCCCATACAACGCGAAAATTGAAAACTGCATAGCTCAGCTCATAATTAGCCTACAACAATAAAATTTGATATTTATGTGTTTCATACCAACATAAATATGTATTCGGAAAATGGACGTCATTCGATCACGGACACGCCTACCTCCCATACAACCCAAAAATTTAAAACGCAATAAATAAGCCTCTGTTTAACCTACAGAGCTAAAATTTGGCACGTATGTTTTTTATGACAAGACAAAGATGGTTTGGAAAAATGGACTTCATCCGCCCACGGACACGCCCATTTACAATAAATTTTTTTTTTTATTTTTGAAAAGTGGGTTAAGGGTATTTCATAGTCGGCCTAGACCGACTTTAGACTTTCTTTACTTGTTTTAAATAAACCTATTAACATTGACAAAAAAAGTTCGATTACTCGGTAAAACGACTAAAAAAACTCAAGAGGTGTGAAAGTTAATCTTTCATAATTCAAGCACGATAAACAAGGTAGTGCACTCAGATTTTTTTCCATCTGAGATCAGACTATTTTTTCCACCATTTCTTCTTCGTAGTTTTTTGGGGCGCAGAATTCGAATCTGAGGTCAGTTTAACACTATTACGTCAAGGTGAATATTTTGTTGGTGCTTTTATATGAATTTTGTCAGATTTTATAAAACACCTTCTCTTAGTTTGACCTTCAAAAAAGCTTGAAGCTGACGTGATAGAACTTATTCAATGATTAAAAATTTTATCGCTTTTAGGTAATTTTTTGAAAAACAAAAATCTGACTTTACCTAAGTACCCAGTGGTTTCCGGGGTCGCTGAGATCAGTTGATCTCTATCATGTCAGTTTCAAGGTCATTTAAAGAGCAAACTAAGAAAATCTGATCGAAAAATTTTAGCAAAATTCAGCTACCCATGGGTTTTCAGGTCTCTGTATCTGGTATCGAGCCCGGTTGAGCGCTATGACGTCAGTTTAAAGATCATTTTTTGATCAAACTTAGAAAAGGTGAATTGAAAAAATCTAACAAATAAGCATGCAAAATGCAAAAGCACTAAAGAAAACTATTTTGCCTAGTTGTGATAGGGTAAAATGGGTTTTGAATTCAAATTCAGCGACCCCAAAAACGTACAGAAAACATTGTTTTTTTTTTTGAGCGGTTGTAAAATCGACGTTAAAAAAACTAGATGTAAAATGGAAAAAATTTGAACCAATGTTTCTCTTCGAAGATCATTCCGTATCTTTATTCTCAATACACAGAGAGAAAAACATGGGCTTAAGTCAAGAGCAAAGCGTTCGTAACTGAAATCAGCTCCATAGAGATCAGAACCATCTCAAAACATGCTATGCATGTTCAGTAGACCGGATCGAAATTTAGATTCCGCCGGTCGGGGGTCTCAAAAGTTAGAGGAACTCATTAAAATGATTTCTGCATACTTTTTTTTTCAAATCGGAGAAAAACCGCCGAAGCAATTTTGATTCTCCTGAAGGTCCTTTTTGGTAAAAAAAACATGTTTTTTGCTTGTAACTTTTTATTTTTCACAGAACGCATACCCAAATCTACTTAAATGTTAAACTTCTTACTCATACTAACATTTTGACATAAAAAAATTGTTAAAATTTTGTTTCATTATAACTCTTATTGACCATCAAAAATTGAACTTTTTGCTATTTTTAAAAAGGCATTTTTTTAAAACAGCTGGCTCATTCCATACAGACGAGTGTGACGTTTTGACTACTTTATCGTGCTGAAAATGGTATTAACCGGTTTAAATTTTAGCAATTTACTATAGGGTATTTTAGAAGATGCCCCAAGGTTTCGAAATGGTAAAACAAAATGCAATTATTTATACCAGTTTAATAGTTACATTCGCTTAAACACCTGGGACGGGTGTGACGAGCACAAGTTTAAAAACAAAAAATTCTGAGTTTAACATTGAAATTCAGTCCATATGCCACAATGAGACCATTTTTAACTTGCATATATTCAAATTTAATATATTTTCTGTTGAATAATAGTGAAAAATATTTTGAAAAAATGGCGATAACCATTCTTTTTTAAACTTTTAAATGGGACGGGTGTGACATAAGATTGTCCCGGGTGTGACTAGTGCGAATGATGTGGGAATTATATATTAGAACTTAATTGGTATAATTACTTTCACATATTTTTGACACTTAAATCAAAAAAATATGTTTTTAATTAATGTATTAATTTAAATAAAAAAAATATTTTTTTGCAAAAAATTTTTTTGCATGAATTTTTTATCAAATTAATACCTATTCAAATAATTTCAAGTTTTTAATATATATAAAAAAAAAATATTTTTTTGTAAAAAATTTTTCGCATGAATTTTTGATCAAATTAATACCTATACAAATGATTTCGCTATACATGAATTTACAAAACTTGTTTTAATCAAAGAATTTATTCATATACTTGCAAAAATTTTATTATTAGAAAAAAATTTTGAAAACCGTTCCGTGTGTGACCAACATCTTGTAACGGAAATGAAGAATAAAAATAATTTATTGAATGAAAAAAGTTAACAAATTTATGTAAAACATCAACATCCTTACTTTAGGAAAGTTTCATTCTTATCATAAGCCCATGTTGCATCTTAGGAAAACTATAGCCTTTTTTGGGACGGGTGTGACACAGAAAAAACACTCAGTTTAAATATTTTGTACTTTGGAAACGCAGTAACCAATCATTATTACAAACTATTCTAACACAACATTGATATCTTTTTTAATATTACTAACCTTATTTTTTTTTAAAGTTGTATCAAAAGATGACTGATTTGAAGGTTTAAATTAAATCAAAATATTTAAAAATTTTTTTCAACTCGAAGTTTGTTTAGTTAAATTGTCAAAATAATATAAAAAAGCATTTAATTTAAAAATTTTTTTGCAGCAGGACTAACTTAAGATTCCACTTCAATTCGAAAACCAAAAATTACTTCAAATGCATGCATTTTAGAATTCATGCTCCCGTTCCTCATTTCTGTGGAATGAGCCAGCTGTAACAGACACATTTTTTATTGGACTTATGTGAAATTGTTATTGTTGGAAAGGTATTAAGTTCTTTCTTTTTTTGTATCGCTTTAATCAAAGCTGTGTGCGAAAACTGACAGAATGTGAGAAATCGACTTTAGAAATCTGATAAAATGAAGCATTTCTTATTCATACAAACAATAAATGTAATTTTTTCACTGCTTTATCGTCCAGTTTTCGATAATTTTTTTTTTTTTAATCACATAGCTTTGATGAAAACGATACACAGAACGAAAGAAGAACTTAATACCTTTCCAACAATAACAATTCCAATTCAATTTTTGTATCCATATAAGAATGATCCGGTCTAATGTTCAGAGTTTATGCCAGAAATTGGGCTTGAAATTTTTTTTTAAGAACACGTCAAACAATTTTTTTAAAAACACGTTTGTCCTAAATAAGAGTCATCTTGGGCTTGTTTGTAAGAAAATTAATTTTTTTGTTGTCGTTTTTGCATATCAAAAACTGAGCAACCGAACGACATAATTCTCAGTTGGTTTTTGTTTTTCCTGTTAGTATAAAAGTGCAGAAAATAAATTAAAAAATTATATTTTCCTGTCCAAATAATCTTATTTGATTATAATCGAAATTTCGACCATTATCGTTTTGTTTTCTTTTTATTGTTCGGTTCCTTTGGTGCTCCCAAGCAATCCCAAAACTTCTTAGATAAGGCATATTAGAGCATATTCAATTTTTTTATTAAAAATCCACAAATAGTAAGCATTGGATACAAATGTGCATGTTTTTTATTTGATAAACAGTACCAAAATGTCATAAATTGAGCACAAGTGAGAATATTAATTTTTTTGATAAATGATGCAAAAATAGCATACATTTTGCTCAAATGGGCGTGCTAATTTGTTGATAAACAATCACATTTGGGCTTGATTTCAAGAATATTATGGCTTAGCTCAGTATCACTTCCAAAATTAATTGCTTTGGGTTTGTTTTCAGCTTAAATTTATCTCCGTGTATGTAGAAAAATATACTAAAAATTCAAAATTATCGTAAAAATAGTTTCTTTTTCGAGCAGTTCATTCAAAATTTTCTACACGAAACCCCAAATAGCCAAAAACAATCTATAAATAATCCGCAATATTTTAACTTTGAAGGAAAGGAAACAAATAAGACAAGTTCAATGTTTAATCAAGATATTTTTGATCTTTCTTTAAAAATAGTTAAATTTAAAACATAAAAATTTTTAATTTCATTTCAAATAAATTTTAAAAAAAATATATTTGTTAATAATATTTTAAAAATACTTTTTTTATAATAAGCCTATTTAGAGAATATTGAAATTTAAGTAAGTCAAAGTGTACAAGATAAACTTATTTGGTATGTCAAGCACAGAAATTTGTATTTTAATTTTGACGCCTAGAGTTATTTAACAAAGTCGATGTTTTCTTGGAATCGACTTATTTTTATCTACAGCAAGTACTAAAGAAAAAAGTCTGCTTACCACAAAAACTATTCGTTTCTGACTTATACCATGCGCCATTGTATCGGCACATAAATGCTATAAAAATACGATTTCTAAGAAATTTTGTCAGCTTTTTCTCTTTTTTTTTTTGCTGTAGCCATCAGCAACGCTGAATGTCATTTCTTTTGTGACTTTTATGTATGTTGTTTTCATACGCTTATATATAAATATAGATATAGATACATTTTATTAATATTTTTATCTATATTTTGGTTAATAAAATAGATTGAAATACATAATAATAAAAACATGACATGTTGTTGGCTCTTGTAGCCATCCGCTGCTAGTGTTGTTAGAATGCATATTGAATGACTTTGATAATTGCAGCAATTACAGTTACAGCAATTTATGACAACATAAACACCAACAGCAACGGCAGCAACAAGGATCAGCAACTATTTGGTAAAGCATAAAAAAACGCCACAGCTGTGGCCATTAAGATGGTCATTCCGTCAGTTATTGTGTCTGTCAGTCACGCAGTCATTCTCTTCGATTGCTTACTTCAATTGCTTAATTTGCAGCTTTAGCAGCAACAACAGCAACAGCAGCAGCAGCGGTTGGCTGCATTAAATTGACGTGACCAACCGACCAGCCGATCCGGTCGAGCATCCGTCTAACTGTCCGTCCATCCATACATCTGCTCGTTCGTTCATTGATGCGCACCCAGTAGCCTGTTTCCAACCATCATCTATCTATCCATCCACTCCTCCGCCCAGCCATGCATCCGCTTAATCGTACATTCATCCGTTCGTCTGATGTTAGAATTGGTGTTTTTTTTTTTTGCTATAGCTCTGTTTGTCTAACTGTTCGTGTATTTGTTCATATGTCTTCTGAGCCCATGTCTGTTTGTCCGTTGTTCCTAGCTGACTGCAGTGGTGTGTACGTGAATTTTTGTTGTTGTTATTCTCATATTTAGTACTGAATTAAGTCATAGCAACAGCAATATAAATAGTTGTAATAACTATTCAAACGCTCTTGAAGCGTAAAAAGCCAGTGATTCGTGCTGAAATTCTTCTAATAAATAGCTTTAGTAATTCTGAGCTTAAAAAGTAGAAGCTTCAATATCGCCTTTAATATCTGGGATTTAGACAAATTATAGGCCTGATGTGCTTTAATTCTTTTAAGGATACGTTATTTCCACAATAAATTGGAGTAGCCTGTAGTGGTTGAATTTGAAAATGAAGGAACATTTTGAATGCCAAATAAACATTTTTCCGAATCTGCAATTTGATGACATTTGATTTAAGAGATTTTGCTAAAGTTATGGCAGTACTTAAATTTGGCAAAAATTGTTACTGATTAAAAAAAAAACCTTATTTTTGAATTTGATATTCAGTTTGATTCAGCTTTTTTGTATAGATTCGAAATTTAGTGGGAAAATTTAAAAAATTTAAAATTTTACAACCGGGGTATACACGCCGGTGTCCAGGGTTCGTTGCAGAAAATTTATAATAATAAGAGACCCTTTTGCTTATGTACAGATATTTCTTCTTAGTTTATTAGTTATTCAGTTATTATCAATAATATTCATAGTGGCTTATTTGAATAAAAAAATCTATAGTCTTTATACATAAAGATATGTCCTTGATTTGACCTTGACTTGCCGGCGATGTACTCAGTTAAGTCCTTGATTTGACATTGACTTGCTGGCGACGTACTTAGTTATGTCCTTGAGTTGACATTGACTTTTTGGCGATGATACAGACCTTGCTGGAGATGTTGACTTGCTTGCGCTGATACAGACCTTGCTGGAGATGTTGAGACGAAATTAGACTTGTTGGTGGTGAGTGGAGAATTGTCTACGACGATGTTAATACGTTTTTCTCAGGGGTTGGACTGTTGTAGTTGACTGGTATGTGCTACTTTGGCGTAATTAGAGCGTTCTCTGGGGAAGTGTGACCTTGTCTTGATACGATCTACTAGACTGGTAACTGAGGAAGTTTTTTAACGATATTGGGGAAGAAGTCTTATTACCAATACGTAATTGTGGCACCTTGCGAGTGTAAACAAAATATTATCGGGGAAGTAGACTTACCACCGATAATATCTGTGTCTACAAGGAATAACAGCTAAACTCCTTTTTAAAATTTCAGAAGAGCATTTTTCAGATGAAAATTGCTCTCTAATATCAGGGTACCCTGACTTTTGTTGTTTATATTTGAAGGCCTCAAACATTTAATTTTCAAGGCCCAACCATAAAAATTTGCGTACAAGCTTATTTCGTTGCGAAAAAGAGCAGTGAAAGTAATAATATCATTTTGTCCTAACTCGACTTTAGCGGTTATTCCTTGTCGACACATATATGTTTATAGAAGTCGAAAAATAACTCTAAATCCTATCGATGACGTTTGACTACAATATTGGGGAAGAAAGCTTACCACAAATACGTAATCGCGGAATCCTGCGAGTGAAAGCAAAATATTATCGGGGAAGATTATTATTATCCACAAGGTAACACTCACCACTAATAATCCAAGCACGTCCAACCGCTATGACTGCACGAAAAACAAGAGACCGCTCACTGGCCTTTTAAACCTTCCCTCCTTGCTGCGAGGCCATTATTAGCCCATCCACAATGACGACAACGGGCGACGGACGACAGGTCTTCACTCTGTCGTTGTAGAGAAATTTCGGGCGAATTGAATTTTTTAAACGCTACAGCAGAAAGTGCTTAGTGAAATCAGCAATATTTTTTCAGGTTATTGAAATGAATTTAAATTAAATTATATTATTTAATAAACTCACATCAAAGCTTGCAATTAAATATATAAATTGAACACAAAAACGAGCACTCGAGCAGCCGGCATGAAAAAAACACGAATGTAAACAATGTCTGACATTTACTTTTGACGTCTGTTTTTGTCGCCAAATTAGAATTAAATTGAAGCTGGCTACAGCTACATTTGATGTCGGGCAACAATGTCGTCGCGATTGTCTCCAAAAGTTCATCCCATAAGAAATACATGTGAAAAAAAAGTGACGTTTGACGCTCGTCGCTCATTGTCGTCATTGTGGATGCATGGTTGAATAACAAGGTTGCTTCAAAACTGACTGTGCTCTCTTTCGCATATCCGAAAGTGTCAAAAATCAACTGGCTGTCGAAAAAAAGAACAACAACAACAACAGCTGAATCAGTTCGCTTTGACATTTGCGGCAGTCGCGCTCTCCGTGTTGCGGCTACCTTATTCAGTGTACCCTGTTGTGGATGGGCTATATGCTTAAACCAGTTTTATGCTCATAGCTTTGCTGAGTATGTGTTGTCCCGTTCTCGCTCTTTCTCTCTTCCGTCTTAATGCTACCGCCTGCAGACAGTGTTGCCAGAGAACCGAACTGAAATTTACCACTATTTGGGAAAAAAATTAACACTTTCTGGGTAAATTTACCGTTTTCTAGAAAAAAATTACAAAATTTCAAATGATTAACAGTCGTTATAACTCACTTCATTACTTCCACAATAAAATATTTCTTTGCTAGCCTTGAAAAATTCGTTTCTTCTTATTGCCAACAACTTTTCCAATTCACGATTTGTAAGGGACTTCTTTTATCCACTTTTTCATTAACTTTTTTGTAGGAACTGGTCATGGCTTTCTATAACCGATATTCTTTTAAGGGGTCGTGACACCTTCAAACATTTTTTTATTTTAATGTTTTAAAATGCGTAAAGTTGAATAGAAAATAAGATGTCATTTTGAAAAACTAAATATATATTTTTTTGTAAAAAAACTACGCAAAAAAAATTTTTTTTTATTATTTTAATCATATAAATTGCTACAGGAATTTTTTAAATAATCATCATTGTCCAAAAAAACTTGTCAATTTTCGAAAAAACGCTGCTATTTTGTTATTTTTCAACCAAACTTGTTTCTTCTAGTTCATTCCATGGCTGTTTTGATGTTGATAAAAACCCCGTTCTTTTTTTTTTTTTCCAATGTTCCAGTGATTTGTAATCACGCCCGCCATTTTTTTTGATGTTTTTTTAAAATAATTCCAGTAGCCATATATGTAAATAACAAAAAATTTTTTGTGTAAGTTTTTTATTAAAAAAGATATAATAATTTTTCAAAATGATATCTTTTTTTGTATTCCACTTATAGGCATTTTAAAACATCAAAAGAAATTTTTTTTGAAGGTGTCACGTCCCCTTAAGCAAAAAAAATGAAACAAAACAAGCCTACATTTGTTATTTTTTGGTACAAAAGGGGGCTCCCAATGATAAAGGGCTGATTGTGAGAACGTTCAGAGAGGTAACAAAAACTCAAAATATTTGAAAATCTAAAAACATAATTATATTGCAAAAATTTACCACTTTTAGCCAAAAATTACCTTTTTTACCTCTGCCCAAAAAATTTGTAAAAAATTAACTCATTTAGGAAAATACACCTCAATCTGGCAACAGTGCCTGCAGCATACTATTGAGGTGGGACATAACATTCGCACCAGAGAAAACAGACCTTTTTAAAAATTCATAACTCAGTCAAAAACAAACATTTTTCCAAATGTTTTTTATTATTGTAGAGAATTGAACAAATTACAAGAAAAAAAATTCAAGAAAATATAGTTTTTACTCCAACATGGCTTTATCGAGCTCCAAACTGGTGGCAGAGAAAAAAACGGGGCCTCGTGGTTGCAGTGCTGGGAGTCGCAAAAAAAAAAATGAATTTTTTAAATCTTAACAAAATTGGTTATCGTATGACAGGAGCTTTTTTTAAATTTTTTTTTTAATTTTTGTTGATGTTCCAAATTTGAAAGTGTGTTTTTCGAAAAAAATATTGACTTTAAAAATTTATAAAATATCGAAAAAAAATTAAAACAAATTTCAAAGCAGTGTGAAAAAATACGTTAGTGATTAACCCTTCGATGCGTGAACAGGTCCCTAGGGACCTATTGCGTTTTCAAACGCAATTTACTCCTATTTCGGCCAGGACAACACCCCCCCCAAAGTTACCATATATTCCAAGAGAATTTTGTGGAGAATCGTTAAAAAAAAAAATCAAGGCAATCCGACCAATGGTTTAGGTGCTACACCCAAATCAAATACATGCGTGGCTGCGTGAACAGGTCCCTAGGGAGCTTGTACTGAAAATGCAATAAAACACTTATAAATGCATTTGTTCTTCGCTTTATTATAATTTTTTTACTGTTTCAACATATCACAGATGTGTTCAGTGAATTTTTGGTAATTTTTGGATAATTGTTATTGTGTCCTTGAAAGCATAATAATGTGGTAGTTTATTTTTGTACTATTTATATAACGTCCTTCCTTCAAAACATAATAAAGTGGTAGTTTATTTTGGTAATTGCTTTTCGTTGGAAACATAATAAACCAGTTCTTAAAATTTCTACCTACACTCAGAAAAAAGTGTCTCGGAATATGATAAAAAAGGCATCATATTTAGAGAAAAATGGTATAGACTTTGCTCCAGAGAATGCTATTCTCTAATTGCGATACTTAAAATTCTCTAAAAATGATAAAAAGGTTTCAAGAAATAGAAAAATATATCGTTTTTAGAGAAAAATACTTTTTTTTGAGAGAAAATATTTGTTTTTATTGAAGAAAATACTTCTCATAGTGAATTTTTTATCAAAATATAAGAAAAGTTTTTCATTTTCAATAAAATTTCTCTATAAATGAGAAATTTTTTGTGCGAGAAAAATACTTATCATTATTAGAGACATTGAAATATTTCCATTTCCTAGAAGTAAAGAAATATTTCTTCGAAAAAGTGAAAATTTATTCTAGTTGAAGAAAATTTTATTTGAAAAAGAGAAAATTGCTATTATCAAAAATAGAGAAATTTTTTACCGGAGCAAGGTATGTGTTTTTTTCTCAGTGTATACTTCACTAATCTGTTTTATGTACAAAGAGCAGATGTGCATAGTGTAGGTAACCTAAAGACCAGGTAGACGTATGAAAGAGTATATAAGAGGTTCTAATTTCGTCAGCCAAATCATTCTAAGTTCAGACAGTGAGCAGTAAAGTGTGATATATAAAGTGAAAATAAAAGTAAGAAAATTGAAATGGCAGACCAATATACAAATATTGAAGTTGCTGAAATGGTTGTACGCCGTAGTACAAGATACCAGGAAATGAGCGTAAATGAAAGACGTGCAGTTGATGACAGATTTGCTAATTTTATGCAAGAAGAGCTGAGCGGTGACGAAGCCTATGATGCTTTTGGCAATACAGCTGAGAATGATGACGACTCCATATATGAACCAGGTTTTCATGGTGAGGATTCGGACGCAGAAACTCAACAACATATCGAAGTCAATGAAAAAAGTGATGACAGCGATGTTGACGACGAAGAAAACAATGCACAGCAAACAAATGACAATTACTACTATGGTAAAGATGGCACACAATGGTGTAAAACAGCACCCCCTACTTCTCGCATTCGAGCTCATAATGTGGGCGTTTCTCCAGCTCCTCACCAGGCAGTTGGCAATGCCAAACATTGAGAATAGGGCCCTAAACAACCAAATCACGAAGCATCCAAGGATACGCAATGCGATGGAGACATTTGATGTCGGGGTAAGAAAAAACTGCTCCAATTTCACAACCAGACTACTAATTTTGTTTTTTTTTATCTTTTCAGATAAGACCAAGACCGGTAGAAGTCAATTCACCAGCATTTGCGCCAAGGACGAACATTCCGTCATGTCGCCTATGCCGTTCTGAGTAAGGACGGCAGCGGAAAACGAGGGCCTACTGCTTCAATTGCGGCAATGCTGTTTGCGAAGAGCATTCTACAGTCCTCCACCGCTGTCATACTTGTGAACAGGCCACGATGGACCAACAGCAGCAACAACAACAATATAAAATAAGATGTTTTATATGTAAATTTTATTCACTTTCATATGACCCATGTAAAAAAATCTAAATATACAGTTTTGTTCTTTAGACCAGTGATGCCCAGAAAAATTATTTGAAGAGTGCTTCAACAATTACAACAAAAAGACAACAACAACAAATCTTTGGATTCGTAGCACAATAATTTTTCTAACAACAAAAGCACATAAAAACAACAATGCGCATAAAACATACATCTGCGCCAGCGCAAAAGTTCATAAATATTGAACCCACAAAACAACAACACGAATCTTTCAATGTGCGCAAATACAACAATAAAGTAATAAGAAGTAAGGGTGAAGCTGAAAACTAAATTCGACGAATTACAACAATCATTGCAATATTGAAGTTGTTGTTAAGAGTGGAGCATGTTAAAAACAACAACACGAATGCTGGCAGTGCCCAAGCAAAATAACAAATGGACATACAAACAACAACACGAATGCTGACCGAGCCCAAGCGCACAAGTTAAATTGTTGAACACACAAAAACAACAACATGCAAATGCAAGATATCGTCATTTGATGGCTCTTAAAAAACAACAAAGCAATAAGAAGCAATGATTTTACTTCAAACTGAATTCGTCGAATAACAACAATCATGAAAACATCGAAGTTGTTGTAAAGAGTGCAAAGAGTGGAAAGAGTTAGGCGCTGGTCATCCCTGCTTTAGACAATAATAAACATAAAAAAAAAATTAAAAAATTTTTGCAATTTTTTTTCATAGTAAAATACTTAAAAATAAAAAAAGGTCCCTGGGGACCTGTTCACGCATTGAAGTGTAAAAAAATGTTCACGCATCGAAGGGTTAAAATACGATATTCTCGTTTGGTTTTTGCTTTTTGAGTGAATTTTCAAACAAACATGTAAAAATAGGCGATCGATTACTAACGAACGTTCTTTTATCAAGTTACTTTTCTTGTTTCAATACAAATATTTACAGCAGGCATTACTTTACTTTTTTGCATTTATCTTCAAAAGTAGAAATTTTCTTCGTTAAAATAAACATAGGTTTTTCCTGCTCAATCTCTCTCATAGAGCTTCACAGTACCAAATTCCTTGATGAATGAATTCCAAATGCGTTTGAAATTGCGTATTTTTGTTTTGATGGATATATAAAATGATATTTAGAAAATTCGACATTTAGAAAATGACAAAATTTGACATTTTTTAAACAATTGCAATTCATTTTAGTCCCCTCTAATATATTAATGCTTAAAAAAATTAATTGTAGTTAATTTATTATCAAATAGTATGATATTTAGGCAACCGTATGTATTTTTCGAACCAATGACATTGCTCTCATGTTCTCATTCTGGTCTCATTTTAAAATAAGCATACCAAATAGAGAAGACGTCAAAAATAGGAATAACCTTTTTTCATTGAATCAAGCTCGTGTCATACGATAGCGAATCAAGTTAAAAAAATACAAATGAAAAAAATTTCATCAACAAATGAACCCACTAGTGCCGCAACCTGTACGAAAAACATGGTTTCGAGATAAACGCGTTCAAAGTTTGTAAAATAAAAATAAAAAAAAATAAAAAATGCGCTCTCAATAATCCGGCTGTAACTTTTGAACCCGTAAGAATTTACTTAGAATCTTAAGAATATTTACATAAATACAAAATTATAAAAAAAAAGATTTAAAAAACGGCCAATGTCATGTCCCCCCTTAATATTTTTTAATTAAACTATATTAAAGAGTTAACCACAATTAACAACTTTAAACTCTCTTCTTTTGGGTTTAAGTTTCACATATACCATGCCTCGCTTGCCGCACACATATTTTTTTATTGAAAAAACTTTCGTTGCGAGTGGAATTAATCTCGGGCTCCGAGCATGCCAAGCCACACACTTAACCTGCATGCCACGGTCAGCACCCATGTATAATTACTCGGAACTTATGTACAACTACACATAATCAGTGAACAAGAAATTCATGTAGGTTTTTTATGAACGTAAACATTATTTATATTTTCAGTGCAAGTAAATGCTTCTTTAATTTGTTTCGAATACTTCAAGTGAGTTTCTGTTATGCTAGCCAAATACTGCTTGTTTTATTAAACTGCGAATAAGCTTCACTTGTGCCTTACTTGAAGCACCTCTGCTTGTTTAACTTGCACTGTTTCCGCCTAAATATCAATCGTTAGATTCAATTGCTTGTATAAAATTTATAGTTTTTGACCACTTTTTCATATAAACGATCCTATTCAAATAAATGGTCTATAAACACAATTCAATTAGTGTATAAAAACTTATTAGCATAAGTGTAACAAATGTATTCTAATGGTCTCAATTTCATTTTATATCCTTTTTTTTCTTTTATTTGCTGAATAACATAATAGAGCAAATAACGATATCTGCCAGCGATTAACTGCAACTTCATTAAGTTTACTCATTATGAACTTGGCCAAGTTTATGTAACATTTATGAGTTTTTGTGAGTGTTTGTGTGTGTGTTGTTATGTTGCTGGTGTGCTTGTGAGTGCATGTTTTTGTGTGTATGCGTTGGCATGCCGAAATAATCGCTGGACGCTAGAGCGAAATAAAGTTTGAAGCAAGTTTATCCAGATAAAAGTTCAAAAACAGGCAAACTCTGGAGCTGAAGCCAAAAATGAGCCAGAAATCTGCACAAGCCAAGAAGTGTTTTTATTAGTGTGCTAGTTGGTGTGAATATTATAGCAAAACAAGAGAGCAAAGGCGAGGCATGCGAAGTATCAAGTATCAACTAAAACTTACTGCCAGCAAGTTTATTAAAAAAGCTCATTGTTTTTGCTGCAGCGGAAATCCTTTAGCTTGACCGCATAGACTACAGTAACAAAAAACTATAATACTTACAACCACTCTCACACCAGCACAAACGATTTCAACAATTACCGTTAATGACTCGAATCGGCGTTGAGCAGAAATTTCCATTAGCTTAAAAGCTGGCAGCCACTGAAAACAAAAAACAAATTCTTGTTCTTGGGCATGTTTTAAGCTGTTTAATGTTGTACTACTCGGGTCAAGTCATTAGCAATTCCCTGTTTTGTTTTTTTTTTTTTTTTTTTAAATGAAAACATACAAATGGTTTTATAGAGAAATTCTCAAGCAGAAATTCATACCTTTTTGTTTTCAGAAATTTTTAGCAGTTAGTATGAAATTTTTATGTTTTAATTTGATTGGTTTTAGGTTGGTTTAAGGCAGGAAAATGTAAACTTTTATTTATTAAGCTGACTTAATTTACAGAAGACTTGATTTATTAAAAAGGAATACTCAATATTCACAACATTCAATAATTTTGGAATAAAAATGTACTCTCAAAAAATATATAAACATTAAGCTTTTTAGCATACAATAAGCATTAAATAATATTGTTTGTTTGTTTGACCTTTATACATGTTTACACGGATTTGACTCATATTTTAATTTCATGTCATTAAAAGTCATCGGAAATCATTAAAGATACTTAAAAGCAATGCTGTACAAAGTGATACATCATATTTGCTATTCACTCATATTTCATGCTTACCGTTCATATTCACCAACTATCAAATTCAAAAACCATAACGTAACAATTAAGGTGACATTAAAAACAAGCTCAAAATATTATCATAAAGATTGAATGACGAAAAACAGCTAAAAAATAAAACAAAAATATTAACAACAACAACCACAAAGGACAACTCCTGGCGCTGATGCTGCTTTTTTTATAAACGTTATTTCACACCACTTGAGCTGGTCGGCAACACTAAAATCTGCAACGAGGTGGACACAAAAAAATGAATGAAATGACACTGAATTGACATCGATTGCCAAGAGCGCCGAAGGTGAAAAGGGTGGCATTAGAAAGGGATGCAAAAGGCGGCAGATGACTTGAAAAGAAATGCATGCAAGCAAAAAAGCACAACAGCACAACTAGAGGAAAAGCCATTGAACGCAAGGAAGTACTGCTGGATTTTGCACTTGGAGAATGTATTGTGTAGATGACAAGGATAAAATTTGACAGGTTGTTAGAATAGAGCTAGTGTTGTACATAGAATAGTAGAGTGTTGCTGTTGCTGCCACTTGATGTTGCACAAAATATATGGGAAAAATTTCGATACATTGTTGGTAATGTTGTTGCTGTCTTGTTGCAGTGATTTGTGTGGTCTTAATTACAACAAAAGCACACACACAAACACACACACATGTACATACATTCATACAGTATTATAAGGATAAAACTCGATAATAACTTGCTTTATATTTTAATGCTTGCTTTAAAAATTCGAAATTTTTTAAAAATATTTTTATTTTGCATCTCAAAGATAGCAACATATCAGCAATATTCTCTCAAACAATACAAAATCCAATTTTTCTTTATTTATCCCTGCATACTGGCATTATTTCTTTTGGCTAAATTTAGATGCAAAAATTTGCAAAATTTCTAGAAAATTATTTGCAATATTAAGTTTTTTGTTTTCTGTGTTGAATTTTTGGTTGCTTGGCAGTCTTCTACCAACTGCATAATAAAGTGTCAAACATGAGGTTTCACTGCCGACAGCGCATAAACAACAGCAGCAACAACAAACATAACAACACCAATAACAACAGCAACAACAACAGCATCAAAAATAAAAGATATATCAGACTTTGAACATTTTATGTGCTGCAAAGCTGTGGTTTCTAGTTGGTAATAAATTCTTGAAGACCATGTTGAACATACAAACATTCACCCATACACACAAACATATACAAACACACTCAAACATATATTGGTTATTGCTGCTGCTGCTGCCTCTGCTACCCTTGTCTGCATCGGACTCACTTGCAATATAAATAAATTAAGTCGAGAACATGGAATAATTTAGATGATGGCTGATGAAGATGATGCAGCATGGGAACACTTGATTTAGGGTTTAAAAATATCATTTTGAGCATGCCACAAATTGTGGCAGTTTTTATATTTGGTCATAATTTCTATTCTGGTAGAAAATTGTTGACATAAATTAAGAAGTGCTTGAAGGTAGGTTTGCTAAAACTTGACAGCTGTTGATGTACTAAGATATAAAATTGTGGAAGTTATGGAAGCAGCTATGAAAGCTGTCAGCAGCACTGCAAGTCTATCCGAAGCGGTTAAAGAGTCAAATGTTTTGATTTAAATCTGATATATGTAAAACATGAAGATAATCTCTAGTCAAGAATATAACAAGGCGCTAACATGACTTCAATGCTGAGGGCTACCAGAGAGAAGGGATAAATATAACGATAACTATAAACAAAACTGACACCAGGACTAGAATCGAAACCAACAGCATAAAGAGTAGCAGAAGCAGAAGCTGAAGCAAAATCAGAAGCAGAAGCAGAAGCAGAAGCAAAAGCAGAAGCAGAAGCAGAAGCAGAAGCAGAAGCAGAAGCAGAAGCAGAAGCAGAAGCAGAAGCAGAAGCAGAAGCAGAAGCAGAAGCAGAAGCAGAAGCAGAAGCAGAAGCAGAAGCAGAAGCAGAAGCAGAAGCAGAAGCAGAAGCAGAAGCAGAAGCAGAAGCAGAAGCAGAAGCAGAAGCAGAAGCGGAAGCAGAAGCAGAAGCAGAAGCAGAAGCAGAAGCAGAAGCAGAAGCAGAAGCAGAAGCAGAAGCAGAAGCAGAAGCAGAAGCAGAAGCAGAAGCAGAATCAGAAGCAGAAGCAGAAGCAGAAGCAGAAGCAGAAGCAGAAGCAGAAGCAGAAGCAGAAGCAGAAGCAGAAGCAGAAGCAGAAGCAGAAGCAAAAGCAGAAGCAGAAGAAGAAGAAGAAGAAGCAGAAGCAGAAACAGAAACAGAAACAGAAACCAGAAACCAGAAACCAGAAACCAGAAACCAGAAACCAGAAACCAGAAACCAGAAACCAGAAACCAGAAACCAGAAACCAGAAACCAGAAACCAGAAACCAGAAACCAGAAACCAGAAACCAGAAACCAGAAACCAGAAACCAGAAACCAGAAACCAGAAACCAGAAACCAGAAACCAGAAACCAGAAACCAGAAACCAGAAACCAGAAACCAGAAACCAGAAACCAGAAACCAGAAACCAGAAACCAGAAACCAGAAACCAGAAACCCGAAACCAGAAACCAGAAACCAGAAACCAGAAACCAGAAACCAGAAACCAGAAACCAGAAATCAGAAACCAGAAACAGAAACAGCCCTCCCCAAGTGAAGTAGACTCTTTTTCGCAAGGAAAAATACCACAGGCCAAGCATTCGAATAGCCCGTAGAACAAGGTGATCAGCAATGCCAGAAAACGTGATCGAAAAGGTAGGCGAACTTTCAAATAGAGACATCATCGGAAGGATGAATCAAGATGCTTGGCGGTTCTAAGATAGCTGTGAAGTCACTAGATAAGGCGTACGCTGGAACCTAAACGTTAGTCATAAGCCTGCAAGGCTAAAAACAGACGGAAACCGTAAAAATCAGAGTTGACTGGGTTATCTGCAGAGTCTAAAAGAATATCACACCAACCAGGTGCTTCAGGTGCTAGAGCTTTGGGCACACTAAAAAAAAAACTGTAGAAATAAAGATCGAAGTGGTTACTGCACAAAATGTGACAAAGAGGGCCACAAGGCTAAAAAGTGTGGAGCAAATTCTAGCTTCTTACTTTACATCGCATAGAAGCTGGAAGCTGGAAATGTCCGTCTTTCCGGGTTGCATACACACAAAAACGCAGATAAGGTTTCTGCAGTTGAACCTCACAACTGTCGTGCAGTCCAAGATCTCTTAGCGCAAACTGCTAGAGACCAGTGCATTAACTTAGCAATACTGTACACACCTTACGTTAGTAAAACCCCAGTATTCTGGGTCTCTGAAAACATTAGAAAACCTGTTATTTGGTCTTGCGGAAAAGTGGTTGCGTACATCCGGCTGCATACACGAGTTAATGGCTTCGTTCGTACCGAAGTAGAAGGCATGCAAGTCGTTATTTCTTATCCAAGGATTTTCATCCAAGAATTTGTGGATACACTAGACGCTATAGTGGACGGTGTAAGGGGGCTACAACTAGAGTTACAGCTCAAACACGTGTTTCGAACTAACTAGAGGCAAGTATAATCCTAGTTTTGCGGCCGTTTTTTTTTGTATGGCCTGCAATAGCTTGTGCTCTTTAGTGGTTTTGTCTAAAAATGGTACATCACTGTTTGGCCAACAGCTTCATCATAATTGGAGATATCAGTTTGCTGTCTTTGACAAAGTTGTAACCAACAGTCTAATGTTCAAATATAAAAACAAAACACACTCATGAAATCAACACTAGTTTTGGCATAACTTGAAGGAATTCCAAATTTTTTCGGTTATAATTCCACAAAATTATAACCTGAGGAAAACTGAACAAATCTTGTGAACATACTCATGTGATCTCAACCATTCAACAGTACTAGTATCGAACCTGAACTCAAAATCTGTTTTGGAAAAATTGTTTTTGTGTCACAGAGTTATAAGCAGGAAAAAACTGGAAACTGCTATCATTAGTATTCGTGGAGCGGGGATAGAAGTGAAGCCCTTCATCTAATATCCACGGTGGCGCATTTTGATGGTTCCCCGTTCAAGAATAAAATAAAATAATAAAAAATAGAAAACCATAGCAGTCACCATATTGAAAATTATAACCATAATTTTATTTTATTTAAGTCAACTTAAAGTTCTTAACTCTTATCAACTGTGTTATTAAATATTTGTACAAAATATATCAACAACTGGACATGTTTTATACCCATTCCAAATGGCTTATATTCATGTTCTAAAGAAGTTTGACATGCCAAATTTACTTCCTGAGGCTTGCCATAGTTTGCAGAAAGTAACCGAACAATCAGAAAAATATTTTCTATGGAAAAAACTTTCTGCCAGATGTGAGAATTGAACTCGGGCTACTCCGGTTCGTTGGTTCACAAGCCACAGACTTAGCACGCTCGACCAAGACTGCCACCTTTTGACTCTGACCACAACTTTCAAATATGTACTTAGTTTTTAGCTTTATCTAGAAGATATTAAATCTCTTTAAATATCTCCAAATCATGAAGTTTGTTTATCCTTTTTATAATTCTCTGATGCCTGTCCAAGAGTTTGAAATGCTTATCTGGTTTACCTTGAGTAAATATTTTGGTATTATTGAGTTGTTATGTTCTTTGATTGCATTTCTTGCGAATTTTCTTGTGTGCTTTAACACATACACCTACACATACGCATACACACAAGCACATTCCCACTACCAAAAACACACATATGTACTTGCTGCAATCTATGGCCAAAGTCTGCTGAGATTTAATGGCAAATAATTTGATGCGCCTGCGGTCAATAGTGCAACGAAGCGAGCAACAAAAATGGTGCAGAGGATTCTTCTAGGAAATCAAAATTGATTTGAAATCATGCCATGCACACTGCCACAGGCAGGCAACGCACAGTGATGCGCCTACATATAACAAACGGGAAAAAATTGAATTATGGAGAGATTTTAATGAAACTTCATACATTTGATCATGAGTTGTCGACCACAGAGCTTAACAATTTATATAGCTTGCAGGTTGTTTAGTTTGTTCTTAATGCGCCCTACCTTTACCTTTTCAAAAATATAAAATTCTTTAAAATACATGACATCAAAAATTTGCTTATTTTTGCCTTGGCTCGCATCACTGTGCACCGCCGCATTTATTGTGTGCTAACATAGTCGCAAATATGCACATCCGTCAAATTCTAATAAATATGTAAATAACTTTATGCGTACACATAAGCTGGCTGTTGTTTATGTATGTGTTGGCTTTTAAGAATTTAATCAGAACTTTACTGCGTATGATTTTTAGCCTGCAGCGAAATTCGACACTAACCCAAATCTAAGCTTAGATTTGAACTTATAACTTACAAATTTCTAGAATTTGCATACAAAAAGCAAGAAGGAAATACGAGCAAAGTTGTTAGAGCTGTAGAAAATATTTAAATCTTTTGACTTGCCGCAGGAAAATATGGAAAATACGGAAAATAATTTTCAATTTTTGCCGCCACTTGTTGTTTGGCAGAGCGTAAAATTTAGCTAGAGCTTCCCGCCTCGAGTGTCAAAGCGAAAGCGACAACATTTTGTTGCTGTTGTTGTTGTTTTTGTTGTTGTTGTTGTTGTTGTTGTTGTCGTTTTGTTGCTGTCAAACATAAGCTGCATCAAAGATGTGCTTTTTTTTTCTATTCGTTATTTTCGCCGATACTCATTTTGCAACTAAATATTTTTATCAAAGGTAAATGTTGCTTCTTCTGTGTTAAGCACAACAACTCCATCTTTTGCTGGTTGTACACCAACAATCTCAGTCGCTTGGTGGAAATGGTACAGAGTCGCTTCGTTGCATTCAATGAAATTTACGCTCTAAATGTTCTGTCATAAATGTTATAAAGTTGAAGTTGTTGCAAAATTTTCTGCATACTTCAAGGAGTTGTAATTTATGATGATTTCCACCTTCTTTTGCATTTCTTGGCAGGTCAACGCGTTAAGTGGCATAATTAAATACTTCAACTTGGCATAAAGTTGGCCAGATAATAAAATGAAGGGGCATTTTGTAAAAAGAATTGCCCAACTTGGTGGATGGAGTGTTTTTTAGAAAATGCATGACTAATTTTTTTAAATTTAAACTAAATTATTTCAATGACTTACAGCTTGAAAAAATTACAAAATGTTGAGAAAGAGATATGATCAATGAAGGTGGCAGGTCTATTAAGAACTTCTATCTTTCCTGGCATTTTCGTTTTTCTCTAACAGAACTCTAACACAATTGTGACATTAAAATTAAAAAATTGTTAAAATTATATCATAAATTTAGATTTTCGAAAAGTGTTCTGCATTATTATTTTCACGTTCTCAGAAGGTAATAATATATCATAACATAATGAAATATGAACTAACGCGCAATTGACAAAAATTTTAAAAATCTTCTTTTTCTCATTTTGGCAATCATTCGAAGATAGATCGATTTTCGATCGTCGAAAGGATGCATGTCCGATTCAAACAATATTTTCAAAATATTCCTTCGGTCATTCTGGCGCTCGTTGGAAGATAGATCGCTTTTCAATTGCCCAAGCAATGTATGTGGAATTGTCTAACAATTTTCAAAATCTTCTTTCACTC
This sequence comes from Tetanocera ferruginea, assembly GCA_958299015.1. Taxonomy (NCBI): domain Eukaryota; kingdom Metazoa; phylum Arthropoda; class Insecta; order Diptera; family Sciomyzidae; genus Tetanocera; species Tetanocera ferruginea. The sequence goes on along the minus strand of OY282643.1, from coordinate 26,003,654 downwards.
ATTCTAGTGATGGTTCGAAGATGGCTTTTTGACAATTTTCAGAATCTATCATTTGAATATGAATCAGGCTCTGAAAAATCGTTTAACTTACATAATTAAAAAGTTAAACTAATTGCTTTGGGACAACGCGTACTGGACAACGTCGGGCGTGCCCGCTTGTTTAAACCATAAAAACAACTTTTTTCGCCCTCTCGGCGTTTCATTGGGGAATCTTTCCAGCGCATTATGGAGTATTTCTTCGATTTAGGTGGACAATATTCAATTTTGTCAAACACCAATTTAAAAAACTATATATATTTTTAGGTTGAATAGTGTAAGAATAACGAACAATGAGTATTTTTTACCTTGCCTTACTCAAACATTTTTTTCTTACAGTCATACCTAAATTGAAGTGTTAGGCGTTGTGCTATTTAACGCTTCTGAAAAAAGGTAAGCGCCATACCGCAATTGAAGCGTTACGTAAAAATGTCAAAATCTTATTTTAATGCCAAATATTTATGAAGTGTCTAAAAAACATTAAAAAAAACTGTTTTCATTCATGAAAAGTTCATGATTACCTCCAAGATGACTCGTGTGCACTTTGATGGTTTCTGTTCTGTGGCGAAAACACGCTGCATCTATTTTTGATGAGGCCTTCACAACTTTTTTCGGTTTCGTGGTCTTGTTGAACAAAAGTAGGTGGTTAAGAGAATTGTTACCAAAGCGCCAACAGGTCCCATAAGATTTCTTAGCTGCCAATATTGACGATATGTTGCTTTTGGAAGCTATTGCCCGTAGATTCATTGATCACAAATTTTATAAAATGTGAAAAAACCAATTTCGATTTATTTTTGTTTGTCACTTACTTACAATTAGTTCTTAACGCTCTGTCAAAATTGGAAATTCAGATGGGTTGGCGTTAGCGCGTTGTTTATTTCGGTATGCTTCATACAAAATATTCGAACATGAGAAAACTTTGACAGTTAAACAACGCTTACGCTCCAATTTAGGTATGACTGTTAGCTCTCTGAACTCTGTCATTTTTATTTGAACTTTTCTTTCCCAATTTTTCTAAGCAGTTAATATAAATGAATTGTACTGAAGCAGGTTTGTAAATAAATGTAAAGTGGTTTGAATGGTGGTTTGGATGGTAGTGTACATTTTTCTTCATAAACTTAATACTACAGGTGTTGACATCTTAAAATATATAAACTCGTTGTCTGCTTTGTTCCGAAAAGTGCTGAATTTTTTAAAAACCGTTTAAGCCCAAAACAACTGGTAAGACCTTCATAAAACCTAAAGTTTTCATGATATTTTTTTCTTTAAAGTCAATCTTAAAAACTATCAAAATCTGACAAAAACTACTGTTACCTTCCATATAAATTACGCAATCCCATTTGTGCTTCTATTTTTCTACAAACTGTAGAAAACCAAAATTAGAAAAAAATATTTATATCATATGGTGCGTTTTGATGATACTTTCTTTAAGGAAATATTAACAGGAATTTTAATTTTAAACACAAAATATAGACTCACACAGTATTTTTTGACAAAAATACTTTAAACTTAAAATTAGTGAATTTTTTCCAAAATTTCCTGATTAGACTACAAAAAAATTATATTTTTCACTCAAAATTTCTACTAGTAATGTATATCGTTGGAAAGTTTATGAAAATATCTTCTAAATTGTCTTCGAAGAATGTTCTGCATAAAAAACTTTCGTTGCTAGAGCATTTTTAGTAAAACAATCTCCTATAACCTACAAATTAACCCACAGCTGCCCAGGGGGCCAATATAGACCCTCACTTGAAGTACATAAAATAATTTTGTCTAACTTAATTTTTCTGGATACTCCACTGTGCGGCGATCGTTAGAAGATGGATCGCTTTTTGATTGCCCAAAGGATGAATGCTCGATTCAAAAAATGCCTTCTGCCGTTTCGTTGATGAATCTTCCCGGCTGATCGCTAAATACCCTTTTCGGTGATTCGTTCGCGACTCTTTCAGTCGAATCGCTTAAGGCCCCTTTCTGTGATTCGTTGGCGAATCTTCCTGACGAATCACTTTTATCATCGGCGATAGCCAGATGACTCTCAAAAGATCTTGCCGGCGATTGCGTTATCCTCCAAGCGATTCATTTGAAGGCGATTTTGAGCCTATTGAAAATATTTGCAGGAATAAGTTTCACGGTCAAAAATTTGATTAAATATATTGAAAAAGATATCGTAAAAGCTTAAAAATATACATATATTTTATGTCAAAACAAAAACAAAAAAAATTGGGATGTAAATGTTCCCAGTGAGTCCGATTAAAGTTAAGAGCCTTTTGTAAGCATGTCAAATATACCATATATGAGCACTCATAAGAAGCTGGTTCAATAACTGCGGCAATATTGCACAATATATCAAAATATCATGTTCGATACAAAAGCATGGCAACTCTTCTTGCAAAAAACTGAAGAGTATAAATTTGATGTGAAAACATTGTTTCAGTCAATGACAATAGATATCGGACGATATTAGGTCTGTTCCCTTACTCTCAAGTTTTAGTCCAATTTACCAGTTTTTACCAGTTTTAGTCCGAAAAACGTTCCCGTACTCGAAAAAATGGTAAAAGAGAGTGCAATCGAGAGAGTAAAACATTTCTCCTCCTTGTCATAAGTTGCAAATTTTAGTCCGAGAAATTTCTTCGGGTAAAAATGGTAAAAGTGTCAAACAGCTTAAAATCAGCTGTTTACAAGTTAGCAAAGAAATTGCGATACATCAAAACTTATTTGAAACTATTAAAATGGAACCCAGAAACATGGGAAAATGTGTAAAAACTAATATAAATTCTTAACTTGAGAATTTATTTAAATATTATTAAAGGTCTTTGGTATTTCGTCTGCAATGCCGATGCTCCACATCAAGCCAATGCTGGACAAGCTATCTTATTTGACAGTTTTTACAATTTTAGTCCTAGAAGCGTTCCCGTACTTTTTTGTGTTTTTCTCTTTTTTCGAAAAATTGTTTTCTCATTCTCAGACTTTTGACAGTTTTACCATTTTTAGTCCAAAAAGTACGGGAACAGACCTATTGAAAAATTTGTTGAGAACAGTTGTGCAATATCGTTGTCAATTAAAGTTCCAATTATAGTTTACGAATGGAGGCAAATGGCTTCTTTCGAGCAGATGCGGATTTAATTGATTTCCGCATTCACATGGCATAACTACTTCAATCTAACAGTTGAAAATCAATATTTGTAATGAAATCGAGGCTAAACGAAATTAATTTTGCAAAAGAAAGACCTGACATTACCAGGTCGTGTGTTTCCATGTCCACTAGAGGAGCTCTCCAAGCCAATCCCTATACCATAGCCTTGATACCCAATAGAACAAAGCATTATAGGGATAATTCATTTTTTGGTCACGCAATAGATTTGTGGAATAATCTCCCTGTATCTGTGTTCCCTGATATTTTTGAGCTGTGTACATTTAAAATAATTCTTATATCTCTCTTTTACCTCCCAACTAAACTATTGCCAGTCTTCCGAACCAACCCAATCAGCCCTATTACGAATAATTTTTACCCCGGAATTGAAAAAAGGGAGTTTTTATTTTTAAGATAGACGATAGAGAAATAACATTTTTTAATGCACTCATGCATACTGACGATTGTTGAACTAATTTGCGTTAAAAATTTTAGAAACATTTTTTAACTTAAGCTTAAGAACGGAAACATCCTTTTCCAATTCCGGGAAAAAAAAATCATTCATAATAAAGCTGAATGCTCGCGCATTTAAAGAGACTCTGAGCATTTGTTTATTCGAAGCAAAAAAAAAAAACTTTAATTGACACCTTCTACCAATTATTTTCAAAAACATGAATTAATTTTCATAAAAATATTTTTAAATATGCATCATTTGAGCAATACTTTGGCAAAATATACACGTTAATTCATGTTTACGTTAATTTATTTTCAGCATTTTAATTAACACGGTTTAACATTGCTGACACATTATGTAATATAATTGAACTTTCATTAATTATTTTTTATATATTTTCATGTCGTTAAATTTTGTTGTTGTTTTTTTTTTTTTGTTGTTGTTTTTTTTTATTGACCACGAACGCCATAAATTTAACCAATAACTATGGGTTTAACGCTACGGTCAGCAAGCTACAGTTAATAAAAAAATGTTCAAGTAATTTATTACTTTTGCTGGATAATATTTTTTATTTTTGGGTTTATATTTTGGCATTGCAAACCAGAAGGAAAAGAAAATAGAAAGTGAATTTTTACAAAGGCGTGTAAAAGGCATGGAAAAGTTTCTACAATACTACAAGATATAAAGTGAGATGTTTAAAGAACTGATCAAAAAATATCTTATATATTAATACGTGAATATTAAAGTTTGTCGTACGCTTTTTTAGTATTAATTAAAACTCAAAACAATTGAAACTTATATCATTTGAAAGGTTTTGTTGCCCAGATGTGCAGAATGTATATATAAATGATATACCTGATAGAGGGGGTTCCCAACCTTCTAAGAGAGAAATTAAATTTTTGAGAAAAAATCTGCTCTTTGATTGATATGAAATTTGGTTGGAGAAGAGTTCTTAAGTTGCTCGAATTTGAGTAACAATTTGAGTAACAATTTCTAAAAAAATTTTAGTTTTATGCATTCATCAATTGTTATATTTGTAAAAAATGTGTTTTGAACTCAAAAATTTGACTTTCCATGTGAATATCTTGGTCGGATTTTAACGTTTTTTCAATTTATTTCATCTTTTCTAAAATTTTGTTAATTTTCTTTTAAATGTGTTAAAAATTACAGCAAAGTTCTAACCAAAAGTATTTTTAATGAATTTTCTTAATATTGTCGTTAGTTATTTAGCGTGTGTTTCAACCAAATGCCAAGAGCGAGAAAAAAACTGTCTCAAATTGAATGTTCTAAATTGGGAAGCCAATATCTCCGCCATCTGTGAATATATTTTATTTATTTCTTTTTTGTATTTAAGTCTTATCAGTTTACTTAAAAAACTTTTGAAAATAATACCGTTTTTTATTTTTTTATATTTAAAGTATTCCTTTTAAAAAAAGACCATAAAATTTGATTTATTCTTAAAATATGGGGTAAAAATAATTTTTGTTGTAAAAAAACAAAAACTCAAAATTGCATTTTTGATTTTCTTTCAAAGTCTGTACCGAATTTTGGGTGAATTTATTTTGTCTTGACACTAAATTAATAAACTGTCCGTGCCATCAAAAAATCAAGGCAACCCCCTATGATTTTTTTGACAATCAATGAAAAGTTATAGCCTCGAACTTATTTTGATCATCTCGCATATATTTATAAAAAGCAATCAATAAATTGGTTGAATGTCGACCCCAGGCGATACTAGTATATATAATTGAGTTCCAAGGATAGCAAGTTATTTTTTTTTTTTGACAAGAGCCTGAACGTATTCAATTCAATATTCCAATATTCCATTTTTTTTTTAAGGCTGGGTCAAAGGACTTTTAAGAATATTTTGTTAGTAAAAATTAAAACAAAATTCTCTGGCCAATGTATGTAAAAGAATTCCTTCTGATTTGACATAAAATAAATTTACATAAAAATAGATAGTTTACATCTAATCAATATAAAAATTTTTCGAAAAAAAATAATAGATATTGAAGACTTGTGAAAAATATGAAAATCGTGGTTAAATGTTTTAATTAACTTTCTTAGACATTCTTGTATATTAACACATAATTATTTATTTCAAGTTTTATTTGCAGAACAGCAATTAAAAGAATTTAATTACTTTAACTCATTTCAAATGACGGCATAAAATTGTGTGAAAGTCACTCAATGAAGATGTTTTTCCATAAGTTATTTCGCTACTTCAGCTGTTGTCATTAAATCACTCCAACGAATGCGTATAACAAAATATGTGTTAATGTCTGACATATAATTGAAGATAATTTCCATTAAATGCGTGAGTGTTTAACACGCAATTAATTCCGGCTATTTCGGTATTTTTTGTTATTTTTTTTTTTTGTCAGACATAATTTTTATGCACTGTCATGGTTAATAATTGCAATATTTTTGTGAAGTTGGCAGCTGTGCGGAAGTCAAATAATGACAAACATTAATTAATATTGTAAACGTAGAAAAGCTATATTTCTGACAATTAATTCTGACAGTTTTGGTGCTAAAATGGTTTTCATGTTGTTGAAGTGAGCAAGTTTTGAGCCACCCACAAACAACCAACCCTGGGCAATTTTAGAGCTTAGTTGCTGCATATGAAAGGCGATATCGTACAAAACGTTAAGGTGGTGTCTGAAGTGTCAACGAACGACAACATAAAATAATTTTACTTCCTTATTTTTAGAATTTGCCACGACTTGCAGCAGATGCTTTAAGCAGTAGTTGTTCTCATGCGCAACATCATTAATCATTTTGTTGGTTTTGTTTTTTTTTTTTTTTTCGATTTGTGTTGGCAACATTATTTGTTTTTCTAGTATTTATTTTATTTTACTCTTATTTGTTGCCTTTTATATCATTTGAGACATTAAACATGTTGGTGCTGCCACTCCCGCATTTTGCTCCATTCGGTGTACATTAATCAAAATCCCAGAGTTGGCTATTTAGTTACTTTAATTTTGTTTATCCAGCTGCCCTGTGTTGCATGCCAAAATTGGGCAGAGACAATAGACAAAATTTGCATATTTTTTTTTTTTCGCTTAATGCCCGCTTATTATGTAGAAGGAAAGGACATATTTAACAAATGGAAATTCAAGTTATTTAAGCTAGAGTTTGAATGATTAAGTGTTGTTGAATGAAAATCTACATAATTTTAATTGAATATAAGTCGGATTTTCAATTTTTTTTTCTAACTTAAACTATCTATCATTCAATCCAGTGGCGTAGCTAGGGTTGGTGACACCCGGGGCGGAAACTAAATTGTGCACCCCTTAAGAAGGTTATTGTAAACCTCAAAAGAGTAATGTTTAAAAAATACCACGAAATTAATATAATTTTTTAAATAATAGTTTACAGTTTAAATTAGTTTGTTAAAGTGCAAATAAATTTATAAATATTTTAATTATTTATATAGTTTCTAAAATTCGGTTACAATAGACAAAATTTAAAAATAATCTCATCGATATTAATATATTTGATCATTTGAAAGATATGTTATTGGGTAAGTAACACAAAACTTAAAAAATTTCATTTAATTTCAATTATGAAGTATATCTTAATTTTTTTAAAGCAGGATTTTCCGCAATCAAGGAATTTTTGAAAAATATTTTGTTTACGCAAAATTTTGATTTGCAAAAGTGAGTAAATCCCCAAAGATATATTTTGATAAACATTTTTCACAATTTCCATTTTAATTTTACAATAATTGTCGATGAATCCGACTACATGTTTTTGAATCAACCTCTACAAAAATTACATATTTTAGAAAAGATTTGGAAAAAAGCTTATAAGGGCTTATAAGTTATGCGAGGACAATTTACTGTCAGTAAACCACACAATATCAGTTTTAAATAATTGGAGAAATGTGTGAAGTTTTAAATAATTGGACTTTATGAAGTTATAAAAACTTAAGCTAGTTTTTTATAGAAAATTGTGAAAATTTTACGAAAAATTGTGCATAATTGAAGAAAAAACAGGACCTGGAAGCAAACCGTTGGCAAATTTTCCCTCACTAACCCTGAATAACTATAAAGTTGAATATTTTTTCGAAATCAATCCATGTCTTCTATATAAAACTTAAGTGAAAATTAAAATAAAGCATTCAAATTCATTTATAATCTTTTTTCCTAAATTTTATAAACTTCTTTATAGTATTCTATATTCATCTCAGCTTCGACTTTGATAGACAAAGCTGAGGTCTGTAAGATTTGACTGCCCTATACTTGACTATTAATATCACAGTATCTCAACATTACAGTGATACCAAATTATTATCAGAAATTTGTTTCGTACTCATTATGTACATAATTCCCAAAGCAAACTAGCCCTGGCTGGACAAGGTCAAGAGTCATGAATGGCCAAAAAAGAGCTGACAATTACAAGAAATCTGTCGATGCTTCACATTCGGGGACTGAGAACAAAATTTAATTTAAATAATTAGTATAATTTTTAAGGAACTGTGCATCTTCTGTTAAAAACTCTATTTTTGACAGTTTTTGTTGGTTGATTTAATCATAATAATGATTACTTTAGTAAAATTAAGGACTCAGAAAACCATCTTAGAGCTTTTAATAGACATCTTCTACATAAAATAAAAAAAAACGTCAGAACGCCTTAAAATTGTTATAAAACGCCATGTATTTAATTTAAATAAAAAATTTAATGCATTTAAATCATAATTTAATTTTTTTTAGAAATTTTTTAAGCATGTAATTAGTTGAGTATTGATTTTTAAATTGTTTCATGTTACAGGATACCCAAAAACATATTACTATTAAAAATAATATTCTAGCAGATTAAGAGCTGTAAATAAGGTTTGTTTTATGATGTATTATCTTAGAACTTAGCAATCACAAAATCATAAAGCATATTTATTATTCTTGACATTTATGTCATGGGCACGTTTTTCTGTAAAGTTCAGGAGAAATGTATTGCTTACAAAATAACTGATGCCTCCATTCATATGAAAATCATGCAGATTTGCGTAAAATATTGGTAATAGAAATGTATACTATACGAGTAAATTTGAACACTTCTTAACCTGAAGAAGCAAAAAAACACGATTTTTTAAAAAATTTTATGGAATATAAAAAGAATGTAACATTATAATATAACATTTTTCTTTGTGTACTCTATCTTACTGTCATTAAAATTTGAATTGCATTTGTTTGGCAATTGCACCCCTAACCAATGACAAATTAAATTCCGAATTGACTTAGGTTTTAGTATGAGCGTTTGTTTATATTGAAACAAATTTCTTATTAAGCTGAAGTTTTAATAAAAACGAAGAAAAAAAATATTTGCATTTACTTTTGCACCCTTTTTATATTCAAAACATAAAACCGCAGTCATTAAAGTATTCTTATTATTAAAAAAAATCAAAAATTGTGTGGTGAAAAGTTCTTTTATCAAATTTTGCACCCCATTTTAGCGTGTACCCGGGGCGGAACGCCCCCCCCCGCCCCCCCCTTGCTACGCTACTGATTCAATCTATCTATCAATCTATCTATTCTTTTATATAAAACGAGACAGACGGCGATGTGTGAGCATGTGATCAAAATATTTCAATTAAAAAAAATTCCAAAAAGATTTTACGCTATTAATTTTAATTTTTTGGAAGTTTTTCTTTTTCCATAGTTTTGAACTTTTTGGTTGACTCATTGTCAAAATGAAATGTGATTCAAATTGTCAAAATTATAAAACACACGATAGGATTACATTTTTTTTCTTAATATGTCTGTTTCCGAACTCACACTGTGTAGTTTGTGTGTTACTATTTTCTGTTTCCGTACTTTCTGTGCTTAAAATGTGAGAAGTAGAGCAAGCAAAAATCGCTCTCTCGAGCACAGTGGTTTACCAGAGTGTGCTTGAACTCAAGACTACGAGTAAATAAAGAAGAAGTATCAAGAAGAACAAGCATATGTTAAATGCACAATAATTTCAATTGGTGCTATTTACGTTTAACACGTCATCTGTCAGAATCAGCTGTTTTCTGCTCGAAACTTACTAAAAGCTGTTTCCGTACTTTTGCCACTATTCTCAAATTTAATTTTACTCTCGCAGCCCGAACTTTACACAGATCTTACACAGTGTAGAGTACGGAAACACACAAAATGTGTAATTTAAATGTTGTGAAAAAATAATAAAATAATATTTTACAATCATCATAAAGGCTGTTAGTGAAGTAGTAAAAAAAAATTTTAGTTTGATTTTACGGAATTTTCAAATCCTTATTAGATCGTACTTTCCAGATATATTTAAAAACTTGTAACTGGTATAAAATGTCACCAGTGATGCCACAGTACTGGCATTAAATTTGTATTCCCGGGACTGAAACAATAGTTAACTTTAAATTAACTATCGAAATGCTTTCAGAAGAAGCTTAAGAAGCTATCCTACAAGAAGACTATTAGACTATCGATTATTAAACTCAAATAAAACGGTATCTCTAAACTTAAATTCCGTTATGCTAGGAAGAGCCTTGGGAAGAAAGTAACTGAAACTCGTGAATACGTGTGAACTGGCATCCCTTTCTCACAGGTTGTTTTTGTTAATCAATTTCCAATACCATCGAAATCTAGCTTTCTCGTTTTCTCTAGTTAGGGATAACATAAATACAGGTTATAGGTAACCAAATCTCATCAGATAGATAACCGAAAACTAAGTTATAGTTAACCGTTAGAAAAAACGTAAATATCAGTTTTATCTAACGTATTTCTTTTTAAATAAGAATGCATACAATTCTTTGGTAAAGTAAAACAAATGTTTTAAATTTATGATATAAACTTTTTTTTCGGTACACTGGTGCTACTGTTATAGCTAGTGCTGGTACTAGCGCTGGTGTTAGCGCTGGTGCTGTTGCAACTGAGTGCTGGTGATAGTGCTAGAGCTTAATTAAGGCGTTAGAACTTTCGAAAAATCAATACATTTTTTTAAATGGTCCCTCATGACCTCATAAATGATATCTCAAAAGATGATGGCCGGGAAATATTTCTAAGTACTGAAATTTTGAATTTTAGTATAAGACCGCCTGGTCGGAACTTCTACTGCTCAGAACTTGAAACGCGTTTATCTCAAAACTGCAGTTTTTAAGTTTGCCGAAAACATAACTCAGATAATTCTTAACCGATTCACTTGAAACATGGAATATCCCAGCAAAATCTTCGCTTACATGTAATCGAAAAAGTAATCCAGAAAATTGCATTCATCGCTTACCCTCTCGCTTACGGAACCTATTATTTTAATACAGGCATGTCATTGGAGGTAATTGATGAAGCTTTCGCTTGACATGGGAGTTCTTATGTAAGCACTTATTAAATGTAATGAATAACTTCTTCTCAATAATCACTTATTTATTAACAACTAAGAAGCTATTGAATAAGATGTTTCTGTACACAAATTAGAAAAGCGATTCAATATTTGAAAAATGAGAATATTTGAATTCTCTTTTAAATGATAAAAATTAATTTATTTAATTGATATATGTATCAGTTAATTATTTAATGTAATATATTTACCTTTAACACATTTTTCTATAAATCGTTCATAAATCTGGTATTTTTTTTTTCATATTCAAATAATAAAAATTTGACACGTTTGAAGCAAAAATAAAAGTCAAACGAAAAATTTCAACTATCTAAAAAACAGAACAATCATTTCAAAAGCAAAAAGGGCTGACATTACTTACTGAATTACGAGTAATATGCAATATAATGCATTTTTGGTCACCAACACTTATGTAATGCGTTTTAGAATCGAATGCAAATCAAGGCAATATGCAAAATTTTGCTGGGATATATTGAAAAATATATTGTGTATGGATTTTGTGCGTAGGATTTTTTTTAAGTGAAACTTCTTTGGCGGCGAGTGAAATTTCAAGGTCTCTTATTCGTGACGCTAGGCTAACGTTTTCAATTCATATGAAAATTTTCAAAAAATGATAGCAGCTAGCGAGAATTGAACCCTGACCATCGTTGCTCAAGAGTCGGAATCTATACCTTTACGCCACGTAGGTACATGTTAAACAGGACAACAAAATGTAATTAAAACTGAACGCGTAACATTTTGTCCGTAACATTAATTTTCATCCGAAAAGTATGCACGAAAAATTTATTTCTTTAAGCTTCAAACGAAAATATTAAGGCAAAGAGATACATCTAGCGGGAAAAAATTCGACTGCCTGTTCGCGGCATAATGAGCTTAAATCTTAGTTTAGTTCGTTGGTTGTGATCAAAAACTTGACAGCTGATTGACAACATGCAAAAAACAGTTAATTAAATTTAATAATAAAAGCAAAAAGTGTTAAAAGTGCAATATTTAAGACTGCCGAGAATAGTTTTTGTCATGCCAAAAAAGTCTCAAACCTAAGAAAAATAGCTAAAACAGGAGCAGAACGCGTTCGTGAATATAAATAGCGAATAAGAGCTATAAAGAATGGCTTAATGATGAAGGTAAGGTGATTGCAACATCGGCTGAGTTCCAAAATGCATTTTTACGAAGCATCAGTGTATTTTGGTGAATCTGCAGAGAACCAATCCCCAGAAAAACAGACTGATGCTTTGTAAAAATGTATTTTCGAATTCAGCCATTATCTCAACAAAATTTTATAGCCAACCAAGTTGATACACTCAACAATCAACGTTCGCTGCTTTACCAGGCCCTCACTCAACATAGCAATTATTATGTTCAGGAAGCAGATGGCAATAATCAATTAGATTTGCTCTGATTTCGGAGGCTTCTTCAACGAGTACTATGCAAATGCAATTTGCAATGACAATGTTGAGAAGACATTTGAAAGCACTTAAAACACCAACTGAACTAAAACAAGGACCGAAAATAACTGTTATTTTACAATTTTCAAATGAAAAAAATTGTTGAAAAACTTTTTCAAATATACCATTATGTTACAAATGTCCTCAGCCTCACGAATATTAAGTGCCTTTTAAATTTTAGTCTGATTCTTTAAAAGTTAAAATTTAAGTGTTATTTTTTGCCTTGTATTTTTTCGAGGAAAAATGCAGGTTACTTTTGACTTTTATTTTATTGGTCAAAAATAGCAGTTATTATTGATGATCGAATCCTTGTACGCACAATCTACAGAACTCCTTATATATTAATAAGAACTACGTTTTGAGTTTTTATATAAAACGATGTTTAATATTCAGAATCAGATTTCAGAGTGAAGAAAATTTTCATACAAACTTAAAACAATATTCAGAAATTTCAATGAACATACAAAACAAAATTAACAAGTTAACAAAGTATATCAAGTAACAAGTTGTTGATTTCCAATACGCCTCCTCAACAACATATACTTGATGTTGTCATGCCCATCGAGTTAATGCAAAACTGGTGCTTTATTTTGGCTAATGGTTTTGTTAAGACATCAGCGAGCATTTCAGTTGTTGACAAATATTTGACTTCGACAATTTTGTTTTCAATAGCATCGCGGATGAAATGGTACCTATAATGAATATGCTTGGTTCTGGAATGATGACCACCAAATTTCGCCATATGTTGCGCGCTTTGAGAATCACAATAGATTGTTGTTGGGTCTTGCGATTTGCAACCAAGTTCTTCTAGCAAGTATCCGAAGTAGCTGGCTTCTTTTGCTGCCTCAGCTAATGCCATGTATTCTGCTTCTGCACTTGATGTAGCTACCACACGCTGTTTTCTTGATTCCCAAGATACAACTGCACCTGAGAGTAAAAAACAAAAGCCAGTTTGAGATTTTCGGTCGTTTGTATCCTGAGCCCAATTTGAATCTACATAACCAACAAGTGGTAACCCAGTTTTACGAAAAGTTAACACATAATCTTTAGTAGAATTTAAATATTTAACTAAATTTAATGCTGCATTCCAATGTTGTCGCCTGGGATCTTGACAAAATTGAGATAACATATTTACACTGCAACATATATCAGGCCGGCTAAAAACTGAGAGATGCAATAAAGATCCTATAATTTCTTGATACTTAGTCTTGTCTACTTTTTCTCCTTCTCCAGATATTGTTGGTTCTTTTTCTAGCTTAATCTTTGATTGCATTGGTATTTTAACTGTTTTAGCATTGTTTTGTCCATACTTAGTTACTAAGTTTTTTATATATCCTGGTTTCGAGACAGATAATTTTCCTTTCTGATTCTTAATTTCTAATCCAATGCAGTGTTTTGCTTCTTTCATGTCTTTAACATCAAAATTTTGTTGTAATTTAAAGATAAAATTGTCTGTTTCATTTTTGTTATTCGATGCTATAATTATATCATCAACATAAATGGCTACTATCATAAAAATATCATTTTTTCTAAGATAATATAGACATTGATCATACTTAGACTGCTTTAAAGGATAACTTTTAATTACAGCGTCCAATTTTTTGAACCACTGTCTTCCTGCTTGTTTCAAACCATATATTGCTTTCTTTAGCTGACAGACTTTTTGCTTTGTCGCCTCCTTAATATAGCCTTCAGGTTGTTCCATATATATATCTTCTTCCAACTCTCCGTTTAGAAATGCTGTTGATACGTCTAGCTGTCGTAACTCTAAGTTATTTTCAACTGATAGAGCGTAAAGAAGACGAAGTGAGCTTTGCCTAACTACTGGGGCAAATGTGTCCATGTAGTCAATACCGAATTCTTGTGAATAACCTTTGGCAACAAGTCTTGCTTTCAGTTTTTCAACTGAACCATCAGGTCTATATTTCGTTTTAAGGACCCACTTGCACCCGATTGGTGATCGTCCTTCAGGCAAGTCTACTAGCTTCCAAGTTTTGTTTTTAATTAATGAATTATACTCATTATCTAGAGCTTGAAACCATTCTTTCGAATTAGGAGAATTTAAAATTTCTTTAAAATTTTTCGGATCTGAAAGCTCTTCAGATACTGCTGCTTTGACAGCTTCTTGATTCTTAGCAAAAGTCCATGATCTTAACTTTTCTCTTATCGAATTTTTCGGAGTATCGATGACTTTTGGTGCTAATACTTCTCCTTCATGACCTGTTGTAAAGTCTGTAGAGCTGTCAAGGAAAATTTCTTCTTCTGATTCGCTTTCGACATCATGCTGAATTTCTTCATTAGATTTCTCATTAATATTCCTTTCCTTCTCTATTCGTTTTTTAAATTCAAATTCATAAAAACCATTCTCTTCATTTTCAATTTCCTTACTATCGACATGGAACTCTTCTTCGAAAAATTTTACATCTCGACTTTTAAGGTAAATGTACGGAATTCCGTAAGTGAACCTTATCCCGTAAATTTTTTAATTTAATTTTTAATGCCAGAAAATAAGATGCCATGGTAAAAATCAAAAAATTTTTTCAAGCCACTGTCTCGAGAAACGTGTCCTTCCCACATTTGCATCACACTCAATTTCGAGATATCGTTAGATCATTCACAGTTTCCGAGTTATTCGACACACTTCGCCGCATGCGCACTTTGTTCTGTTTCTCTAATCAAAATGGTTAAGCCTTAGAGTATGTTTTCTTAAGCTTATTATTTGAAAATTTATAGAAGTTTTATAAAATTTATTTTGAACGAAAAGTAAGCAGTGTTTTTAAAGTGTTTTAATAGTGTTTGTTGATTTAAAAAAGCAGGTATTAAAAAATAGCAGTTATTTTAGTGATTTACGTAATTGAGGACAAACAACTTTTTGAATGAACCTAATGACGTGATAGTAACGGATTTAAGGAAAGTTATTGCATTTTAAATTTCTAAATAATATATTCATAATTAATACTTCTTATTGTTATTAAGTTTTGTTAACTTTATATATCCTTCAAAAACATTTTTAGCTAATTACGTGATATAAAATTAATTTCCAAATCCTTAATATGTGTATTTGTAATTCATTGATTTCCTTTAAATTTATTAAAAAGGATGTTATTGGAAGTATAGATATTTGTTGTCTATTTGAAAACGTGCAAACAAAATCAAGTCAGTTTGCTAGTTTTTATTGTACAAAACATTTTATTTCTTATATTAAATTTTAAATTTATTTTTTGAAACAATAATGAATGCTGAAATATCGTTTACGGAATAAAGTTCAAAATTTCTTCAACCTTACCTAATTCCGTTATATATTACGGCATTAGAGGCATAAGGTTTCTTATTGCGTTGCATTTCTTAACGAAGAAGCCTTTTTTGAAAAAGAATTAATAAGGGGAATAAATATGACAATTCAGAAGAAATAAAAATTTATTTCAGACGAATATTAAGTGCTGTTTTCGAAAATCATGTCAGTTGTTTAAGATAGCTTGAGTTAAGGCGTCATTGTCAACAATGTTAAAAGCCGCTTCAGACTACCTGATAAATCAAACAACTTTTTGTATGCTTTTTTTGTCAGAGTTCTCAAAACATCTGACAGGTCATAGCATTTTCTTATAATTATGTTCGCACTTTCAGAGATTTTCTATAAGAGAAAAATTAATTATGGAAAACAGAAGTAAATAATTGCATAATATATGCAAGTTATTTACTTCACCAATTTCATTGTCTATTTCATGTAATTTTCCATCATTTTAAAGTGTTGGCAATAACAAATTAAAAATTTTGGTTTGATTTCTCTGATGGAAATAGAAACAATCCTAATGTCAAAAAAATCGTATGCTTTGTTGTTTGAAAACTCTAACAACAGATAAAAATGTGTTCAGATCATCTGAGCTTCATTGTTTGACAGATCATATGAAAATTTGTATGATTTATCAGATAGTCTGAACCGGTTTTAACATCTTTTTGCTGTCTGATTATTTAACTTAATCTTTTTACCTCATTGACCATAAGTGATTCTTTTATCACTAAATTAAGTAAAAAACTAGATTTAGCACTTAATACTGTAAGAATGGTTAAAAGGTATCAAAAGTATGTCGATAAATTGAGAAATAACTACATCAAAGAAATAAATGTTTATGAACCACCGTACTTTTATAAACCGTGGAAGCAGTAATTGTTGAACTTGATAAAACTAGAGTTTCCTGTCACTAAAAATCAATTAATTTTTAATGTTGCTCTTTATAGGGGGCATTCTTCTCATCTGTTGCTATCAAAGTGAATTCTAAATACGGAATTTTTCATTTTATTCAACCAATTGCTATTGCCGTCCTCCACTCGTTTAAATCCCGATATTATCAAAAACTACACCAAAATAAAAAAAACCACACACACCAAAGAAATAATTTTTAATGGTTTAATCAATGAATTATTTGTTTTGAAAAGAGATTATGTTTTAGTAAATATAAATAAAAAAGTTTTTAGGAAAAGTCGCTAACATTTTGGTTACTCCTCGGCGCTATGAGGTCAAAACCATGGCACTGATACCAAAATAGATGTGCTTTAAAAAGTAAGACCTCCAGAACAAATCAAGAATCGTGGCGTTCTGTATAAATTACCTCCACTAAAAGGTTTTATTTTTATTCTATAAAACATTTTTTCAATCCCATGTAATCCAATAAATTAAATTACCATTCAAGCCTTATTTTATGTTTCGTTACTAAAATGAATTTTGAAAAAATTATAGAATGCATCACATTACTTAAAAAATGAAAATAGAAATCCTTGAACTTATGGTTTGGATTATTAACGGAATTAGAGACTTAAATTTACGGAATAAAGTTCAATCAACAAATTTTATCACGGAATTAGAGCCATTTGGGTACATTTGAAAATGTATCAAATTTTCTCTTAAAAAACAACTTTTCTCCCTACTAACTATTTTGTAATTAAAAAAAATACATGTCCAAATGCTCTTAAAAAGATCTTATGTCAAAATGTCTTTTAACCTCTCTAAAATAATTCATTAAGCAAAAAGATTCCTTAACCTTACGGAATTCCGTACATTTACCTTAACGACAGTTCGTGTATCTCGTTTCCATAAACGATACGCCTTCGACTCTTCTGAATAACCTACTAAGATGTATTCAAAACTTCTTTCTTCCCATTTGGACTTTACCTTATGTTTGTCTAAGACAAATGATTTGCTGCCAATTTGTCGCAAGTGCTTTACGACAGGTACTTTTCCTGTCCACATTTCCTCTGGAGTTTTATTCAAGTTTAAATTCGTTGGGCAACGGTTTCTAATGTATGCTGCCGTGTGAATGAGTTCTGCCCATAAAAACTCTGGTAATTTAGACTCAATCATTATGCATCTAGCCATCTCAACTAATGTCCTGTTCATTCTTTCAGCAACTCCATTTTGCTGTGGAGTGTACTGAACTGTTAATTGTCGCTTTATACCACAAGATTTGAGGAAATTCGAAAATTCGTGACTAACTAATTCAGCTGCATTATCTGATCGAACACATTTTATCTTTTTACCAGTTTGCAGTTCTACCTCATTCTTAAAATCTTTAAAAACTTGCAGATATTCACTTTTCTTGTGCAGAAATCGTACAAATACTTTTCTAGTATAATCGTCAATAAAGGTTGCAAAGTATAATTTCCTACTTATCGACTCTACTTTCATTGGACCGCATAAGTCGGTATGCACTAATTCCAATACTTGAACAGATGATTTTTCCTTCTTTAGAGGAAAAGCTTCGCGAGTTTGCTTTCCTTGGACGCAAGTAACACAGTCTAGTTTTAAACTCTCAAATTTTGGTAATCCAATAACCATATTTTGAGATCTGAGCTTTTGTAAGTGAGCTAAGTTTAAATGGCCGTATCTCTTATGCCATAACTCTAACGTTTTACAAGATTTGCCGCAGATCTGCTTGCAACTTTCTATCTCTTTGCTATATGATTTAACTATGTATAAACCATGTTTCTTTCGAGCTTCTAGTAAAATCGTGCCATCTCTTGAAATGACTGCCTTTTCGTCGAACATTACTACTCGGCACTTGTTGTCCGTAGCTTTAACAGTAGAAATAAGATTGCAATGCAAATCTGGTACGTACAGTGTTTTGAATAGATTAATTGTTCTATAATCTTGTTTATCTTTCATTCTTAGTTCAATCGTACCGATTCCTTTAACATCTAGCTCTTTTTCATCTGCTAAACGAACTTTACTACTATAGCTTTTATCTATCTCAACAAATTGATGGAGGGAACTACACATGTGTGATGTGGCACCACTATCTATACACCAAACATCCCACTTAGCATCTGACATATAAACATTTTTACCTAAATTGCAACTTTCTGCAATGGCTACGAAACCTTCGAATTTTTCCACTTTGTTAGTTGATTCCTTACTACTAGCCATTTTTGTTCTGCAATCTTTTGCCATGTGGCCTTTCTTCCCACATTTGTAACAATTAAAAGGAAAATTCTTGGTTGACGTACCTGCTGTGTTTTGATTACCGTTGTTCTTGTATTTTTTGAAGTATTTGTTAACTTTTAAGGCACCTTCGTCTTGCTGTTCAGCCTTGTCTCCAACTTCTAGAAGTCTTGAGCGTAGAACTTTTAATGATGGGAACTCATTAGCTGTGTCAAAAGCTGCTTTAATTTCTCTGTATCTGCTTGGTAATCCATCTAGTAAAATAGTTGTTAGCAAATCTTCATCCATATTTATATCCATCTCAGATAACGACGAAATACATATATCGAACTCAATAAAATATTGTGCAATGGATTGACTTTCATCCATTTTTGTATTTAACAACTTACGGTACATCTCTACTTTACCTCGAGTCGACTTCCGATCAAAAGTTTCTTGAAGATATGACCATACCTCACAGGAAGTTTTGAAATTTTTCACCATCCTTACTATATTTGCTTCCAGAGCAATAAGAATTTCAGCTCTCGCATCCATGTCCTTATCGTCATAATCCTGCTGTGCTTTCTCACTTGCTATAACTTGCTGTTGGCTTCTCGTTGATGACTCTGAGCTGGCTGCTATTGCCGGTTTTGATTCTTGCCCTCTTACCATTTTCAATAGGCGATTTTTATGAAGAATGGCTTCCATTTGGGGCTTCCACGTTGCGTAGTTTTTTCCATTAAGTAATGGAATTCGTCCTGTAGCTGCAGCCATCTTAATTTTAGGTTGCTTCTGGTTTCGTTATATTTGCACAAAATAATTTTAGTATTTTGGGTCTGGGCCCATAACCTATTGATGATCGAATCCTTGTACGCACAATCTACAGAACTCCTTATATATTAATAAGAACTACGTTTTGAGTTTTTATATAAAACGATGTTTAATATTCAGAATCAGATTTCAGAGTGAAGAAAATTTTCATACAAACTTAAAACAATATTCAGAAATTTCAATGAACATACAAAACAAAATTAACAAGTTAACAAAGTATATCAAGTAACAAGTTGTTGATTTCCAATAGTTATTTTGTGACTTTAATTTTTTCGCTCAAAAATATTAAGCAATTTGTGTTTTTTTTAAAGGCCGCTTGACAGATTGAACTGTTGACACCATGTGTAAAATGTCTCACCGATGAGATGAAAATAATGGCATCAACATTTTTTTAGTTGGTAAAATGACTGCAACAAATATAAATTACCTGATATTTTTGACCACAAAAATAAACAGCAGAAAATAACTTTTATTTTTGACCGAAGAAATAAAATTCAAAAGTAACTGTTATTTTTGCCCAAAAAAACTATAAGGCACAAAATAACTTTTATTTTAGTCGGAAAAAAAATAAAAATTAATAGATTAAAGTTAATATGTGACACTTTTGACAAAAACCATAGCCGGTACGATCCCTGGATGCAAATATTGAATCAACAGATTATTATTCCATTTCGTATTGATTGAATTTCTTTTCAGATACTTTCTCTCTCTATTTCACACTAAAATCTCTCTTATTTCTCACTGTTAAAGAAGTAAAAATGTAAAAATTTGACATTAGTTTTAATAATAATGCCTCCTCTTTGTACGTATGCATTTGCAATGTTAAATATTTTCCCTTCTTTCACAAATTTTGGCACTGAAATGAATATGAGAATGTGGTCGTTAAAATGTATGTGGCTGTGTTTAGGTTATCTATTTCTTGTAGGGTAGTCATAAGAAGTTTGAAAAAATTAGTTAAAATAATATTCTTAAAAACTCTACATAACTATGCAATTGTGATTTTTTTTTTTGGATTATTGCTTTCATCAAATCCTTTATTTTTGTGTCAGATGGATGATGGCATCGTCATTTTGGAGATTTGAGACCCAAATTTTTAGGTCTCAATTATTTAATATCTATTTAAAAAACAATCTTTTTTGAAAGTAGAAAATGTATCATTTATGTTGAAACGACATGTTAGTAACCTAAATGATGATTAGTTCTATTTCAATTTTCGAATACTTTTTTAAGTGTTGCTAAAACAAATGAACACAAGCAAACAAACAAAAGTTATTAAAAAAATTTCATTCACATAAATTTAGTCGCACCATTCCACTATCAAAAAGAATAGAAAAATTTAAGAAATTTTCTTCTCATTTTTATTCTTTGATGTCATTGACAAAAACTTCCATAGAATCCTTATTCAAAATTTTTGATGAAAAATTATAAATTTTTTGTAACAATTTTGATGTTTTCATAAAAATGTACAAAATTTAAAGCAGGTCGTTCACCTGCGTGGTGTCCTTGCCAACAAATTTTTCGATTCGCTGCACTCTGCTGTCATACTCAGCCAAGAGGAAAGTAGAGCTTTGTTGTTAGCAAAAATGGACAACTAAACTAAAAGCAAAAATAAGAAAAAAAAAAAAACAAACTGACAGAGTACAAAACAAAAAAAAGATAAAACAGAAAATAACTAAGAAAAAAGAAGCACTAAAATGATGTTAAACTGCTGAGGAATATGAAGAAAGTCCTCCCAATTGCAATTCTTGTGCTCTGTTTTTTTCTTCTCGCCCCCTTTTTTGTTTTGTTTTCTTTTCTTGTGCTATGCTTTGTACTTTGAAAAGGATTAAAAGTATGCGTCCGAGTGCATATATTGTGCAAACAATGCTGCCATCCGGAGTAGCAACAGTGAGATGCTGCAATGCGCACACATACACACACACACCCACACATAATCACAGTGATGAGCGATGAAACGCAAATCCTGTATTTAACTTGGCTTACATATGCACGCAAGGATATGCCGCAGAGCTGATAACGTAAAAGAATGTGAGCAGCCAGTGTTCCATTGTGTTGGTCTGCCTGAGTTGGCGGCAAGTTGTGTCTGTATGTGAATGTAAGGTGTGCGGGTGTCCAGTTCCGGTTTCCTGTTGCTAACAAACACTAACATGCCACCAACTTCTTCGCTCCTGGCTGCCGGAACCGCTACTCTTTTTCTACTATGCTCACATTCTCGAGTCCATAAAGGCAGTCATGTAGGCCAACAGCCATCCATTGGCAGCAAAGTGCATGTGTTATAAATTTCACACTGTGTTGGCAGTCCTTTTGTTTGTTGCAAAAACCCACAGTCGTCCATTAAGATATATGTAGTATATATTAACGCCTCCTGCCAAAGTGATATGAGAACGCGTATCCTTTTCCGTTTGTTTTATCGCATTGTTTTTGTTTTCGTTTTGTTGTGTTTTTTCTTCGAAATCCCTTATTTTTATATGTCCTTTTTGATACCTTTTTGCTGCTTGTTTCACTATTTTTCTTTGCAGTTCAAAAGTTTACACTTACACTTTGCTGGCGGAGTGGTAGGCGTTAGCTTGGTTTTTATTTTTTTTATTTTTTTTTTTTTTTGTAACACTCTAAAGATACCTGTGCAAGGAACTTTTGGTTAACCTTTGTGTATTCTGTGCCGCATTTATTTAAATTTACAAAATAGCGTTTAGTACTTTTGCTTTGCAGAACAAAGCCACAGTTCCCAGAGGTAACACTCACACGCCAACAATTATATACGAGTATATACTATATATGTCTAGTGTATACATCACAGCAGCAAATCCTTCTAGAACAAGCATTTTCAGAAACAATGCAAGAAATTAATTTTCGGAAATGCGCAGCTTAAGCTGTTTTTTTTTTCTTCTTTTTTTTATTTTCTATGTTTTAATCTATGCATTGCTTTGTTCAGCGTTAGGACTTATTTTAGAAAGCATAACGAACACACAGACAGACAGACAGTCAGACAAATCAGGCAGCGTCATACATAAAAGTGCTAATGGCAGAGCTTTTTGTGGCAAGGACAGCGCAACTCTTGCTAGAAATAATTGCGAGCAAGTGAGAATTAGTTTTATTTTTCGACGACAATTTTGTACAATGAGTGAGTGAGTACTAAAGGGATTTGAGGAATTGAGTAACCGAAACAAAATGTTAGGGAAAAAAAATACATAACTGTATAATCCACAGCTTTAAAAACTATACAAATTGTTTTTGGTTATTCGTGATTTTCCTATGACAAGGAATGTTCCATACTAACTACTTAACCACACCATATAACAGAATGCCGTAGTCAAAACCGACTTTTTTTATTTAAAACAAAAATAATTTTTTATTATGGCATTTTTGATAAATTTAAAAAATGCTTAAATAAAAAATGCTCTAAAATATTTAAGAAAAACAATATCAATATCAATAAACTCTGATAAAGTTCTCAAATATTTTGCTCATATATTATTTGGTGCATAGGTTTTGGCGTATGCTCATACACTGTGCAGGGTCTAATAAAACAAAATTTCGAGGTATTGATTTTATATTGAAAACACTGCCATTTCTTATAGAGCAGCACCACCGATCAGAAAAATGTTTTACATTGAAAAAAATTTCAGGCAGATTTGATGATTGAACTTTGGCTACCACAGTTAGTTGGTTCGCATGTCACACGCGAAGTGCGCATGGCTACGAGCGCCATAATATGGAACGACAACACGTTTGAACAAAATTTGGAGCATTATTTCATTTTCTAATAAAAACAACTTGGCTCTTTACAGACATACCCGGATACGTAAGCATTTATTAAGAGAATTTGAATCAGAGGCAAATGTTATATCTTCACTTCAGTCAATTACAGTTATTAAGTCATCACAGACTTCTCTACCATCAAAGTTGTATGTATTTCAGACAACACATTTCAAAGTTGTATATATATTGAGGAGTTTTGAAATTCAGTTGATGAGAAATTAAGAAAATAAAAGAAAGATGAAAACGTGGGATCATGGCATGGTCAGCATTCGAACCCAGGACCTTTAGGTTCGTATTCAAACTCACTTGCCATGCAACTACCGATGCGGGAAAATTAATTTTTCAAGCAAACCCACATTTTATAAAATTCTGTACTAAATATCAATATTGTCCTATCAATACTAATAGAATAATAATTTTTATTTCTTTATTTAAGAAAAAAAAGATTCTCGAAGAAATTTTGTAATTATTTCAGATAGACCAGGCGCTCATACCAAGGTTGAGCTGGAACTGTAAAAGTGAACTACGTCACTCGAAAATTAAAAAAATAGTAGCTTGTTTTTGTTGTTGTTTCTTTCGGCAACAAGTTGATTTTGATATTAGCGAAAGAGAGCACTGTCACTTTAGCAGCAACCTAATTATTCAACCATGCCCCATATTTTTTTACGGAATTATTAAAGAATGACTCCTCAGCGGTGAGAGGGGCGTATCTCAAGTATGAATGCAGAGATTCTCGGAGTAGATGAATGTGTTCAAGACGGTGTAGATGTCAATGTTAACAGCCATGGTAGTAATGCTTTTGACATGAATGAAGCACTGTTGCCAGATTGAGGTAAATTTCCCTTAATGAGGTAATTTTTACTCATTTTTTGGGGTAAAAAATGTAATTTTTGACTAAAAGTGGTAAATTCTGCAATATATTTATTTTTTAGATTTCCAAATATTTTATATTATTTGCAGCTTTGTTACCTCTCTGAACGTCTCACAAGCAGTCCCTTATTATTGGGAATACCCTTTTGTACAAAAACAAAAAAATAATAACAAATGCAGGATTATTTTGATTTGTTACAAATTTTAACTTAAAAACTAAGGATTTCAAATGTTTTGAAATTGCATTGTATATTACTTAAAAGAATATCGTTTAAAGAAAGCCAGTTCCTAGAAAAAAAAAGTTAATGGAAAAGTGGATAAAAGAAGTCCCTTACAAATCGTGAATTGGAAAAATTGTTGGCAATAGGAAGAAACGAATTATTCAAGGCTAGCAAAGAAATGTTTGATTGTGGAAGTAGTGAAGTGAGTTATAACGGTTTTAATCATTTAAAATTTCGTAATTTTTTTTTAGAAAAAGGTAAATTTTCTTAGAAAGTGGTAATTTTTTTTCCAAATAGTGGTAAATTTCAGTTTGGCTCTCTGGCAACACTAGAATGAAGATAATTTAAATGCGAATCAAAACAATGTACAGCCCGTAGTTTTAGCAGGGGGAGAGAGTAGCGATGATTATAATGAAGTATTAGCCATTTTTTCTTCACGATGGAACTATATGGGCAAAAGAAAACAATACAAAGAATTTTAGTTTGAGTTAATAATTCTTAAAAAAAAATATTTTTTAATATTATTTTTTTAGAGCTGCCAAATAACACTATGGAACACATTCTGGTTAGCAAAAGTTAGATCGATTCTGAGAGTGAGGGGTGAAAATAGAGGCTTAATTAGAAGACCCTTATCATGGCGTTTGTTTATGTTAGTTCGAAATTTTTTTTAATCGACCTTTGAACTTTGCAGTCAAATGCCGATTTGGTTATAACTCTTCGATTAATTGATATTTTTTCAATCTGTAAAAGCCAAATTATTGCTAGAGACCTGTGCAACAATTACAATTTTTTAAAAAATTTAGCTAGAAAATTTTTGTTGTGAAATATTAATTTACTTTTCATTTTTTATGTACCATTTGACTGCAAAGTTCGAAGGTCGATTAAAAAAAAATTCGAACTAACATAAGCAAACGCCGCGATACGGGTCTTCTAATTAAGCCTCTATTTTCACCCCTCACTCTCAGAATCGACCTTACTTTTGCTAACCAGAATTTGTTCCATAGTGTAATTCATGAAGTTACAGGCTAACTACAACAACAAAGCTCTTTGTAGAACAACCGAGCAGACTAGACCAAAGTTACGTCGCACGCTACTCCGACTCATCAGTAGTCTCTGTGGTTCATGCAGTCCACTAACTTTGAGAAGCTAATAAGTGCAACTACGGCAAAACCAAAATGGAATTACCCAGGCACTTCCCAATCAACCATTTAGAAATAGTGCTTGGATTAAGCTTACATGCAATACGCATGCAGCACGCTTGAAAAACACTTGCCCAGGTAATAAATTTCCAAGTTCCTTTGTATAACTATTGCGTAAAACACAAAAAGCAAGTGATGTACAATAATACTTGGAAAGGCTTGCATTAAGTAAGTGTTTTGCAATCATACTTAGAAAACGCTGACAACAGTAATAGTTGTACAACTATTCAAAGTTGTGATGCTCTCATATATACATACATAAATGTATTTTATTTTCATTTTGTTCGCTCAGCAGCCATAAGGCTTACGGCAAGCTGTTAGAGTGTCCGACTCATATGCGGTGGGTCGCGCGTTCGATCCCTGGTGTAGCAAGCACAAAAATTTTTGAAGGCATGCAATTTTTCATATAAATATGTGCTTCAATTTAAATAAACGAAAATGAAAAATAAATAAAAATAAAAATGTTCCGGCTGGGAATTGAACCTTGGATGTCCAAATCACAACAATTCAAATAAAAAAGTGGCTTACCAACTGAGCCACGGAATAAAAATTTTTCGCGAGTGCTAATTGATTTGTTGAATGTAGCACACTTGGAAAAAGCTTATTAAAACACTTATATCCAATTGTAAAAACAACACTTGGATTAAGCTTGAAGTAAGGAATATTATTCCAAGGGTTCACTTTCGTTTATCCTACAATTACATGTAAGCGTTCTACAATAGTAAATGAAAGCGTTATCCAAGCTTGAGGCTTACGCTTGTAAGCTTGTTTAAAGCTTATTCCAAGCTTGTTTGGCCGATTGGGTTTTCACTTTATCAAAGCAGTGTTTACTCTTTTGCTAGTAATTGCTACATATTGGCTTGTGTGCTTAGTGTGTGGCATCCCACACATCCCCACGAAGGATTTGAAGCACCATCTGACACAGATAGTTTTTACTATAGAAAATCATTTTTCTGATCAACCGTCACCTCTCTACAGACAATGGTAAGCCTTTGAGATTAAAAAAACTTGTAAGCTATATCTTCGACTTGGCCGAAGTTAAAATACCCCCACGGCCGATTCGTTATGTTACAAAATCTTAAATTGTAGCTCTTTTTGTATGAGATTTAAAAAATTTTACTATTTTGATGACGTCTAAAATACATTCATATCAAATTGTTTTCCTGCAGAGTAAAGACAAACCTCTTTATAAAGTTTTCAATTTGGGATTGTATGGGAGGTGGGCTTGTAGGGAGGGTAGTTGACGCCAATTTTCCTAACACGCATCAATTTTGATATAATATACACAAATACCCAATTTCACTTCTGTAGCTTAAATATAAGCATATTTAGAGAGTTTTGCATATTATGGGTTCTATGGGAGGTGGGTGTGTTCGTAGGCGGTTGACGCACACTGTTCTTCCACGATTTAGTTTTGATATAAAATACAAATGTATCAAATTATTTTTCTGTAGCTTAAAGAGAAACCTTTTAAAAGAGTATTTAATTTTGGGGTCATATGGGAGGTAGGCGTGTTCGCGGGTGGATGACGCCCATTTTTCTAACAAGCCTATATTTTGATATAAAATGAATAAATATCTTATTTTACTTTTGAAGCTTCAACAGAAGCCTATTTATATAATTTTCAATTTTGGGGTTGTATGGAAAATGGGCGTGTTCATTGGTTGATGTTTTGTACACACCTTAGTTTTCAATTTTTGGGTTGTATGGAAGGTGGGCGGGTTTTTAAGTGGATGACGGCCATTTTTCGAGCACACCTTAGTTTTGACATAAAATACACAAATACCGAATTTAAGTGTTATGTATTAAATATAAGTCTTTTTATAGTTTTCCTTATTGGAGTTGTATGGGAGGTAGACGTGGTTTTCATACGATTTAGCCCATTCTTAAACTTGATCTTATTTTTTTTTTATAAAAAAAGCTCAAATATCAAATTTCACTACGATAGCTTCAGAATTACGTCTGCAATCGTGTCCGATATTTTCTTCGAATCGAGACTTATCAAAAAAATCGGAAACAAGCTGTTCCATAATCCGATTAGTCGGAATTTCTTTCAGATTTAATACAACGAGCTGTTTGGCTCATTTTGTTGCACTCAAATTTATTATGAGAGTTAATAAATTGTTTTACATTAATTTTTTAACAATTTAAAATATAATTTAATAAAGGGGTAGCCATAAAAATAATTTGAAAAACCATGCCAAACCACAGTATGTAATTCATGGAAAAGCATCCGAACACCTCAAGGAGCCACTCAAAAGAAGACCGCTTTAGATGCTCATTGTCAGGAGCTCACGGTGATTCGAAGCAGTTATGGTGTCTTTCTTTGGTCTTCTGATGATTTTCTTTGGTCTTCATCAGCGGTTAAACTAGTGGTTATTACTTTGTACACTGTGTCTCTGCCCAAAGCTAAGTTTGCAACCTTTCCAACTGATTGATGATACCATCATTCGGCTTGAAATATATAGGTTCATCTTTGCACTGCATCTTTATATTCTGTTCAACAAATTCATTCCATGTGGTCATCCTTAATTTTTTTCATGAAAATCGAACATTATGTTGCTCACCCATTAGACGTTTTCATACGGAATGACCACTATATCCTTCTCATTTTCGAAAAATAATGAAGTGATCATAAAAAAATACTCTTCCTTTGAATTCATACTTAATTATATTTAAATTTAACACTTTATTATTCTTATGAGCAAGTGTCTAATCCGCTGTCATTTAGCTGATGCGTTTAGAAAAACATGTTCTTAGAAGAAATTTATGTTCGAATACATGTTTGATCTGTTCGAATCTAAAACTCCTTTTGAAATCGGATTTTAAAAAAAACTTCGACCCAGTTCAATGGTGGATTTCAGAATATGTTTATTTCACGACCTGAACAGACTATTACAATGTCCTTTGAAACTTCATTTATTCTCTCTATAAAGTTTAAATTATTTGAATCAGTCATACTTGAGCATAAATCTCAAAAATAAAAATATATTTGCTAAACATAAAGATTAGGAAAAATTTACAAATTCAAGAAAAATTTCAAAATCAAAGCTACTCAAAGAAGCTTTTACGGTGATTACTTATGTCTCGCAATACAAGCTAAAAAGCCTTGAAGTTCTACAAGCAACGACCTTTAAAACTTTTAAAGACAAGTAAAATTAACGACAAACCTTTAATCAACGCGACTTATTTTCACATTTATATATATGTATATCGGAAAGTAAAGTTAAAAACAGAATAACTAAAACATTGAAATCCCCAAAGATTTTCTTTAATTCAAAAAGCTGTACGATTTTCTACTGCCTTGCCAATACTTGGCAAGAAGAAGACAAGTAAAAAAGGAAACCAACAACAGCAACATCTACAACACCTCGCTCAACACACACAAAATGCTTTTAAGATATGTTAACACCCGAAAGTTAAATCCAACATATACATGGCATAAAAAATGTGCTGCCAAAAAGGGAAGGATAGAAACAAAAAAAAAAAAAAACAAAATAAAAAATTTAAATAAAAACAAAAAAGTTTTTTCAAGTTTTTCTTGCTGCTTTGCTAACATTTTGTTGTTTTCTGTAAGTCAGTTGTTGGTTTTGTTGCTACTGTAAGTTTTCTTTAAACTTCAAAGAGGCTCAGATTGAACAGCACGTCTTATTAGTAACGCAGACGTGAGTAACGCTGGTTTCGAATTCAAGGATTTTTATGTTTAAGCTTTAACGGCTTAAATTTGAGGATTTTCAAAGCTTAAGGCAAAAAACAAAAAAAAAAAATCATATAATAGAGAAGACTGAAACTAAAAACCACCAAATGTCAATCTGGTTGCTCTTAATTGAGTGTAGGAAGATTTGCAACTGCAAGGATATTAAAAGCTACCGTACAGACAGCTGGTTGATGATTGAAGAGAAAGCATGCAAACAACTTTTTAAGTCGTGCCACATCAACACATCAAACACACACATATACAACAACCAACACACAAGAAGTTCATAGCAGCTCCCAGGATGCTGGTGTGAAATTTGGTATGTGTGTGTGTGAAAATAACATTTATTGGCAGCACTGTCATTTAAAGCAATGCTGCCAAATTGCATTGTAACCGAAACCAAAGCCAGCTATTTGAATACGTCAACTGCAGTAAAGTAACAGCAACAAAAC
Source organism: Tetanocera ferruginea (assembly GCA_958299015.1). Taxonomy (NCBI): domain Eukaryota; kingdom Metazoa; phylum Arthropoda; class Insecta; order Diptera; family Sciomyzidae; genus Tetanocera; species Tetanocera ferruginea. Next base: position 25,973,798 of record OY282643.1, on the reverse strand, counting down.
TTTCAAGATAAACGAAAAATAAAACGAACTCAAACAATTAACAAAAAACATGCAGCAACTAGCACTCATGCAGCGAGCTAAAAAGAACTAAAGTGAAAATTCAGAAAATCAAATAACTTCATCAAAAATTCCAATCGTATCAATTTTGAATTGCAATCGCACAACCAGACGTCGTTGACGTCAAATCAATGTTCAAGCGAAACCATAGCAGCCAACATCAATCTATTGAATACCCTACTGGACTCAAGGAGCTGGAACTGGAGCTGGACACCCAACTGCTGCAGCCTCCACACCTCGTTAAAAACCATGACTACCATAGCTGGCAGCCACGATGTACATCATTGTCATTATTTTACTGCACATCAAGTGCAAGTCATTTCCGCCCTTTTCTACCCATACAGCTGTAACAAATGTTGCCCACGTTATGTATGTATGTAGTTAGTGAGTGATACGGAACAGCTCTGCTAGTAAAGCGAAAATTAATGTTGACTCTTTATTGGTAGCACGAAGAGGAACAGCTTAAGTTAAGTATTTCTGACTGCCTCACTCTGACTGTCAGTCTGTTACTGTCTATTTGACGCGTCCAGTTTTAAATTGCAAAAGTTTCTAATGAAGTCGCATTCTTCTTTTCTGTTCTCCTTTTTTTTTGTCTTTTTCTTTTGTGAACAGCACGTTTGTAGTTGTGCTTCTTTTGTTTTGTTTTCCCTCTGAACTTTCTATAGATTTTAGTTACTTTTTCCATTTTTTTTTTATTTTATGTTTTCCACTGATTTATAAAATCTATTTATTTTTTTTCTTTTTCACATTCATCTACATTCAAAACACAAGTCGATTCGTTAAAATTACTTTTTAAAATTCAAATGTTGACTTCAGGTTGGCTCGTTCGCGGAAGTTAAGCGGATGTCATTCATTGTCAATTCTTTGGGTTTATTTTGAAAAAGTTTTTCTTTAAAACGTAGGCTGCGTAGTAATTTAGTTGAGCAACTTTTAAGCCAATGTCATTAATATCACTGCTTTGTGGTGACACTTGGCTTATTTTTAAAGCTCCTGTTCTGAAAAATATAACAAGAGTTTAAGTTAGAGTCAATTCTTATAACGTGAACAGTTTTAAAAGTTCTCTGACAAAATTTCTGGTAAAAGTGTACTTTATGTCAATTAGAATTTTATCAGAAATATTGTCTCTTAAGATTTTGGAAATTTATATTTGCTGAAATTCCGCACCTTAGTTATCTAAGCACTTTAATCTCCCCAAGTCATAGCTGAAGAATTGATCCGAAAATGGCTGCAGAATTGACACTTTCTATTCAGTTTTTTCAAAAGTGTTTAATAGGGTTTCGTTTCAAATTTTACTGGGAAATTAAAATTAGGATTCTATCTAAATTTCATATTTTTTTAATTTTTATTTTTTTAGGCCAAGTCATACCTTATCAATACACTGTGCATGGTGTCCATTAAGTAATCCTCAAGGGAGCATTCTAGGAAAAATGTATACTATTATCTTATACTATTTATAAATAACGCTAGTTCTTGTTTTATTAACTCAAAATTCTTGATGTTTGCTGATGATCAGAAAATTTTTTCACGACTTGCTAACAATTTTGCAATTTAAAAGAATAAATAAATACCAAAACTTTTTTTTATAAACTACTAGCGGATGTAACACGGTGTTACTCGGGGTTGTGCCGCGAGCACAGAAAAAAGGACGATTTTCAAAACTGCTCTCATTTTAACATTTTTTAAATTATCAAATAAATTTTAAAATTTTTATATTATCGTTTTTTGGAGTTTTGTTCCTCCTTCTGTCGAAAGTGTTAAGCCAAATTTCCATAAAACTGTACCTGCCGGACACGATTACAAAAAAATTACATCTTCAAAGTCTCGATCTGACGTCTGGTTTCTGAGAAAAATGGTCACCCAGTTTGAAAAAACTCATTTTTGAAAAAACTCACTAACTCACTTAATATGCATTTTTACCTCAAAAAAAAATACCAACTTTAAAAAGGTTCTTTTGGTATCGATTCGATTTTTGGATTGGCTTCGTTAAACTTCGGTTTTAGTCGATCGGTTGCTTTTTGTTCATCTTTATATAGCTTCTGCTCATATTCGTTAAACTTTTTTTAACTCGTTAGTCTTTGGTTCTTGACTTCGTTTGCCTTCGGCTTATACCTTGATTTTTGTCGAAAGATTTTTTAAAAGCATAGGATCATTTTCAGTAACAGATACAAATGCTTACCAAGTTTCATCAAAATCGTTTCATCCGTTTTGACGTGAATAAGCCAGACATAGTTGATTGAATCAAACTTCCTCTCATGGAAGTTTTCTGAAATTAAAATAGCCTCAATTCTGTTGCAGGGTCAGGTTATTTCATGTACCAAATTTTAGTAAAATAGGTGAAGTCATTTAAGAGTTATTGAGTATTAAAAATGCATTTCTTAAAGTGCCCTCTTGCGGAATTTTTTGGAATTTTTTTATATTATATTTTTTATATTAGGTGTAGTTGAACGTTCATTCTAAATTTCATTAAAATCGGTACAGGTGTCTAGGAGTTATTATGTCTTTAAACGCACTACTTAAAGTGCCCTCTTGCGGAACTCTTTGGAATTTTGTATGTTTTATCTTGGGTGTAGTTGAACCTTCATACCAAATTTCATTGAAATCGGTCTAGGCGTTAAGAATTTATTATGAATTGCCACGCCCACAAAATTTCGCCCACTTTTTTACACCCCTTTTGTACTTTCTTTCTCTCTATTAATCGTACTCGGTGTCCAAATTTCAGCTCAATCAGATAAACGGTGCGCGAGCCTATACGGTACAGACAGGCAGACAGACAGACAGACAGACAGATAGACAAACAGATAGACAGACAGAGGGACAAACATTTGATTTTATATATTTGAAGATTTGGAATGGATTTATATTTATACCAACTAGTTTAAAATTTATCCTCATATTTTTTACTGTGTAGCTTTTCCGAATATTGTATTTCTGCTTTTGTCTCGGGTTGTCAAGTTAATACAGTTTTTACAGATTTTTCGAAAGCGTCTGACAAAGAATCGCAGTTTTTATTGATTAATAAATAAGCTTAACTCGGTCTCCATTCTAATGTCCTTAAATGGTTAAGTTCCTATCTGATAAGTAGAAAAAGTTTTGTGAAAATTGAAAATTTCAGCTCTCCTGCATTTTTAGCGACATCAGGAGCCCCGCAAGGGAGTATTCTCGGTCCACTGTTATTTAAATTATTCATAAATGATATAACAAATGTTGTATTGCACTCAAACTGCTTACTTTTTGCAGATGATCTCAAAATTCTTCTAAAAATTAACAATATGTCTGATTCCTCTTTACTGCAGTCCGACATAAATGCTGTTTATAATTAGTGTGTTAAAAACCGACTTTCTCTAAATGTTAATTAATGTGCATATGTCACTTTTTCAAAGTCAAGTTGCCCTCACCTTAAGGAAATTAAGGATCTACACAGTAAAAAATTTGAGAGTAAATTTTATATTTTTTATAACATTTCTGTAGTATTTTATTTTATTACAAAACAACAAACAAATTGGCCATTTCAGCCCTTGAAAGGACTTTGACCGAGCTTCTTATGATCAATTGTGTTGTGTGTGTTATTAAATGTTTGCACACAATTGTCCGAGAAACTGGACCTACATGTTTTATGCCAACTCCGAACGGCTAAAGTTCATGTTCTCAAGAAGCTTTACATGGCATTGTTTACTCTCTGAGGTTTGCCATTGTCTGCAGAGAGGTGGTGACCGATCAGAAAAATTTTTTATTGAAAAAAACTTTTCGCCGCGGTTGGGGATCGAACCCGGGCTCCGAGCATGCCAGGCCACGCACTTAACCTGCATGCCACGGTCACCACATTTTATTATCTGTAGTATATTTATAACCCCACGCGTACTGCGTGAAAACGGAAAACTATATAAATAGGCTTCTATCGAAGCTACAAAAATAAAATCATATATTTAATCATTTAATGTCAAAACTAAAGTGTGGTAGAAAAATGGACGTCATCCACCCACTAACATGCCCTCCTCCCATACAACCCAAAAACTGAATACTATATTAAAAGGGTTCTGTCCAAGCTATATAAATAGAATTCGGTATTTATTCACTTTATATCAAAACTAAGGCGTGTTAGAAAAATGGACGTCATCCACCAACGACCATGCCCACCTCCCCTACAACCCCAAATTGAAAAATTTATAAATAGACTTCACTGTAAGCTGCAGGCAAAAATTGGATACGTTTGTATTTTATATCAAAACTAAATCGTGGAAAAAAGTGAGCGTCACCTGACTACGGGCACACGCACTTCCCATAGAACCCACTATAGTGAAAATTCTAAACGAGGCTTATATTTAAGCTACAAAACTGAAATTCAGTATTTGTATATTTTATATTAAAACTGAAGTTTGCTGAAAAAAAGGAGCGACAGCAATGCACTAACAAGCCCACCTCCCATGGAAGTCATAATAGTGAAAACTTTATAAAGAGGCTAATATTTAAGCTACAAATCTGGAACAACCCCAAAAAAACACGCCAGCCTCCTATGCAACCCCAAAATTGAAAAGTTTATAAAAAGGCTAATTTTTAGGCTGCAGGAAAACAATTTCATATGTATGTATTCTAGACGTCATAAAAATATTAAAATCTTTTAAAATCTCATACAAAAAGAACTACAATTTAGGATTGTTTTGCACTTAAGAATTGGCCGTGGGGGTATTTTAACTTCGGCCAAGTCGAAGATATACCTTAGTAGTTTATTCTAAATTTATTATAAGTTTTATCTTACTGTATGGTATAAAACTTGTATTTCCATTGAAACATCTATTTTACTCCAAAATAGTATAATTTTTATACCATAAATTTATAAATATCATATATATGTTCCAGTTATACACACGAAAACTGTATCGGCTTTCAGGTAAAAGTCGAGTTTGTGAAGCTACCGAACTTCAGCGATGCTAGCAGACAATCAGTTTGCATTTGTTCTTCAGTCAGTAATCATGTAAAACAAAAATATTGCGCATGACTTGGAAGCTCCGCCAACATGGTCGAACATGCAAATTTTCTGATTTGTTTTTGAAAATATAAAAAAACAAAAAAATGAAATCTAGATACTAATCCTAATTTATGACTTAAAATGTAACACATATTACCATTTTTAATGAGTGTTTACATATGTGCCATATATTTGTATACAATAATGCTATAAAAAGTAACCAAATGTGGTTTAAATGTATACCAACCTGGTGTAAACATATTTTATTCACTGTTCGGATTAAATCTATACCAACTACGTATGAATTTGGCTTATACGATTTTATGGTATACATTTTATAACATATTTGGTATGGATTTATATATATTTACAAATAGTATAAAATTTGTCCTCATATTTTTTACTGTGTAGGCGTAATATTCGAAAATTTCATTTCATTTGTTGGCCACTTGGACTACATTATTGCCAAAGCCAATGCTTTATTAGCTTTTCTTTGGCGAAACAGTTCAAACTTTTTAGATGCTTGCACTTTTAAAGCAATTTATACTTCTACTAGTTCTTTCCCGTCAAAAATGACGGGGCCCGGTTTTAATTAAGGAAAAAACATGAAATATTGATTATCTTTACACTGAGTTAGAAATCAGCGATGGTCACAATTGTTTTTTTTTTTTTTTTTTTTTTTTTTTTTTTTTTTTTTTAAACAAAAAAAAAAAAAATTTTTATAACAATTTTTAGTTCATTTATAAAATACCTTAAAATAAAAACGGAAACCATAGCAGGAACGACGAAATAAGTTTAAAAATTTTTTGTTAAATTTAAGTTTTCAAAATGAAAAAAATTTGAAAAAGTTTTTGAAGTTTCAATAAATCACAAAACAAAAAATGCCTTAAAATATGCTGTGAAATTAAAAAAAAAAAAAATAAAGCGTTCCGCACTCACATTTTATGGAATTATGTTATAGTAATAATAGGACCATAAGCGCAACCAAAGGGGGGGTTTCGGGGTTTAAACCCCTCCCCCCAAAATTAGTGTAGTACCAAGCAAAATAGTATTCAATCAAAGAGAGTCACATGAAAAGCAATCACACGTTTTATGAAATGAGTGAAAACCCCAAATGTATATTTCAAATCGATTCTGGTTGATGCATAATCTGCTAAATTAGTCACATTTTATTCCTTGAGACTGCACGTTAAGCCGGATCGATTTTGTTTGGAGAAAAAAAGTGAGCCGTACACCGACTCAAAAGTAGAAAGTACTCTTAAAAACAAGAAAATATTTTTTTTAAACACCTATAAAAAATTTATTTTTCTTGATATTCAAATGCTTTTAAGATTATTGGAAAAGAACTGAGCTCTTCTTTCTTTTGGTGTATCGTATGGTGTTGTTTAATCAAAACTGAGTACTATGAAAAATGCGTTTTTTATAAGTGTTAAATAATATAAATATTCGAAAATCATGAATTTTGTACTAGAGCGCTATCTGGCGCATATTTAACTAAAAACTAGTTAAAAGAAATCGATTTGCGTACCTAAATACTCATATGTACCCACCAAAATTTGCCAAAATCAAACAGTAATTATGGTAATTTAATAATAATTGAGCTGAAAGAAACTTTTGCATATCGTTTCTCACATTTTATATAGTTGTGGCACTTAGTTTTGGTTAAACCGCACCATACGATATATCAATGGAAAGAAGAGCTCAATAATTTTCCAATAAATTTAAATTCATGTGAATATCATGAAAAATACATATTTTAGGCGTATTTTAAACAACCTCTTTTCGAAAATGATAAAATATGGATTTTTTGGGGTCTCAATAGAGTTTGTAAAAACAAAATTTTTTTAGTGTATCATGAAAATCTTTAGTTTTGTGCTTATTTTGGGTATGCATTCTGAAGAAAAAAGTTTATGCAAAAAAATTCGTTTTCTGCAAAAAAAAAGGTTCAGAAGAACCAAAACCGCTCCATGGGGATTTTTCCGATCCAAACAAAATCATACAGAAATTGTTTTTAAGAGTCCCTCTTACTTTTAAGTCAGTGTCTAGTCAAATTTCAATTTCGATCCGTTTTACTACACACGTTTAATTTGAGGAAAATCGGTTGAGTCACTCGCCACTGAAAAAATCAAAGAAATTTCCCGTTAAATTGTTATTTTTCGTCCATTTTTAAAGTCATTTTTTAAACATCGATAACACAAACTCTACAGAATTAAGTTTATAGTGAAGTCATGTGATTCATTATATAAATAATTCCGATTGACTTCCGAAAGTCGAGAAAAAATTTACAACTTCTAATTTTCCATCGTTTTTTCCAAAATCCGTTTCATAAAATTTCTCTAAATTGTTAAATCCGATATTAAGAAATACTGGCTTATTAGGTAAAAATATGTTGGTTTAATTTTTCTTCTATTCGCCCATCCAGTGACATAATATAGTTATACGCCTTATTCATAACCTTCCATTGGATATTCAAAATCAGTTTCATGAAAATCCCTCAAAATTGCGCAAATATTAACCAATTTTGGAAAAGTGTTGGAAAGACCTATCGTTAAAAATATATTATTTCGAATTCGTCAGCATTTGCGCATTGGACAAGTAATACCAAACGATTTTTTCAAATTCAGACTCTTTGTTTTTCATCCCAAGGTGTCAGAAATTTAGCGGTTTTTACTTTCGGAATTGAGCATAATTAGTGCTCACTAAAAGACGAATTTTAAAGCTAGTGCCAGCCAGTTGGGTATTTTTACAACAAAGTTATGTATGGATGAAAAACTTTCACTGCGCTCAGTAAAAAGTTTTGCGGAATAAGTAAAAAGACATAATATTTAGAGAAATATGTTATAGAGTTTGCTCCAGAGAATGCTTTTCTCTAAATGTGGTACTAAAAAATCAATAAAAATGATAAAAAGCTTCCATGAAAAAGGGAAATATATCAAAATATATCGTTTTAAGAGAATAAGACTTTTTCGTTTTTGAAAAAGATTTCATTTTATTGAAGAAAATACTTCGCACAATGAATTTTTTATCAAAATTTAGTAAACATTTTTCATTTTTCTTAAATTTTTCTCTATAAATGAGAAGTTTTTGTGCGAGAAAAATACTTATCATTATTAGAGACATTGGAATATTTCCATTTCCCACAAGTGAAGAAATATTTATTTGAAAATGTGAAAATTTATTTTAATTGAATTATTGAAAATAGAGAAATTTTTTATCGAAGAAAGGTAGGTATTTTTTTCTGAATGTTTGGGCAGAAAAATATTGAATTTTTGCTAACCTTATTACCCGAGTAAAAAGGAAAATATTTTAGTTCAAGCCTTATAACCTTCGTACAACTGCCAAACAAGAAAAAAATCCATTTAACGGCCTACAACTGGTGCTTGCAAAATATGTTGGCATAACAGATCCTAAATAAAGTTGAAGCCAGTTTATTTTAAAACGATCGCTACCACTGCTGTTCATCTGTACGGATAGAATGTCCTGACAGTGACCGTTTTAATTTAAAAAAAAAAATATAGTGCTGGTCATGCCTGAAGTTTGAACAAGGAACAATTAGTGCAAAAATTGAACGCACTAACCGCTACAACTCAGCCGCTGTAATAACGTAAAATTGTTTTTATATATAAGTTCTACACTTGATAAAACCCCCCCCAAAAAAACTTTCTGGTTGCGCCCCTGAATAGGACGGTCTAAGCTGGAATACGCTTCTCTCATTTGGAGTCCTTTTTACGAAACTCGTATCTTACGTCTTGAACGAGTCCAAAAGAATTTTATTCGCTTTGTTCTTAGAACTATTAATTGTGATGATCCCATTCCATCTTATAATGCTCGATGTTTACTGATTAATTTTAAATCTCTCCAAACTAGACGAATAATTGCGTCACTTTTATTCATTTCTGATCTTATATTGGGAGCTATTGATTGTCCCTCTTTGCTTGAATTAATTTGTTTTAATGTCCCATTAAGAATTTTTGAAAATTCGGATATATTCTATTCAGATACACGCAGAACAAACTATGCTATAAATTCTCCTATATACAGAGTAGGCCGGATCATTCTTATATGAAAAAAAAAAATGTCAAGCGGCCGGGCTCTCAAAAGTTAGAGGAACTCATTAAAATGATTTCTGCATACTTTTTTTTTCAAATCGGAGAAAAACCGCCGAAGCAATTTTGATTCTCCTGAAGGTCCCTTTTTGTAAAAAAGGCATGTTTTTTGCTTGTAACTTTTTATTTTTCATAGAACGCATACCCACATCTGCTTAAATGTTCAATTTCTTACTCATACTAACATTTTGATATAAAAAAATTGTTAAATTTTGTTTAATTATAACTCTTCTTGACCACCAAAAATTTAATTTTTTTGCTATTTTTAAAAATACATTTTTTTTTAAAACCGCTTTAAAAGACACTTTATGCAAATGAAGCTCGAGTATACGCCTGAGGTGGTTCATTCGTAAACTCCAATTTTCGGTTACTTTTTCCAGCATTTCGGCCAGTGTCTCACCAATGACAGCTGTTCATAATACAAATTCAATCAAATCCTTTCATTTATATGGAATGAATTGACGACACAAAAAGGCAAAACACAAAACTTGAGCTCAAGTAAAGTTAATTTTGTGTCTTCTCACAATTAAAAATTTGAAAAATTTTGTGATAAAATAAACCTTAGACATTTTTAAATAATTGCATATGGCCACTTAAATAGTTTATATTAAATAAATTTTAAATTTTTAATGCACAAATTTATTTTATATACAACTAAGAATAAAAATTAAATCTTTGTTGTTATGATTTTTGTGCGTTCATATGTTTAACTTTCAAGTATTCAGTTTGTAAATTGATGTTATAAAGTAAATATTTGACAAGGACTTGACGAAAGAGCAACAGCAAAATGTGTCAGTATGAGACAAGTTGTCAAGGATCAAAGTTTATTGCTTAAAGCAGTTGAGTACGTCGTCAAGTGCAAAGTTTAAAAGCATTAAAGTGGTTACAGTTATGTTAAGAGTAAGCAGAAAACATGCAATGTACAAACACGTTTTAGTATTTTTGTTATTTTCTTCACAATTTAATATATATTTTTATTATATTTACGTAATAAATAATCGAAGCAAAATAAAGTTTTTTTTTTATTATTTATAAAGATTTTTTTCAATCATTTTGCTTGTTTTTATTATTTTTATTTCACATGATTTATTTTTATCAAATTAAATTTGTTGCATGCTAACAATTACAAAAGCCAACAGCCAACAAGTGGCCTAGAGAAAAAAAAAACAAAAAAAAAAAAATAACAAAAATATGCAATACAACAAAAAAATTCCCGGAAGCCAAACTAATTTGCAACAATGCATTTACAATAAGCCAAAAAACAAACATTGGCAGCGCTGTTGGGCATTCAATTTTGTTTTTTTGCACGTGTTTGTATTGTATGTGTGTCTGTGTGTGTGAGCATTTTTCAGTTTCTGACATCATGTAGAAAATAATTATTTTGCAATCGATTGTTGTGAATTTTTACAATTTGGCCGCGGGATTCTTTGGCAGCACACACACACAAACACACACACACACTTGCTTGCTTGCTTGGCTTGAATTGAATTGGCTTGTCTCTGTTGTTCGTTTCAACGACATATCGATGTCCGTCATGTCATTTTAAGTTCATCCGCCTGCTCATGTTTGTTTGATGTAGGTGTGCCTGGAGGGGCCAAAATGACTGCAAAAGGCTGCCAGGCTGTCAGCTTGTCAGGCATCCATTTGTATTAATATCATTTTATTTATTTGGGCTTAACCAACCAACCAACCAACACTCGCTCGATGGAGCATCAGGGTGCAATTTTTCAAAAGTTTAACATAAGGTTGCTATTTATTGTCTGTTGGCTGGCAGTGTACGCTGTTGTGTGTTCATAAATTCGTTTATGACACGTCGATGAATTGCTTGAGTGACCTCACTTAAATAATGTTTTCCGTCAGGCAAGTATAACTAATGACATACTATGAGTTGTCAATTAATGAAAAAAATGTCTTAATTCTGTCAAAAATTCATTCTTCTTTCATTTGTCAGATTGAACCAAGGAGATTTCCGGTATGACTCAAGTTAACCTTGTTCGAAATGCTATGATAAGTGGAGAAAAATTTGAAGCAATATAATTGTTTTTGCAACATAATTTCAACTATTGTAAGAATGCGTTTTTCTAAAAAAAAAAATCATTTCTTTTGGAAAAAACTGTAATTCTACCTTATATTTTAAACTCTTATTATCTTAGTTAAGAAATAACTCTTATTAAACATTTTTAAGTTTTATTTTGTATAAATTATTTTTTTCCATAGCTTTGAAAAAAAAAACATGAAATTTTTCTTAACACTTTGCTGCTACTTTTAACGCTTTTCCTATTTCGATGCTTTTTCGATTTGACAGTTAAGAATTGTTATGATAAAAACTCAAAACTTTAAGGTCTCCAGGGCACCCAGAATATTCATGCATATGATTAATATTTTTGCCAACCGAAAACGGAGAAAAAAACTCACTGAAGAAGGTTTAAATAATCATCAGTAAATATCTCTTGAGATTCATTTAAATTTTATGCAAAAACCAAAAAACTTCAAACTGTTGCTGTTTTTGAGTCGGATTTGAAAAATTTTGCCTTCATTTGCATGAAGCGAAAAAAAGGCCACGCACGCATAACTCAGACAAATACACGCACACATGCTTAACGATATCTATTTGAAAAGGACACACGAGAAAATAAAACAAAAAAATTGAAAATTGATGCCAAAAATGTCATCGGACGACAGCAGTGACATCTGCTGTTGCTGTCGGTAACAAGGACATCAAAGAAAAACAAAAACAAAAACAAGTTGCAAAACAAAACAATTTTGCAGAGAAAAAATTTAGAGAGGCCTTCGCAAAATTTCGAATTCAAGCAATGTAGATGAATGATAAAAATTGCCTAACAGCAGCAATACAAAAAGGACTGACTAGAAAAAAAAAAAAAAAAATTGGACAACAACTAGAAAAAGTTGACAATTTATGCAAAACTTCCATATGACGCAGGACGAGGAACCACGACGACAGGGCAGTGCAGGCCAAAATAGATAACTTAAAAACACGGCTGCAATATTTATACAACAAGAAGCTGTGAGATATGGTGAGAAATCAGCAGTTTGATACGTAAAAAAAAAAATATTAAATATTCAATTTGAAAAGCTTTGAGCTTTTTTTAACACAAATTTATGGCACTTTAAAACAAGCACCTAAGGAAAATCCATGCACAAGTCCCCAGCAGGATGTTAAGGAAATTGAAAATAATTAGCGGCAATTTGGCTGAAATGCTTCGCTGCATTTGAAGTTTCAAGCAACTCATCAACATTTAGAAGCTCAATTAAATATTCGTAGGCTTAGTTTGCAGAACATCACACAGACAGTCACACACCCGCAGCAGACATCAAAGTTAGTTCTCCACACACGATGAATTGAGCTAGTCTGGCAGGGATTTGATTTTTGTTGTGCCAACAGTTGAGCTATTGCTGATGCAGACGCTTCATCAACGTCTTCAACTTTGTCTTCATTTGATTTCGCTTCAACTTCCGGCTGCTGTGAGAATTTTGAGAATTGCACGATAGATGGCGGTACGGTATGCTTAACCCTCTAAGCTGCTTTGTGGCATCTTTTAGGCCACCAAAAGCAATGTGGTGTACATTGCTTCGTCATCATCAACAACAACAACAACAACAACAACAACAACATCAGCATCATCATCATCAACATCCACAGCTTGTTGCCAAGCAGCAGCAACATCATCATCGACACACTCATTATGCTCGAAACTTGCTTCTAGCCAGACACCAGATATGTGTGTGTGCGTTTGCTTGTTTGTGTGTCAGTGCAGCCTTGGCGCTGATTGCGCTTCCTTCCGTTTCCAGCAACGCATACAACAACATATCCTCAAATACAAACACAAAAACACACTCAATGAACTTGAATCTATTTATTCAGCAGATAAGCTGCAGGATTTCGCACAAAACAGCAGAAGAGCCCTGAAAGCATCAGCAGCAGGGCAAGAGGAGCCCAGTTGATGTGCTAGGCTTCAAGAAGCAACTTCTTCTTCTTCTTTATGTCTTTTAGTATTTTTGTTTCTCTTCTTTTTTGTTCGTTTTGTTTTTTTTTTTGTTTTGCACTGTTTCTTAACAAAAACTTCAGCGAGGAAATCGCGTGGAAATATTGCGCAAGGATCAAAGATTGTTTATCGTAATTACCGTCGCCAACAAACACAAGCACAAAGACCTCACAGACACATACACACACACTTACTGTTATGGTGCAAAAATTGTATGAAAGTGATATATATGGTTGAGTGTAAGTCTGTGTGTGCGCCATTATAAATGCACATTGTGCTGTAGCATTGCCTGGGAGCGCACATCCAATCCGTCTGAGCTCCATGACAACATAACATATAAATTCCATAAATTGCGTTCTTCTTGCCTTACCCGTCAGTGATTGCAGCAATAATTTTTTTGGTATTACTTTTAAGAGTAATACTTTTATTTCATTTTCATTACTTTGGCATGTTCATAAAAATTGCCTGCAAGGAATTAATTTTTACTCGTTGCATAAAGGTTTTTTTTTTTCTTTTTAATTACAAGAAAATAATATCGATAGTTCTTTGAGAACCAACCAACAACGCTCAAAAGGAGTTGTTGGTTATTGAATAAAGTTAAAACTTTTATTAACTTGGATTCGCTGAGCTCAAATTGAGATTTTTATATTACATTTATTACAAGCATATATTTTGAGTTTTATAAAATTTTTTTTTTAATATTTTCTTAAAATTATTAACCATTCTTTGTATTTTTATAAAAAAAATCTTGTGAATAAACTATTAAGCTTTAGTTAAACAGATTTTTATTTTGAAAATAAAAAGCTCATACATATATAAACTACTAGTTCAAAAAATATAATGAAGAACAAAAATACATAAGTTTTTTAACATAAGTTTAATAACAACAACTGTTTTCAATAAAAAAAATTCTAAAGTTGCAAAACATCACAATTTAAAAAAAAACTGACTTGTCTTATTTTTGGACCATTTGATTTGGACTCTTAACGTATTACAGTTGTGAGCAGTGTTGCCGTGACGGTTCTAAAAAAAGTATCCATAAAAAGGTCAGAAATGGATCCAAATGTATCCACTTAAAAAAAAATAAGTATCCAGGTTTCAAATTGCAAAAAACTATATTATATTCACTTTTTAAACTCAAAAAAGTAGTTTTTAATTCTTATCTCAATCAATTTTCATAAAAAGTATTTAATTAGAAGCGGCATATACTGTGTTTACATACAGAGTTAACTCGGAGCTTACTCGTAGTGAGCTCTTAATGTAAACAAGGGTTGAGCTGAGTTTCGTTAAACCCAAGAAAACTCCACAAAACTTGTTGGATTTAGCTGAGTACTATCTGTTAAAATCTTTTATCGTATTTTACAGTTAAAAATAGTAGCTGCAAGAGTCTATTGAACAAGAGTCTATTGAGCTGCCAACAAAGAATTTGCTCTAAACAAACTTGAGAAATCTAACTCAATTCGACGTCTTGCTTGTAACCCTAACCACGGGTTTATAAAATTACAAAAATACACAATAATGGCAATGCTAACAATAAAAAGCATATTTTCCCAGCAAACATTATGACTCTTAAAAGTCTCTTTCAAGACTCATATAAATGAGGGTTCATCATCATAATGCGCTCAAAATAGCCTCTTTTATGAGTACATTTTCGTATGTTGTGGGCTCCAAAATATGATTCATATTTTTGACTGTTTTATGAGTCTTTTTACACTCATAGTAATAACGGTTTTTTGACTCATATTTAAAACTCTTTTAAGACTCATATTGAGTTCTCTTTCATTACTCATATTGAATACTCTTTTAAGACTAATATTGAGTACTCTTTTAATACTCATATTGAATACTCTTTTAAGATTTTAAGACTCATATAAGAAGTCATTTTAAACTCTTTTATGAGTCTTCTTTCTGATTACGCATATATCAATCAATATATGATCCTTTTATTCGTCTTTTTTATGAACAATCATGTTACCGTCATATTTAGGACTCTTTAATGAGTGTCTTTTATGATTACTCATAAAGCAGATACAATAATGACTGTTTTAAGAGTCTTATTTTTGAACAAACATTTCACAGTCATATTAAAGACTCTTTCATGAGTCTTTTTAATGAGTCATCAAAAAACATGCATAAAAACACTCTGTTTAGAGTCATTTTTTGGAGAGCCTCAGAAAATGTTTGTAGGGTTCATATAAAATCAAAAAATTCCTATCTATCATATGAAAAATTTTTCAGAAGAACCAAAAAACTTTCTAAATTAAAAACAAAACCATATTTTTTCAGGATAGTTTTTTTTAATGAAATCGTTAATTTGAGTAGTAGGAGTGAAACATTTTGCATTAAAATATATTTGGATACGGTGCATCATAATGAATCAAAAACTCGATTTTGAATTTTTGGTAATTTAGGGCATTTTTGATTTCATATGACTATATTTTCAAATAAAACTGATTTTTCAATAAAAGTATCCAAATTTCCACTAAGGCTAAATAATAAGTATCCATCAATTTTTGAAGAAAAAAAGTATCCAAATGGATCCATTTGGATCCAAACGACAACACTGGTTGTGAGTACAAAAAATGTATGTTTTTTTCCAACTAATTATACCTTTAAAAACCACCTTTCAAGATAGTTTATAAAGAATAGTTAGTATAAAACGATGTAAAGCGTGCCCGCGTCTTGAGTCAGTTTAAACGAGTTTTTCTTGAAACGAAATTTTTTCTACTGGCGGACTTTTAATCTCAGGTTTGGCGGGGTCGATTTTGAAAAACTTCGTTTTATTTTCTTTGTTAATAAATTTTTATTCCATTCCAGGCTAAAATGAATATTTTTAAAAACGTTCTACGCCATACAAAAATAAAAACGCACATTTTAAAATACAAAAGTAAAACGAAACGTTTTAGAAACAGCAATGAACGTCTTAACATATTTATTTAACTGAAAACGGTTAAACAACAACTTTATAAAAAATGCATGTTTTTGTCAAGATTTTCTGTCACTATTTGAGATGAGTAGTTTTTAATATGTTTTGCTATAGTTAACTTATCGTTGCCAATAGCTCAGTGGAAGTGTGCTGCAGTGGCATGCTGACGAAGTAGGTTCGCATCTTGACTGTGCAAGTATCAAAAGCATTCATTTAATAATTAAATTCTAATTCTAATTGTTGCATTCCTCAGTGATCAGAAAAACTTACGAAATAAGTTCGCACTTACAATCTTACAATCCATCAAAATATATCAAAAATGAAAATGTAAACTCGACCGCTAGCAAGCTCAAATTTCAAATTTCATTAACTACGTGTATGCAACCGAGGCAATTAAAACCTATCTTTAAAATATTCATTTTAAAAAAATCAAACGAAAGTTTTCAAAGCTCATTTTAAAATGTTTGTTGTAGAAAATCAAACGAACGTCTTATAAGCTCTTTTTAAAATGTGCGTTTTTAAAATACAAATAAACGTTAGAGGCGCAAAATTTGGGTTAAACGTTTTCAGAAATAGCACGTTTTTGCTAATTTTGAAAATGTAGTTTTCTCAGTGTAAATGTTCATAATTTTTATTTCGAATATATCAAATTTTTGAAACACTTTGTAAAAAATAAATTGTACAAAAATAATTTGAACTTTTAATTTTCTTTTAAAACATAGCTCTGTCCATCAACTGATACTTATCAGTACATCATACTATATCATTAACTTCAATTTCTTCTAGGAACCTTTATCCAAAATTTTTATAGAGAAATATGGCTATTTGCGGTGATTTGGTGGTGACAAAAGGGAAATGAAATTAAAAAGGCAAATGACAGTTTTCTCTTAAAAAGGTTTTGAGCAGGTTTAGCTTCAAAATTGATTTCATTCGGACGAAACAATTGTGGATATGATTAAAAGCAGATTTAATGCATTCAGTTGTAATGCAATGCAATCACCATTCTAAAGTGCTTTAGTGGCAATAGAGTAGAATCAAAAAAGATCAGCTTTAAAAACGTTTAGTTCGATTTTACTCCCCGTTTCAACAGCAACTGAGCAATAATAATAAAACTCGCGTGTAGCAACGTATACGTGGCAGAAGTGAAACTTCTTTAACAGTAAGAAATAAGAGAGATTTTAGTGTGAAATAGAGAGAGAAATTATCTGAAAAGAAATTCAATCAATACGAAATGGAATAATAATTTGTTGATTCAATATTTGCATCCAGAGACCGTGCCGAATATGATTTTTGTCGAAAGTGTCACATATTAACTTTTATGTCTTAATTTTTATTTTTTCCGACAAAAATAACAGTTTTTTGTGCCTTATAGTTTTTTTGGGCAAAAATAACAGTTATTTTCTGCCGTTTATTTTTCGGTCAAAAATATCAGGTAATTTATATTTGTTCAAGTCATTTTACCGATAAAAAAATTTTGATATTATTATTTTCATCTCATCGGTGAGACATTTTACACATGGTGTCAACAGTTCAATCTGTCAAGCCGCCTTTAAGAAAACACAAATTGCTTGATATTTTTGACTGAAAAAATTAAAGTCACAAAATAACTGCTATTTTTGACCGATAAAATAAAAGTCAAAATAACCTTTATTTTTCCTCGAAATATACTAGGCAAGAAATTAACTTTTAAAGAAGCAGTTTCAAATTTAAAAGCGACTTAATATTCGTGAGGTTGAGAACATTTGTAACATAATGGTATATTTGAAAAAGTTTTTCGACAATTTCTTCATTTGAAAATTGTAAACTAACAGTTATTTTCGGTCTTTGTTTTAGTTCAGTTGGTGTTTTTGTTGCTTTCGTATGTCTTCTCAACATTGTTACTTTTTTAATGCTGGATTGCATTTGCATAGTACTCTTTGAAAGAGCCTCCGAAAGCAGAGGCAAATCTTGTTCATTATTACTACCTGCTTCCTGATCATAATAATTGTATGTTGATAGAGGGCCTCATAAAGCAGCGAACGTTGATTGTTGAGTGCATCAACTTGGTTGGCTTTAAAATTTTGTTGAGATGCATCAGTGTGTTTTTTAACAAAATACACTGATGTTTCGTAAAAATGCATTTTGAAACTCCACCTTCATCTACCTTCATCATTAGTTGCAGACCCAGCTGCGGCTGTATTCTTAAGAGCTCTAATTCGCTCTTTATATTCACGAACGCGTTCTGCTTTTGTTTTAGCTATTTTTCTATTTTTTTCCGTGCATACTTGTAGGATGAAAATTAATGTTACGGTTATGTTAATAATGTAATGTTAATGTTAATCAAAGAGAATATATTATAATATATTCTCTTTGTGTTAATCTAAAGTTTATGTTAATTATGTTATTTTCATTATGTTACGCGTTCAGTTTTAATTAAATTTTGTTTGGTTGTTCATCATGTGCCTACGTGGCGTAAAGGAATAGATTCCGGCTCATACGCAACGATGTTCGGGGTTCAATTCTCGGCAGCGGCAGTAATTTTTTTTAAATTTTCATATGAATTGAAAACGTTAGCCTAGCGTCACGAAAAAGGACCTTGAAATTTCACTCGCCGCCAAAGAAGTTTCACTTAAAAAAAAAAAAAACAAAAAAAAAACATCAACTTGCATGTCCACAGTGTCTATGACACATATATTCAAATATTGATGAACTCAAGAAAACAAAGCATGCCAACGCATGATCGAGTGCAATAAGTGTTGTTTTTAGACGACGTCGATAGAGATTTGTGTTGTTTTGGTATGTAATTGCTTTTGCATAAGCGTGGCAGAATATTTATGAATAAAAAAACACATTTTTTATAAACGCTATAAGTGACGCCTTCATATAAGCATGAAAAATAAAGAAAAATAGCAAAAACCTAAGCAATCAAGTTAATCTCGCACTGATCTGATCTGATCTACTTCTCGTATTCACTCTGCACGGTTAATTTTTTTGGCAGGTTGCGCTATCTGCGCCTGTTTGCCTGTCTGTCTGACTCGGCGTTCACTATAAACGCAATTTAAAGCAGTTTCACTTAAAAAACTTACGAACTCAAACCTTGTTGATTAGTTCGTTTAGGTCTTTTTCTTTGTTAAGTCTGTTTGGTTAGTTTCGTTAGTATGAACTCAAACCATTTCACCATGGTTTATGGTGAGTTATTCAATAACTTACGAATTCGTTCCGTTTCATTTAAGTGTTACATAGATACGAAACTGCCCGTTTCGTTCGCCATATGTTATATACGCGGCAAAAGAAGTTTCATTTCCAAAATTTCTCAGCTTTTAAATGATCCGGCGCAACCAAAACGTAATTTATTGTTCTAATTAAGGTAAATAAAATGAATGCAGTTATTATCAAAATTTAGTTGCATCACTTCAAAAGTCATCAATAGCCGTTGATATGATTCCATTTTTCTGTTCTGTGCATCTTGACAACTTTAATTTTAACACCGGTAACAACCAGATACTTACTAAAGAAATGAGAATACATTTTACCATATTTGACATATTTCTCTCAATATCGTATTGAGTTTATGTGTGAGTTGAACTTTTGTATGAAAATTCTATGAACTTTTGATTGAAAATACAATTCACACTTTGATAAAAACAAAAATGTTATTACTTTTTTGTCGTCTTCTCGTTGAAAAGTTAGAGCCTGTTCTCATTCGCCTAAAAAAAAACAGACTAATGGCGTTATTTTGACAAAAGGCATCTGTCAGGTGTTCGATTCTGTTGTCGAATTTCGTGAAGTTCTTCAGTTTTTATGTTAGATAAAAACTATAATAATAAAAATAAAACACTACCAATACAAAACAAACTTTTTGTGCCATATCACGCGGTCCACATCGGCAATAAATTATGGTATAAAATATTGCTTACCATAGATATTGCTTATGCATACCACTTATTGCTCATTTTATGCAATACACGGTTAAAAATTTTGGACTAGTTTTTAATCCAAACTTTGGTTTAAAGAACTTTTTAATCCAAAAAGTACTATTTTTTATTCCATACTTTAGTTTAATTTGTTTTTAATCCAAAAAAGTTTAAATTTAAGACTTTTTTTTACTACAAATTTACATTAAGGTATTTTCAGGAAAAAGTATTTTTGCTATCTAAGATTAAAAACTAATAAAAAAAAAAAACAAAGTTCAATCAACAACAAGTTCATGTTCTCAAGAAGCTTTACATGGCATTATTTACTCTCTGAGGTTTGCCATTGTCTGCATAGAGGTGGTGACCGATCAGAAAAATTTTTTTTCGAAAACACTTTTCGCCGCGGCTGGGTATCGAACCCGAGCTCCGAGAATGCTAAGCCACACACTTAACCAGCATGCCACGGTCACCACATTTCATTAAAAACTACTACTATTACGAAATTTACTCTAAATATAATTGTTAATGTTGTTAAAGCATCCGAAGTTTATTTTTAATTAAATGAAACAAATTGTTTATTAAAATCTGAACCAAAATATTATTATATTCATTATTATAGAAAGCAGTGTTTTATAATACATCATAACGATATTCATACAAAGCGGCAAGCTTGTGTTTTGGGCAATTAGTTATTTTTATCAGGCAGATTGTGTGAACGTCCCTTAAAGTCGATTGTACATTTGGAGAGATATATCAGCTGTTAACTTGTTAACAGTCAACTTTCAGCATGCATATAAACAGCTGATTGCTGGTTCATTTCATTTATAAGGCTGATAAACTTATACGGTTTATATCATTTATGAGGGCATTGCCCATTTGCATGAATACCCTTAATGTTTATATAATGAAGTTCATGGCAAAATATTTAATTTTTCGGCTTGCAAACTTTTAAACTATTTGAAGATTAAACTTTTGTCTTTTCGGTTTAGACAATGTTAAACTTTTGTGGATCAAAAAGTAATCCTCTTAGGATTACAATATTTTAAACTTTCTTTGGTTTAAAATCTAATTTTTTTTTTGGATTATAATATTTTATACTTTCTGTGAATTAAAAATGATTCCTGTTGGATTAAAAAATTTTATACTTTTTGCAGATTAAAAATAAATCCTTTTTGGATTGGACAATTTAAAACTTTTCATTGAATTAAAAAGTAATCTTTTTTTGGTCGTGTCCTATATGTAATCCAAAAAAGATTAAAATTTAGCCCAAGATTTTTAACCGTGTATATGTTATGCAATATTTCTTGCCATTTATGGTAAGCAATGAGTTGTCATTTTTGTCATTATTTACCATCAATAACATAAACAGAAAACTTTGCCTCGAAATTTTAATTGACGAATTTGTGTCATAGTGCTTAACTTGTGATGTTTTTGGCAGTCGTCCAAATTTATTCATATATATTTTATTCGAAATAATTTCGTCCGAATATAATGATTAAAATTAACTCATGTCTGCTTGCTCTAAAGACGATTAAAATCCAAGTTCTGGAGGTGCTGAAAAATTATGCTGCCAAAGTCGGCAAAGCTGGGTCTAGTCAATCTAATAAAAAAAAGTCGAAACCAAAGATGTACACCCCAAAGTTGTCTTATCAAAAACTATAATGTTGAATCAATGTTTTCTATGGAACCAGTAAACATGGAAGAGGAGAGAATATCGTGCTGTTTGATGGTTGGTTGCTACAATTCTAAACTAACCATTCTTGTCTTTTATTGGATGGCTGCGATGTTATTCACTGTACGTGGGCTGTAACATCGATTGGTACTGTTACTCATTTATTCCATATCAATGCGATGCCAGATCCGAAATACGAATAACATTAATTTAAAATTTGTAAAGATATTAGGTCTGTTCCCGTACTCTAAAGTTTTAGTCCAATTTGCCAGTTTTTACCAGTATTAGTCCGAGAAGCGTTCCCGTACTCGAAAAAATGGTAAAAGAGAGCGCAATCGAGAGATTAAAACATTTCCCCTCCTTTTCAAAAGTTGCAAGTTATAGTCCGAGAAATTTCTTCGGGTAAAAATGGTAAAAGTGTCAAACAGCTTAAAATCAGCTGTTTACAAGTTAGCAAAGAAATTGCAATTCATCAAAACTTCTTTGAAACTATTAAAATGGAAACCAGAAACATGAGGAAAATGTGCAAGAACTAATATAAATGCTAAACATCAGAATTACTTTTAATATTATTAAAAATCTCAAGCATTTCGTTTGCACTGCCGATGTTTCGTATCTAGTCACCACTGGACAAACATTCTTATTTGACAGTTTTTACAATTTTAGTCCGAAAAACGTTCCCGTACTTTTTTGTGTTTTTCTCTATTTTCTAGAGATTTTTTTCTACTCTCAGACTTTTGACAGTTTTACCATTTTTAGTCCAAAAAGTACGGGAACAGACCTATTATCTTCCCAATTCAGAACTTTCAATTTCAGAGTTTTTTCTCTCTTAAAATTTGGTAAAAAACACTCGACACACGACTAAAATATTTAATTGGAAAATCAAATTTTCGAATATACGAAGAGATTTAAAAACAATATTAATCCGGAAAAACTGCTCAGGAAAAAGCTTAATTATCATCAATATCCAGTAACACAAATTTCATCAATTCCTCTAATTTTTTCAAGAACATCACTTTAATGAAGGCAACTTACTTAAGGAAACCTAATAGCATATAAATCAAGTTAAAAATTCACGGAATCCTGGTTGTTCAGTAATTTAAAAAACTTTTAATCACAAAGACAAAATATGTTTTGTTTTAAGAAAACCGATATGTCTGAACTCAGGTTGAAATTAACAGTTGAGTTTATTTTTCTCTAAATTTCTGTTAACAATTTATTATAAAGATCTTATTCAATTTCCATTAAATGCATTATACTAGCTTAAGGCTAAGCTTAAAAGTGACACACAATTTTTAAAATGCTATACAATATTAATTTTAAATTGAATAAAAAACAAAACAAAAAAAAAATACATTGCAACAAATGCAGTGACCACAAAACAACGGTAGTCCGCAACCGCGGACAGCATTAAGCATATCCTGGCCACATTTAATTTCACAAATCATTTGATGCGCAACGTACAATAAATTGAATTCGAACTCAACGATGCAAAAGCTATTAAAAAAAATATATGTATGTATGTGTGTAAGGTAGATAGATGTGAATACGTTTATATAAAATAAAAAGAGAAAAAAAAGAAATTTAAATTCAATACACTGGCACATGTAGGAAAAACTACTGCATGCATGCAAATATTCTTGCAACAGCAGCTGACGCAGTTGCAGCCTTGAAGGCTAGATGATGGCAGTCAAGTGGATATTCAATTTGGTGCGAATGCATAAATGAATAAAAATCATTTCCTAATTGCGGCAATATTCGTTACATTGCAACGTACAGCCAATACCAAAATATAAGCACACACATATATACAACCCAAACATACACGTGCATGTGCTAGGTAATAAAATGCTATGAAAAACGCCTGAAAATCGATCATTTTCTCTGGCAAAAGTGTGAGTTTTTGCATTTTGCTACATGAGTGTATGTGTGTGTGTGTGTGTGTGTTTGTGGAAGAGTGAAAATAAACGAGCTGGCATATAAAAGAATATGCTTGTGTGTTCGTGTGTATGAGTTTGTATGCAGTTTTACATACATAGCTGGTGTTTGCATATCAGCAGGATAAGTATTTTGGCTAAAAGAAACGTTGTAAAAATGTTGTTGGTATGGATGTTGGGCGGCGGTTGGCAGCTTAAGCTATGCACAATATTTTGTGGCAACTACACTGAGCAGATAAAACAAAGATTTTTAAAAAAAGTATACAAATACACCATCATATAATTCTAAACAGCATAAAGTGTGCTGTAGAGCCAGCAGTTTGTATCTTAAACAATATTGAAAAAAATTCTTTCATAAAAAAAATTTGTTTGCAGTGTGGCTTTAATATCTCTTCAATTACTTGCGCTCCATTTAATTTTGACAACTCTGTGAAAGCAAAAGCAAGCCGTTGAAGATATTCATGCATAAAGAAAAACCACAAACGCACACGCACACACTCACACACCACACACACACACACACATCAACAAACGATCCAGCCATACAAACAAACATGAGCGCTGCAAATTATGCTCATATGCTGAATTTCAGTCAGCAACGCTTATTATCCTTTTGCATTCTTGCATTTGCATTGCATTACTTTGGCACCGCTTGAATGCTGCTGCTTCCATCTTTTATCTTTACTCCAACTGAAGCTTCGTTCTAGTCATGCTGATATACGCAGGACTTACGTAAACATCATCATAATTGTCATGCATTGACAATAATCATGGTTCTTAATCAACATCTCTTGCAAAAGGATTTTTGCGAGAACTTGAATGAGCGCTAGATTCTGGCAACAATCTGGCACCGTTTGACCAAACTACATGCTTTCGGCAAATGACCAATTCGACAGTTAAAAGTGCTCAAAAGCAGCTTAGCCGAGTGTAGGCCAACATAAATAGTTGGTATGCTGCATTCTAGTCAAATGCCTCAAATTTTGGCCATGCAAGTGAATGCATCAAATTTTAATTTTAAGTGAGAGCATGTTTAAGCTTGCATACATATGTAGGAGTATGTGAGCTTTTGCGAAGAAATTTTTGAAATATTAAAATAACACACAGCTGGATATTTTTGCAATTTTCAAGATTTTTTTTGTATTTTTGTTTTTTTGTTATTGTTGTTGTTGTTGTTGTGAAACTGTTGTTTGGCATTTACTCTAATTCCAAAAAATTCCTACAGCTGTTTTTGGTCGCATTAAGACAGCTTCTTGTTCCCAGGAAACATGATGCGTCTTTTGTGAATCTTTTAAGACTCACCTTCATGAGTCTGAACGCTCAAAATAAGCTCAGTGAAGACTCCGTTACCAGGGTTTTCTCTTCCTGGAAGACCACATTTATCTGAGTTCGAAATATGTGCGGTTTAACCCTAGAACCATAATGTACGTAAATTTTACGTGTATTATTCATTAGTATTAACCTAGTATAAAATAACGTTATGGTTCTAGGGTTAAGAGGCAGAATTATTAATGTTTTCGGCGTCTTGTTAGAGTCGTGTAAAATAATGCTCTTTTCACTCATACGAGTATTAAACAAACATCATAGCCTTTTAAGAGTCTCTTAAGACTTAAATTTAACAGCTCATAAAAATCTTGTACGTAAATCTTATATAAAAGTGAGTGCGTTCCTGGGAAGGCACACAGATCAAAGTCCAAAACAAGGGTGTCCACAGGTGGGAAGAGGGTCACTTGCCACACCCCCCAGGCGATGAACCATTTTTAGCATACAAAAATACTTTTTGAGTTAAATTTATAAATTAAGAGGAGTTAAATTTAGCACTTTAAATACGTCGGTTGGTTTTTAAGACTTGAGATATGGCGCAACTAATGTGAAAATGCAAATTTGACATTTTCATCGTTCAACATTTAGAAATTCAACATTTCTAATGGTGAACGTTCCCAGAACGTTTTGTGTTACTAGTGCTATTTGTGTTGTTTACGGACACTCGGACATTTGTCATGGATAAAAAATTAATTAAATCTAAAATTATTCCAGGGATGATTTTCTACGACTTTCAATGTTAATTAAACCAAAAGCGGTATGTTGGTCGAAGCGAGTGTATTGGGCCAAAACTAATGATTTTATTTATTTATTTATTTATTTATTTATTTTATACATAATGTTCGCAAATAAGACAAGTCTTTTTAAAGCGATAAGAATGACAGAAGTAATAACAACAAGTTATAATCAACAAATAAATAAAAGGTAAAACTTAGAATAAAAGGTTATAATAAAGGTTAATAACTTAAGGTTATAAATTTTTAACAATTAAAAAGAAACAATGTTCAAAGAATAACAAAAGTAATAACAACAAGTTTTAATCGACAAATAAATGTTACAAGTAAAAATTAGAATATAAATAAATATTTTATAAATTAGAAAACTATATAAATTAGAAAAGCGAGAAAGAAAATTGAAAGGAGAAGAAGAATTAAGAGAAAAGTTTGAATATTTCATGCTTAAAGTTGCGTTTGTTTGTGATAGTTTTGACAGCTGACGGCAACGAATTCCAAATTCTGATCGCGTTCACGAAAAAAAGTCTACTCGAGTTCAAAAAATTATGAACAGGGATTAAGAGGTTCAAGTTTCTTGTCGATCTGCAGAACTGTAGTTTATTGTATAAGTATGCTGGAGTTTGCGTATTTATTAAGCTATGCAAGAAAATGCAATTTCTAGCGTCCAAGTAACAGAAAATATTGCAACCAAGTAATTGATTGCTTAAATGACTAATACGATCAAATTTTTTAAGACCATAAACATATCTTATTGCATTATTAAATGCCAGTTGTAGCTTATGCTTTGACCTGGAATCAGGATTGCTGTACACCACCTCTGAGTACGATATTATAGGCATTATAAGCTGGATAATTAGCTTTTTTCTGGTTTCAACAGGAACAAAAGATGCAGTTCGTCTCAAATTCCGTAGGATGTAGTAAACCTTGCAAACAACAGAATTTATATGATCATCGCAAGAGAGAGAGGAGTTGATGTAGTATCCAAGATTTTTAACCTTGGTAACGAATTGTAGACCAAAGCCATTAAGATTAATTGTCGGTATATTATGAATAGATAAGCATTGTTTTCTAATCGGCAAGACATATGATTTGAGAGGATTGAGCTTAAGCTTATTAGCCTTAGCCCAATCTGATATTTTACTCAGATCTTCATTAAAATTTATACATAATTCATCAACAAGACTAATAGGTTTGGACAGGTACAGTTGAAGATCGTCAGCATATGCATGCATGGTGACATGACGACATTTAGTGAAGATATCATTAAGAAAAATCGAAAATAAAAGCGGACCGAGTACAGAGCCTTGAGGCACCCCACAGGTCAGATTACCAAAAGCGGACAGACTATTTCCCACCCTTACTCTTTGAGACCTACCAACTAAGTAATTAAATATCAGACGGACAGCAGAGCTAGAAAATCCAAAACTGATCGCTAGTTTTTGGCAAAGTATTGAATGATCGACAGAGTTAAATGCTTTAGAAAAATCTAACAGACAGAGCAAGCTTAAGTGCCCTAGATCATACGATAATCATACGATAAAAGTAAACCAAGGACAGCTTATGTTAGAGACACGACGAGTAATTAGCGGAACATGTAAATCAAATAACGTACATATCGAATTATTAAAGAAATTCAACTTTTCATTAACTGAGGACAAAAACCAGCACTCAGTCCAATTTATGTTCAGAAGGTTATTGTACAAAGAGTCATAATTAATACATTTATAATCCCGATAAGTAATAGTATTCTCAACAGCAGTTGGTGACAGATTAACATTTAAAGAACAAAACAGAAGATCATGGTCGGATACAAACGATAATTGATCAAACAATAAAACAGAAGAAACATCGGAGACAACAAAAACATCCAATAAGCTAGAAGCAGCATTATTTGCAAAGCGAGTGGGTACGCTTGTATTAACTACTCGGAGACCAACCTCAGAAAATCGATCATGAAGCTGACAAACAAGATTATCTTGAACTAAAATATTTATGTTTAAATCTCCACACAAGACGAAATGATCGTATTCTATAGCACAATTAGACAACGTAGAAAACAAACGGTCCAAACTGCAATGACGATACGGATTATATACACAGGACAAAAACACTTTTGTACAGTTATCAAATATTTCAACATTCAGAAACTCAACCTCAGAACCACTGGACTTGTCTAGCAGTTTAACATTAAGAGTATTTTTGCAGTATATTGCGACACCACCGCCTTTTTTATTTACCCTGTCATTTCGGTACATTTTGTAATTATTTATGTTTAAGCAAGTGTCATTTATGTCTGAATGAAACCAGGTTTCAGAGACACAGATGACATCAACCGCCGAATTTTCAAAGCAGTGCCGTACACAATCAAGCTTTATATCGTTCAAGCTCCTAGCATTAAAGTGAACAATTTTCAAGCCGGAATGCTGCTTACAAAGAACGCCAATCAGAGTCCTATGGATGTCATTATTGCTCGATAAAGTTGACATCAAGTCCTATCTCAGCAAAACAACTATAAACATGACAGAAAGTAAGATTAAGAAAATAAGATTGAAAGAATATAAAGTAGAAAAATAAATGATGTGAAAACATTATAAATGAGATGAAATTAAATGAAGATACAAAAAATAATAACAAAAAATAATGAAAAATAATAAAAGGAAAAAGCTTATGCACGACCGGCATCTTCAGCGCATATAAAATTCTGCAACTCTTCAATGCTGTTAACTCGAATCCCTTCGCTACCTTTTTGCATTCTGATGAATACGGCTCCACGCAGCGTAAATGCATTAAAGATGCTCTTCTTTCGTTTACAAACAATCGCTGCTTGTAAAATTCTTCTGGTATCTGCAGAGATACTCTCATGCAAATATACATTACTGTCAGAGTCAATGCCACAGTCTCTTAGATTTATTGCCTTCTTTGTTTTTCGCCGGTAGTCACCAAAAGCTTTTAATACCCGATTTCGGTCATATGGTGTATAAAATTTAATAATCACCAGTGTGCTTTTATTATTATTATTTTGTTTAGTACGAAAAATGTCTTTAATGGGAGGCGATTGAAACTCAATCGAGTGGCAAATTGAGTTGAAAGAACTCTTGAGATTTTCATGAGCAGAGATATGAAGTCCGAACAGAACTGCGTCTGAAGAGTGATCAACACTGTTGCTGTTAATATTATTATTGTTGTTTTTGTTGTATTTACTTTCACTCAACTGTTGCGAAAGTTGATCGCAGCGAGCGGTTAGTGCAGTTACTCTTTCTTCAAGTGAGTGAAGTTTTTTGTTGTTATCACTGCATTCAATTTGAAGTGAACTCACCTCGCTCTCAAGTCTAGTGACTAATCGTTCGAATAGATTGTCGGCGTGTTGACGTAGACGTTCTTCTAACTCCCTTAATTCTAGCTTCGAGTGAGCTATTAGCCTCTCTTCAAGAGCAAGTAGTTGGGCACCGAAGGAATTCGCGCCGCCAGATGACGACTTAGTAGAAATAATACCGATAAACTCGCTTCGACTTTTGGTGATGAAGCACCATCTCGAGTCACCGTGTTTCGCTGGTTTTCCAAATGCTATCGTGAGGTGAAATGGTTTGAAATAACCTCCAAAAATCGAGGTTTTTGTAAAAATAGTAATCCAATCTGCATCAAAAAATATCAAATTTTTTCGATAGGACCAAAGAAAACTCAAATTTTCGTGAAGTTGTTTAATTTTTTCATATTTTTTCCACTGATATTCAAATAATTTGATTATTTTTAATGTGACTTATTTGCTTTTTTCTGTTGAATGGATGTTTTTTTTTTTCTATGGAGCATGAGGCGCCTTAATGTATGTATATGACAACGTAACAGGTGAAGAATGATGGATTTTGACGTACTAGAGTACTCTAGAAAAGTTGTTTGTGTACGCAGCATTTCGAAGCAAATGATCGCTAGTTTATTCCGAATAACCATTCCATTAGGGCAGTGAAGAACGGTCTTTTCTGAATGGTGCACCTTCTTTTGTTTGCCAGAAGTGATAAAAAAAAATCAAGGAAAACAATCGGAGAAAACGAATTATTCTCCTCCATGGCAATGCCAGCTCTCACACATCAGCTCAAATAAAAAAGTTTTCGAGTATTCAAAGCATCGAACTGATGGTTCATCCGCCATACAGTCTTGACTTGTTGGTGGATTTCCCGGATAACACCTAATTTCTTCTGATTTCTTCTTACTCGCGAAGGCCAAATATAAATTGCCAGTTCAACTTTTCGATACGTTCAAATCACATGTTTTAGAGCTACCTAAATTGGATTGTAAAAAATACTTAAAAAATTGATTACAACGCAAGAAAAACAGTATCGATTCACAATTATCACTCGCTGTATTCACCGAAATCAATAAAAGAAAAAATAAGGTCGTCCGTCGAAATCACATACAAGAAAATTTGAGCAAAAAGTGCCAAGTATGGCAGTCGTATATATTTATTTTATTTTCTAAAACTATGTGCCTCCAAATGATCGAGATGAGCATGTTTCTTTCTTCTATGTTACCTTTCTATGCTGAAAGGTAAGGTAGCATACAAGGATTGGACTGTCAAGTATTTAATTATACGTTTTAAATTATATTGTTTTTTTTATATTGTAAAAAACCAATGATGTTTTTTAAAAATTCTTTCATTTTATTATTAAGTGAACATTACAAAATAAATGAAAATTTTATTTATACTGAAAAAAATACACTTAAAAAAAATTATGCACTTTTTGATTAAGGTCATTCATTAGGTTTTTTACCGACCTTTCGTTGACCTTAGTGTATGACCGACGCCATTTACGACGAAATATTTGTATGTTTTTCGCAGTTTCAATTCAATTCAATTTATTTAGCAAGCAAGTACAATAAGAACAATGTTCTTTTAAAGTACTACATAAAATATTAACAACAATAGACTAATGTAATATGTAATATACTATGTAATATAATATATTACATTAGATTATAAGATTACTAGATTACAATAATAACAACAAGTAAGATAACCATAAATTAGGTAAAATAAATTTTAAAAATATTTATTAATAATAATATTTATATATATTTAAAGCTTAAACAATCATAATTAAAAGTTTGTTCGGTCTTCTTAAGATTTATTTTCATTAAAGCCCAATATCTTCCGATTGAACGAAGTTCAGGGCAATTCGGAGGATTGACTTCTCTTGGTACCACAGTGACATTATTGGCTTGGTACCAATCCATCGTTCTCTGGGCGTAGTGACATGTTGCTGGGTCAGGCCAAAATAGTACTGAACCTTAGTGCTGACGCATAAAAGGCAGCAAACGCCGCTCCAGACACTCTCTGATGTAAATTTCGGTGT
Organism: Tetanocera ferruginea; assembly: GCA_958299015.1. NCBI lineage: Eukaryota > Metazoa > Arthropoda > Insecta > Diptera > Sciomyzidae > Tetanocera > Tetanocera ferruginea. The sequence goes on along the minus strand of OY282643.1, from coordinate 25,942,841 downwards.
TGATTGTTCCATCTGTCACAAATTTCTTACTTCAAAAGCCACATTTGCAAATGGCCTGCCACACCACATGTATTTCGTTGGAAATGTGTTATGTTTTTCGGTGGTAAATGTAGAGGATGATCCACCTCTTCTAATCGCAGTATTATATCCGTGTCTAGGTAACTGCTTGAAATCCGCATTGCAGTACGTTTCATCGTCCATGATCACGCAATCAAATTTGGGCAGGTAATCGCGATACAGTTTTCGAACTCTCCTCTTTGCTTCGGCATACTTTTCTACTGACCTATCAGGTACTGTTTGTACTTTATAGCTCCTTAGGTTGTACATTTTTTTAATCCGTTGAACACTTACTTCAATGTTTCCGCTTTTGCTGGCATATCACGAACCGAAGTGCCTGGATTTTGAATAAACAGCCGCTTAACGTTCTGGGCCGCTGCTTGGTTCGCTGTACCACTTTTTCTCCCTGAGCGTGGCGTTTTTGATAAAGGGGTAAGCTGTTTGTATCGTGTTATGGTCCTTCCGACAGTTTTTACGCACACGCCAACTTCCTTAGCGATCTTTTCGTACGAGGTGTTTGGATTTTCCAGGTATTTGCAAATAATTGCTTTCCGCTTCTCTTCTTGTTGAGACGACATCTTTTCAGAAGCTCTTTTATTTTACTAATGACTATTTTTTTTTAGAGGTAACACTTTTTTACAAATAACCTTAAAACAAAAGAACAGTTATTTGTGGGACAGTCCTTACGTGGGTCACATCATGTAGACCCCTGCCGCCTTATGAAATTCTGTAGTGCCCTTGATTTCATATATTAAACTTATGGAATTATAGAGTCTTACGGTTCAAAATATAGTTAACTGTTTTTGAAAAAGAATATACAAATTTATATTTAATGTTTTCCTTGCTTCCACTTTGACTTTATTACCTCCGTTAATCGTCTTGGCATTGAGTGAACAATTTTTTCAGTGATATCAGGTGAGATTTTACTTCATTCTTCCTGCAGTGCGATTCTTAATGTCTTTTTTGCATAAAGTCTGATTTCTCTGATTTTTTTATCAAGATGTTTTCACAAGTGTTTGATTGGGTAACAATCTGGGTACTGTGGTGGAGGATCAAAAAACTCAGGAGTCCGATAAAGCAACCACTCTTAGGCTTATTAAAAAAACATCTCTTTACTTATATAGGAAGCACTATCGAGTGTTTTCTATGATTGTGAAACTCGCACAAATCCTTTTTAGAGGAGAAATGTTTCTCGAAATATCATATTGCCAGTTTACTTGTTAGTTTGGCTGATAACACTTTAATTAAAAATACATTTTTAATTTCCTTAAAATAAAAAATAAATATGCTTGAACCTTACAACTCCTGTCACAAAACATGTTACATCCAACCAAAAGCATATTGTTGTTGCTGCTACATTTTTGCTCGTAATATTGTTGACAGCTAGCTGTAAATGTCAACAATTTCTGTCAAAAGCAGCAAACGTTATAACATCATTGAATCTCATGCAAACCAGGTCATGTATTTTGCTGGCATTTGCTCAGAGGCTGGAATAAATGTTACAAATTTCATGATTTGAAAAAGTCATCGAGAAAATTTGTACATTTTTTAACAGGCACAACATCAACAACAACATCAACAACATTTCTGTGTAAACGAAAACTGATATAAATTATTAAAAAAAATACAAAATAAACGTAACAACAAACCAAAATAACTCAAACGGAATTACAGTAACATTGGTTGAAGTATCTAAAAGACCCTAGATACAGGATGTTTTTGGGGAGTTGCCGTCAGTTTTGATGCTATCGAACATAACCAACTTGCAGACATTGCTTGAAGTGCTGCACAATTTCTTGGTATTTGTAAAACTAACAACAACAAAATAAGCATAAAAAACAAGAAAATTTCATAAAAGGAAATGAAACAAAAATATGACAATAAATGACGATTGTCGAACAATAAGCAGAACAGCAAAAGCGATACGTTTGTCAGCATTGATAGTACGATTGGGAGCAGATTTTTTTTTTGTTTATTGTTAAAAAGTCGAAATCGAAGGAAAATAATTTTTAATGAAGTGCTCAAGTTTCAATTCGGAATGTCAGAGATGCACAGTAGCGAGGCAGTTGTCAGTTTGATGCACAAAAAAAAGAAAACAAAAATAAATTGGTACAAACTATTTCAGTGAAAGCTATCGACCCACTCGACGACATTTACTGTAGGCGTATGCATTTATGCCGAAAGCTTCGCAGAAATAAGTCGAATGCACTTCTGTGTAAATGTTGCAATTTTTGGCAAAACTATTTTTCATGGGATATGTTTCTGTTAGTGAAGTTGGAAGTGGAAATATTTAGCAAAATATGTAGTTTGTGAATAATTAAAATTTTTCGTAACATAGCAAAGATTACCAAAGGATTATTTTTAAAACTTTTTTATATCATGGAATTTGCAACATTTAGCATTCAATCTCTGAGCAAATGCCAACCAAATGCATAACCTGGTTTTTATAATATTCAAATGTGTTTTAACGTTTGCTGTTTTTGACTGAAACTGTTGATATCTACAGTTTGCTGTCAACAATGTCGTGAAGAAAACTATATAGCAACAACATACTATTGGCTGGATTTATCCTATTATGGAGTACATAAATGAGGTTATGAGGATAAATATAGCACAAACATGCTGTTGGTTCGATGTTATGCCGCAGAAGTTCTTTTCAATTAATTAATCAGATATACAATTTTAATTAAAGTTGACACATCCTTATTAATAACTTGACTTGAAAGCATATATTACAAGAAACATATCGCACACTAAATACAAAACAGTCACAACACAAAAAACATGACTTTTCAGGAAAAGCGAAAAATAAAACTCTTTGGTTGAAACTGCAGAAGAAAAACAATTTTCATTTAACACAAAAACTTCATTCTTCCAGTTATTGAAGAAAATAACGAGAAATATAGTCAGATATGTGTTTTATAAATTGATTTATAACAAAAATTCGATATAAAAAATTTTGAGTTGTGACTGTTTTGTATTTAGTGTGCGATATGGGCATCTCCCAGTGGCATTCGTACGGTTTTAATTACTCGAAAAACAAGAAAGAAACAAAAAGAGCCGATATGTATTTTACGTGTTCTAACGCGATGAAAGATTACTACATGTTTTAAAAATATTGGCAAGATTTAGTACAAATTAGTACAAAGTAATAAGCAATCATACAATGAAACGGACGCGACAAAAAACAGAAGTTTTTTTAAGCTGGTATAGAAATATGTAAAATTTAGCTAATTTTTAGAATTTTTTTTTATATATAATATACATGTTATTGGAGGTCAAAGGATAACTTTTCTTCGTAGACTTATCAAATAAGAGAATTATCTCTTACCTTTTTTTAAATAGATATAGCACGAATACGGACGCGACATCATGGACGCGACAAATTTTTCCTCAGTAGTAAAATACAGTAAAGATGTTCATTATAAATTTTAATAAAAATACATCATAATAAGTTGAATTCAAGTAACATAGCAGTAATACTAATCAAAATAAAAAAAAAAATAAAGTTAAAAGCTGTTACAATGCTTTATTTTAATGTTTTTCTTCACTTTTGGTGGACCTTTTTTGGGAGATGCCCATATATGAAAGTGTAATAGAGGTGTCCTTATTTGTATTGCAAAATTTTAAAATTAATGAATGCTAAAGCGCTGGCCTGATTTTGATGCCCTTAGGTCTAAAATTTTAAAAAAAATTAAATTTGGTGTCGATCCATTTATGTTTGATAGACCCGGTAAAAAGTATCCAAATTGTTGTTTTTAAGGAAAAATCTTAATTTTTGGGATTTTTCACGTTTTATTTTAGCTAAATGGACTTTATTAACAGCAAATCTGTCGTTTTATTGATATTAATTGTACAGATAATAATACTTACTTCTAAAATTAATGAAAAATTACTGGTTTTTAGTATTTAAATAGTTATTTATTAAGATTTCTTGAAATTTTTTATTTTATCAAAATAGATTTTTCGAAAGATGGATATTTATTTTTATAAGCTTCAACCATCTGAAAAACCAATTTTATTTCATCTTCCTCATTTGTCAAAATTCTATTAAAATCTTGAAAGAATTTTACTTCTCTTTATGCTGTATAGTTTACGACATATAGATCCCGACAGATGCTCCAGCCTATTTCGAAATCAAATGTCATATCCCTGACAGCCATTTCGCAGATAGTCCGAACCGACTATCTGTCTTGAAACGGTGCTGATTTTGCATTTGTACACCAAACCAAGCTTTTAAGTAGATTTTTACCAAAAAAATACTTTTAAGTATATTTTTACTAAAAAAATGCAAATATCTCATAGACCATTTTTCAAAAAATTCATATCTAAACAGAATATATAGACAGTATATCGCTTTGGATGTCCAATGGGCGTGATTTCTTGCACCGTTGAGCTTTGAATTTAAAATGTCTATCTTCAAGAAACATAAATTCTAGTTGAAAGAACTCTATACAGTCTTCGCGACAGTGTGCTTTTGTTAACTGATTTTAGCAAAACTCTACTATGTTCTCGCGTTCATTTGAAGTTATTTTTAACAAAACAATTTCATGCTAAGTTCCACTTGTTAATGATTGTTGGTTTAAACCCAACCAAGGTTTTGAAAATTGCTCAAAATTGGGACTTCTGGTTCAGAAGTTGACGAATAGTTTGTTTCCAAAATATCTATGACACCTACATGTTAGGTAAATGAGGTTGAACACCATTTTTTTTTTCTAAAAGAATACAATACTCTGCTGACATAATACTGGTTAAGCTATTTTTGTTTGAGATTTCAAAAAATTTTACTATTTTGATGTCGTCTAAAATACATTCATATCAAATTGTTTTCCTGCAAGTAAAGACAAGCCTCTTTATAAAGATTTCTATTTTGGGGTTGTATGGGAGGTGGGCATATTCTTGAGTGGTTGACGCCAATTTTCCTGGCACGCTTCAGTTTTAATATAATATACACAAATACCCAATTTCAATTCTGCAGCTTAAATATTAGGCTATTTATAGAGTTTTCACTACTATGGCTTGTATGGAAGGTGGGTGTGTTCGTAGGCGGATAACGCCGACTTTTTTTCCACAATTTATTATTGATATAAAATACAAGTGTATCAAATTTTTTTCCTGTAGCATAAAGAGAAGCCTATTTACATAATTTCAATTTTGAAGTTGTATGGGAGGTGGGCGTGTTCATCAAGGATGACGCCCATTCTATGAACACGCTTTAGTTTTGATATAAAATAAATAAATACCTAATTTTATTTATGCAGCTTCGACACAAGTCTCTTAATATAGTTTTAAATTTAAGGGTTGAATGGGAGGTGGGCGGGTTAGTGGGTGGATGATGTCCATTTTTCTAACACACTTCAGTTTTAACATAGGTTACACAAATATAGAATTTTAGTTTTGTAGCTTAATTATTTGCTTCTTAAAGGAGTTTTCATCCGATTTAGCCCATTCTCGAACTTGATTTTAGGTTTTTTTTTAAAAAAATATCGAATTTTAGTACGATAGCTTCAAAATTACGGCTGTAATAGTGTACACAGACAGACAGTCAGACAGACGGATAGACGGACATAGCTTAATCAACTCAGGTGATGATGCTGAGCAGGAATATATATACTTGTAATACCTATCACTCCTTCTTATGGGCGTAACACACGTGACAAAAATAATATACCCCTTCGCAGTTCGCGTGGGGGTATAAAAATTCTATTGAGAGATACAGTTACAATTTTTTTTTATTCTCTAAATGTTCTTCTTCATATTTACCCCTATTGCACGTATCAGAAATAAAATTGCAAAAACTCATCTAAGAAACATTGGAGCTGTCATCTATACAGACGTCAGCAGTGACAGTATTCTGTAGGTAGGCCCTACTTAATAACTCGTGTTCTTAGCCGGTATTTTAAATTCGATATTAACTTCTTTGAAAATGTGAGAAATTTGTATATTTAAAATCGCTATGTTCGTCATTTTATCAATACCAAAATTAAAACTCAATCGAGATAAATTCTTCAGCCTTTCTCAAAAATACTTCAAGTTTTTGTGGCAACATTTTATTTTTTTTTACTTTAGCTGTATGTCTCTTGCAAATATTTCTCGATTCCCTAATGATACCCAAAGCAAATTTAAATAGAAATTGAACCCCAACCCAACATTAGTAAATCATTAGTATACCCTCTTGTATTTGCTTATTTATTGCAAGACTTAACAATTTTCGCCAGCAGCGCACATACACACAAATGCATGTAGAAAAAGTTACAATATATCTCTTCATGTACCGACAATAATACATAAATGTTCTGCCAACCTACCCACTAACAGCTAAAACAGGCAAGAATGGCAAACAGGCAATTTAACAACAAAAACATAATGAAAGCCATTCGACTTGCCAAAGTAAAGAAGGCGCGAAACATCAGGCACCCATCATTAAGTATCCGCACTTATTGGAGCATCAGCTGCAAATCTCTCCTACACCACCTACTTCCCATAAACTCTGCGCCACAATAGCTCGACAATACTTCGCCAATATTGACTTTGTTACTTAAAAAGTTGTCGTCGAAATGGAGCTCAAATGAGAACTGTTACAGCATTTCTGCTGTGACTGTCAAATTTTATGCCGTGCTCATGCTAAGCGTTAAACTCTTCAACTTTCTTAACATTTCTTATTCAGGGTCCCTTCTCTATTAAGTCTGCCATCGTTTCTAACCACTGACGGTCTTGTCTTGTGCTCTCCAGGGTACTGTTAAAGAAACGGATAACGTTGCATGGTTCTTCTTTTTTGTTGGTTGTTGTTTTTTGGATATTCTTGCACTTCATTTTGCTGCTCTTGTTGTTATTGTGCTCTTCCATGTCTGATTCTCTATTTCTGTGCTTCTGTAAGCTTCGCTTTCTTAGTATCCTTGTACTTAGTTATTTTTGATTACAAGTAAAAGCATCCTAAATTGATTTCACTAAAATTTATACACTTTCACCCTGAATGTATGTGTGATGTTTGTACGAGATGGTCGCTGCGTGTCTGTCTGTCAACCCTACAGCTTTAATAGTGGGTGTGGTTCACTTAAAACGGGCGTTTGTCGCTTTTGGCAGACATCTTAAGTTTGTCATTCAGTCGACAAGCCAACAAATAAATAACGCATAGTAAAAAAAAAAAAAACAATTTTGATACAAAAATAAAACAATTTAATTCAATTTGCGCGCTTTTATTGTTTTTGTACAGCATGGTTCGACGCTTTTGTTTTAAGCTTTTTTTATACGGGTGGGTGTGTGAGTGTGCCATAAGGCCTGAGTAATGCTCAGAATGAGTGTTCTATCGAGTTGCTTGATTTATTATATTGACAATAATGAGCTTAAGTTCAAAATAATTGCATTTATTATTAAAAAAAAAGTGCTATTGAGGATATTAAAAGCAGTTGACGACGGAAGGCTTGATTATGAAGCAATTAAAAGTTTGAATTTTGTTCTAATTGGCAATTGTTGCAACTTGAAATTGTTAATACTTTATTTGTTGAGTGTGACTGTATCATTTCAGATTGGCTATGAAATCAACAGTTACATTAAAACAACTCCCATACCCGCGTATGATTTGATTTTTCATTACCGCTGATCCAAAAAGCAACACCTACCAGTATAGAATAACGGCAAAATAGGCATAAACGTTAAAAAAAACTAACTCTTGATAAATTTTATTGATTTAAAGTGCATTAAATTGAAATTATTTATAGTTGTTAATATAAATTTTAACTTTAAAACTTAAATTTCACACGCATTATAACATCAAAATATATAATCAAATTTGCCCTACTTGCTGCTGCTGATTTGGCCAACACCTAAAGCAAATAAGCCAAAATTCAATTTAGAAGCTGCAAAATCAATTGCAACACAACTTCCTTCCAAATTCTGTTGCAGCCAACACATATAGCTAACCGAATCCATCATCGAGCGATTCCATCAAATCGCATCTTTGATGGTAAAACGGAAATTATTCATAGCATGCATCAGTAACTGTTGGTGCACACGGGCAGTAGTGGGCGAGATTTTGTGACAGTCGATGGTATGGTTAGTGAAAATCATTTTATTCTCCTATGAGGAACGAGGGCGAAGTGATGACGCGGTCATGCGATATTATTGCAAATTAAATCATCGCATGTGCCTGTGTGCTCATTTGTGTTGATGTATGTATGTACCAGCGTAGGTGTTGACTGTGTAAGAGTATATGTGTGTGTGGGTCCAGTTTACATGGCTAGCTTGCAAAGGATTAAGTGTGTTTAATTAATTTTCTTTAATTTGTTTATATAAACAGGAGCTTGTCTGAGTAGCTTGTCATGTACCTTAATGACCTCAGCTGGGTTTTTTCATTTTAATTTTTCACGTACAGATTTTTATGTGCCAAATGGAGTATGTGAGCTTGATATATGAAGCTTTTATGCAAGCGTGATAATTAAAGCCAGTTAACGATCCCATCCATCGATGTGTTTTCAGTTCATTGCTGTTTGAGCTGCTGCTGTCTTGCAGTGAGTTGTAATTCGATTACAGCAAAAATTCTTATAATGGGCGGCTTCCAATTTATGTACGTATACACACGTTTGCGTTTATAACCGAATACTTATTTGCAATGTGCAGCGTTTCTTGGCAAATAAAAATAAAAATGCAATTAACCCTAAGCGGCCACACGGGATAACTAGTTACCTCAGGCTTAGAAAAAGTTAAATTAGAGGTGAAACCTTTCTAAAATTGCTTTTAACTTTTTAAAACGCCATCTATAAATCCACCGATAAAAATCATTACTCTTCAACAAATCTAAAGCCATCGGTAAGAAGTATAAAAACACCCATATGTCTTCTAAAAATAGGCGTAATGTTACCCCGTGTGGGTGCTATGTAGCCTATCTGGGTGTGGCCGCTAAGAGTTAAACTAAATGGCATGTACTGTAGGATGTTCCAAAAGAAAACATGTTTTTGAATTTCATATTTGCGCTATCTTTGTTTAAAAGCTTATGAGTTAAGGTATTTTTTCGATCTTTTTCAAATTTTTCAAAAAATTTCAAGAGTTACATAAAAACACGCTTGTCGGATTTTCCCTAAAAAACAGGTTTTTACAAGATTTTTCAAATTTCAAGAATAAGTTGATGAATTATAGACATTTTCTTAGTCTTTGTGTCATCATATCGAAAAACAAATATCCATACTTCACTCTAATGTACATTAATTAAAAGTTTAAGCAATTTTTTGTTTTGTAATTTTGTTGACAAATATTTAATTTTTTCCTAAAATGTAGGAAAAAATGTGAAGAGGCCCTAGACAAATTCGTAAAAGTATTATTGCCACTGTTGGTAGATCAATACTAATGTATGCAGCCCCATATGTGTCAAGGTATATCCTCTCTTCCGTTTCTGCACAAGAAATGTTTTTGAAGACGTCGAACATAGCTTCTTAGACTGTCCAAAATTTAACCCAGAAAGACTAGAGTTTAGCAATACATTACATTAGTAACATCTTTATAGTATTCACCTACCTGTTCGGTTTTAGTTCTACTTGACCAATTGCGAAGGAGTCATGGACTTTCGAAATCAACTCTCAACAGACGCGTTCTCAAGACTCACATCCATCGAACTGTCGGTAGTGCAGAATCACAGGGCCGACATGTCTATTAGGAATTACTTTTTCAAATCCAATGGTTTTTGGAATAGTATTAAATTTATCGACCAGTTTCCAGGTACTCAGCACCCAAGATTCCTACTGAGCAACCCTTCTTTTCAATCATATCATGCAGAATTCGATCGCAATTATTGCCATAAAAAAATGAATTATTTTCCGGACACGACAAGTCCCCTAGCGATTCGCGTTTTCAAGTATTAACAGCTTACTATGACAAGGCGCCATTTGCCAATTCTACTATAAACACTTTACTCATCCACCGATTCCCCAGTACCGATTTGTGAACATTTAATTTGAGGTTAAATTCAATTCAACTCCATTGGTGAGGAGCGAGACCGACTAAATTCTCTTGCATAAAGGATATGCTAGCCTGGTTGTACTAAGATGCCACTTTGTGCCGACTCGTTGTCTAGCTTGCGACATTAAGCTTACCACAGCCAGCACGAAACTCCCCGAAGGGCCAGCGAACGATATTTCCCCGGCAAAAGGGTTGCAGTCATGAAATGAGCTTCTAACAAAAACCGGACATGAATTGATAGTTTGAGCACACATGACTTGATAAGCAAGCTTATTTTAGTATCCTGGTATATTATGCTGATAGACACTAGTTGGGTTTTTGCTAAGGCTTGGAAATGACTAAACAAATCGAAGACATATAGTGCTATCAGTACAGCCAATTCTGTTGAATGCCTTGGGTACTACCAGTAAAGACTGTAGGGGAAGAGTGGCATGAAAGAGCTAGTTTTAAAAAAGTTACAAAATATATAACAATAATTAATAAAATTATAATTCTTGTATCAAAAGTATTTTCTCATTCATTTATGAACGTAATACCATGAAATATTTTCCAAAATCAACAATATTCTTGGACCTGTAGCCATTTATAAAAAACATGAAATTCGGCTCTTTCATAACACATGGGCATTGAAAGAGCCAACCAAAGTTTTGAAAGAGCCATCTTCTTATTACAAGACTTAACACGAAAAATAACGAATATTTTATTAAAAATATTAATTGTTATTATAAAAAGTATTGTTTTACAAAAACAACTTAAATAAATAAAAAAATTCAAAACTAAAAACAAAAAATAGTTAAAAAACTTAAAAATATTTTTAGCAAAAAAATTAAATCGTTTTGAAGAAAATCTATAATAATAACACCTATTCCAAAAACAAAATAAGAGGTTTAAAACACTTAAAAACATTTTTGACAAAAATAATTTAAATTTCCTTTACGCTTTTTCATTCCACAGCAACCCAGCTATTTCAAAACATATTGTCCAAAGAAACATAACCTCAAAAATTAGTATGAAATCAAGATTTTTCCGGCAAAATAAATATGTTATTGGTAGGCTTAATATATCCATAAAATTATAGTATAATAATATTACTGTTAGTTTTAAAGGTGAAGACGTCACAAAACAAATAAAATGTTCTGAAAAACTTACTTAATGATGAAGAAATCCAAAATACGATACACCATCGTCGTTTATTATCAGTGAACTGTCAAATGTTCGAGAGTGCCATATGGCGAGTATTGCTTCTTAAAAATTATAATTTAAGAAGCATTCGTATGAAAACTACCGCGTAAATCAAGATGGCTCTTTCAAAACTTGGCTCTTTCATGCCACTCTTCCCCTAACACTTGTTTTATTCCAAAACTGATCGCCTTATCTAAAATTTGATCAGCCAGCATACAACATTACTACAATGAAGCATGCTCGAACACAGGATCTATTACGCTCCTTGATCATACTCCTTGTCAATACTCCTTTTTTAAACTGCCATTATAATAGTCCTCTACCTCCATGACCATACTTTTAAAACCACTTTTTCCGGCATAAAGACCCTATCGTTGGAAATTTATTTATCATCACTTATTCTCATACAGCCATTGAGAATATCAGATTTTAACTCATGCCAGTTAAAATCAGTTGCTAAACCAGGTTTATTGACTAACCCCGTGCTAACAGTATGTTTTATATAATTTTCTACGGATATGCAGGTAAAATAACCAGCTTTTATGTCTCACGTCCATGATTTTGCATCTCAAAGCGAGGGCTCATGGCAACCTATCTTTTACGTGACATACATAATTAAACCGTAGTCCAAATACGCATGATCCAACCCTCTTCATTTTCACTGGGACAGGCCAGTGGCTTACCATCATCACAACTAGGCTAGGTTATGGTTATGGTTATGGTTATGGTTATGGTTATGGTTATGGTTATGGTTATGGTTATGGTTATGGTTATGGTTATGGTTATGGTTATGGTTATGGTTATGGTTATGGTTATGGTTATGGTTATGGTTATGGTTATGGTTATGGTTATGGTTATGGTTATGGTTATGGTTATGGTTATGGTTATGGTTATGGTTATGGTTATGGTTATGGTTATGGTTATGGTTATGGTTATGGTTATGGTTATGGTTATGGTTATGGTTATGGTTATGGTTATGGTTATGGTTATGGTTATGGTTATGGTTATGGTTATGGTTATGGTTATGGTTATGGTTATGGTTATGGTTATGGTTATGGTTATGGTTATGGTTATGGTTATGGTTATGGTTATGGTTATGGTTATGGTTATGGTAATGGTTATGGTTATGGTTATGGTTATGGTTATGGTTATGGTTATGGTTATGGTTATGGTTATGGTTATGGTTATGGTTATGGTTATGGTTATGGTTATGGTTATGGTTATGGTTATGGTTATGGTTATGGTTATGGTTATGGTTATGGTTATGGTTATGACCATAATAGATATGGCCAAAGTTATGGTAATGCTTATTTCACGGTTGTTACAAATAAGTATTCCAACACAGTGAACATTATTCTTCACTTCAAGTATTCCTGCACTGCAATTAAGAGAGATACAAGAAAGAAACAGAAAAATTTTCTTTAATATAGCGAAAACTCATGACATTTGACTGCGAACAAATATTTTTAAATGCTTTAATATTGTGTGTTTGACCAACTGACCGTTTTATCAAACAATTGAAATGCATTCGAATACAGCAACGAGAGGAAATATTTCATTAATTTCAACTACAAAGCCAACAATAACAAAACAGCAACAATTGAGTTCAACTTTAAGCCGCAGTCGTTGCGCAGAGCAAATGTTCTACATTTTAGTGCAAATATGCAGCTAGGTTGACAAAAGCACGCCAAGCTACATTCGTAACTGCAGTTGCATCAATGTCCGCTTGCATAGGTACAAAAGTATGCGTGAGTGTGTGTGTGTGTGTGTGTGTGTGTGTGTGTTTGTTTGACGAACACTTACCACTTGCCACACTCATTACACTGCTTTGCGGCGCTAATCAAACATTTAGTTACAATTTGTTGGCATTCGCTGGCTTTTTATTGACTCATTGTAAGTCAGCCAAAAGTTGCTGATGAACTCTAGTTGAACTGGGCTGCAAATTTAATGCACCTGGGAGCCTTAAAGTTGTATCTATGGCATGGCAAGAAAGGGAGAGCACTTAATTGAGGTTGCGAAAATTAAAAATTGATAACATCTGAACACAAACGAGTTAAAAAAAACACTACAGTGCAGGTTCTATACACGCCTGACCCACAGTGTAGGAGCTTTTAATTTGCCAACCTAGCAGTTCAGCTAAAATAAACAATGTAATCAGCTTAAAAAACAGTTTGCCTGTGTCAAAAAGAACAAAAAAAAGAGAGAATTTTAACGAAAAATGTACAAACCAAATGACCGGAAAGCTGTGTAAGCTTTTGTGAGCGCATTCAACTCGCTTTATAGGACCAATATTTGCGCTAGTTTCGCTGAAATATGTAAATATGCGTGTGCATTTTTAAGCACTATAAATATATAAAATACTAGTGGACCCGGCAAACTTCGTCCTGCCTTCAAAGGTGGCAAATTAAAGTTTTACAATTTTCAGGATAGATGGTTCTGTATTTATATATTTAATTTGTGAAAATAATTTTGTTACAAAAGTTTGTTTATTTAAATAAATGCTTTAAATACTTGTTTGTTAAGTTTTTTTTAATAATTATTTAAATTAAGTCAATTTAATTGAGATCTTAAATTACTGCAACGCTTTTAGATGCACAACATTCTTCGTTTGTCTGTCGGGAGCGTAAACAAATAAGGCCGATGGTTTACCTACTCTAGAACATGCTACATAGAGCTGGCCATGAGAAAAGCATGGATACTCCAAATTGATGCCACAAATTTTTAAAGACTGTCCCTGCGCCTTATTAATAGTCATTGCAAATGCTAGTTTTACTGGAAATTGAAGGCGTTTGAAGTCGAATGGCAAATCATTCGGAATTATTGGGATTCGTGGGATCAGTACGTCTTCCCCCTTGTACTTTCCCTTCAAAATTGTACCTTCAATGACGTTTGTCATAAGTTTTTTGACAATAAGTCTTGTGCCATTGCAAAGTCGAGGCTGATTGATATTACGCATCATTATGATTACGGATCCAACCTTTAACTGAAGATCATGTAGCGGCAAACCTGACAACTCGATGGAATTTAAAAATTCTGTTGGATAGTTCACAACATCCTCCTGGTTCATGATAGTGTCAATTGATTTGTAAGACACTATTAGCCCTTCAATGGCCATTTGAATCGTTGCATTAATCTCATCGACGTCTTTGTTTTTAGCGGCTAATATTGCTCGTTCTCCTAGCCAATCATGATTCCTGTAATACTGCAAAATGTTGGGGAACACATTTAAACCTTTCGGAGCGCCACCCAAACTCATACAAAAAAATTTATGCAAATCCGTCACTCAGTTCTTAAGTTATGCTGTCACAAACACACGCCAACTCATTTTTATATATAAAAAAGAGAGAGAAGAAGAAGAAAAGAAGATATTCTTCGTTTTTTCTTATAAAAAAAGTAATTGCTGAAATTATACTCACCAACACCTATATTATATTACACGAAAAATTTGAGCGCACGGTTAATTGTATTTTAAAATTTTCACTTTTGAGAGCAAACACAAATGGCACTAATTAGGAACTTTTCAAAGTTTAAGCTTAAGCCAAGTAACAAAATTGAGAAATGAAAAGAAGGCAACGTGCTTGACAAAGTTAGGAGTTTGAGTTTCTCCTAAAAGTTTCTCATACATAGAAAAATGAGCATTGGAAAGGAGTGAGTATATGAAGAACTTAAATTTTCCTAGTCTTACCAGTAATTTTTAAATAGTTTTATTCTTTAAAAAATCATTTTTGAATAAAAAAAAAATCAGCCAAATAGCTCAAAGTTTTTGTAGATAGATAGCTTTTTTGTACCCAGTGTTTAACGGGATGCAAAAGAGTGTAATTTTTTATGAACTCCTCAACAGCCCGCACACCAAATTTTGTTTAAATACCTATAACAGGATCAGAAATAATGTATTTTTAATTTGTGATTTGTATGGGAGGTACCACGCCCCTTTGTCCAATCACGCCTATTTTTGCAGCAGAACTTACAATATGTACACCAAACTTATATACCAAATTTTGTTCACATACCAATAGCCGGAGCAGAAATAATGTATTTTTAATTTGTAATTTGTATGGGAGGTACCACGCCCCTTTGTCCAATCACGCCTATTTTTGCACCAGAACTTACAATATGTACACCAAACTTATATACCAAATTTTGTTCACATACCAATAGCCGGAGCAGAAATAATGTATTTTTAATTTGTAATTTGTATGGGAGGTACCACGCCCCTTTGTCCAATCACGCCTATTTTTGCACCAGAACTTACAATATGTACACCAAACTTATATACCACATTTTGTTCACATACCAATAGCCGGAGCAGAAATAATGTATTTTTAATTTGTAATTTGTATGGGAGGTACCACGCCCCTTTGTCCAATCACGCCTATTTTTGCAGCAGAACTTACAATATGTACACCAAACTTATATACCAAATTTTGTTCACATACCAATAGCCGGAGCAGAAATAATGTATTTTTAATTTGTAATTTGTATGGGAGGTACCACGCCCCTTTGTCCAATCACGCCTATTTTTGCACCAGAACTTACAATATGTACACCAAACTTATATACCACATTTTGTTCACATACCAATAGCCGGAGCAGAAATAATGTATTTTTAATTTGTAATTTGTATGGGAGGTACCACGCCCCTTTGTCCAATAGGACCGAATTATAAATCTAAACCACTCGGAGCACCACCCAAACGCATACAAAAAAATTTATACAAATCGGTCTCTCCGTTCTTTAGTTATGCTGTCACACACACACGCCAACTCATTTTTATATATAAGATAATGTATCTAAAATAAAATAATAATGACAAAAATTAATTCAATACAACTATGCATAACTTAGTTCAAGAAAATAAATAGCATAACTAAGTTCAAGAAAGCTCGGAGCTGTTATATAAAACAATCAATAAATTATGTATTAAAAATGATGCCGAATACGAAGAATGAAAGTCTTCTGAAGAGTGAAGAAATTCTAAATCAGTAAAAGATCTACTAAAGTTCTGTTAATTGGACTCAAGTTGACCATTGGGGGTACTCCCAATAGTAGACTCTTTTGTCAAATTAGTTTGCCTTTGATTACTGCTGATTGTGTTTCATGGTGAAAAAGTATGGAAAACAACAAACAATCGGAAATAATGGGCAAAATCACTTTTTAGAAATGAAACTAACTAACTAACAACAACAACAATAACAACATGTATGACTCTTTATCGTGTTTCTTCCTGTCGCTTACTGTGCTGCTGAGAACAGCAGTTGTTGCCAATTTCCATGGAAGGTCACAGAAATTCATACCAGCTTCTAACAACTATGTTTTCCTTTTTTTTGTTTGTTCATTGATTTTTTTGTCTTGTTTTTTTTTTTGAGTGTTTTGCTCTTGGGAAATTTTGCTTTTTTTTTGATCAGACACTTCTATTGTTTTTTTTTCGTTTTTTTTCTGTAATAAAATTACAAACAAGTGTTGGTTTTGCAACGTGTTTTTTCTTAGTTTTTTCGTACTCTTTTTGTTTTCTTTGACGATTGTCATTGACGCCTATGGGTATCATACATAGTTCGTTTGTTCATCTTGATGTCAGCTTGTGAGTTGTTGGACATAACATGGCGTTGTTTTGTTCGACTAGGAACAAAACACACCACGACTGTGGGTGTGTCTGTGTAAGCGTGTTTACGTGCGTGTCTAGCAATTAGGTTTTTCAAATATTTAGCAAAATGTAAAATTGGGTTTCTCGAATCACGTGAAAATGACAAATTTTTAATAACCGGTTCAATTGCTTAGAGTTAAGAAACATGTATGACGAGCTTATAGAGTATTGTTCAAGGAAAAATACGACGGCATAAAAAGTATACAAATGATGGTGTAAGTCTGAAATAATGTATAAGTATTCCTTAAGTTGTTAAAAATGTATAAACAAAAAACCTAATAAATACCTTTTCCATTTTTCTAACTTTCATATTTTTTAAAAAGAACCAAAAAATGGCATTTATTTATTTGCGGCTCCAACTTAAACCACAAAAAAAAGAAGTTTAACTTAGAGCACCTTCAAAAACCCAAGATGGACAGCAACTAAGAGCAGGTAAAAACAGAAAAATCAAGGGATCGAAAATAACTGTTATTTTGAAAATTTTCAAGGAAAAAATCATTATGTTAAAGGCACTGGAGAAGAAAGTCACGTAAACCAAATTTAGACTTTCATTTGCTGTTCAAAAAAGTTTAGATTTTTATGTTTAAAATTTTTATATTAAAAATCATAAAATAACTATTATTGATAAGTTTTTTTTTCGCTCATAAAAAACACTTATTTTTGAGTTTTATTTTATTATTCAGAAAATAAAACTTATTTTTGAGAAAAAAAATTTATTTTTGAGTTTTAATTTTTTGCGCCCTGAAATAAAACTTATATTTTAAGTTTTATATTTTTTATCAGAAAATAACACTTATTTCTTACAATAATTTCTATTTTTTGCGCTCTAAAATACATTTTTTAATGAGAAAATAAAACTCAGAAAATAAAACTAATTTTTTGAGTTTTAAATTTTTACACGGAAAATTAAACTTATTTTTTGAAAAACCAAACGAAAGTCCAATTTTAGAGTTGATATAAAAATAACATGAGTCTTATTATGTGCGTAAAAGAATAAACTCAAAAAATATGTGTTATTTTTTGAGCAAAAATATAAAACATAAAAAATTAGTTTCATTTCTGAGCGAAAAAAATAAATCTCAAAAATAAGTTTTATTTTCCAACAAATAAAATAAAACTCAAATAATAAGTTTATTTCAGAACGAAAAAGTGAAACTTAAAAATAAGTATTATTTACTGAATAAAATAATAAAACTCATTACTTAAGTTTTATTTTAAGCATAGTACTCTGTTCGGCTTCACGTGAAACTGCACTCAAATCTCCATACAAAAAATGACAGCTGTAAAACAAAACTGAACATTTCACAACTTTTTCGTCAAAGCTGTACTATGCATCGCTGCGGAAAATCTAGTACTTTATTCCGCAACATGCATCTAGCAACATTGTTTTCACGGCAATTTAATAGAACCGACCATTTATTTTGCCGTGAAAAGTGACAATTGCCATTCATTTAAGAAAAAAGTGCTAGCACTAGAACAAAGTTTCTCTTTGCAATTATATTGTGTTCTATGTATAAAATTTTGCAATTAATAATTACTAATTAATTGAATACTGCAATGTGAGTGAATGGAAAATGTAAATACGGATGTACCTTTCCGCGGTGTGGCAGTCGTAAATCTTCGCAGTTTGCAGGAATAAACTGATGACTTGTGCCAACAAAGGACATCAACAAAGAACTAGTGACAACAAAGGACATCATCCATAAGCCTCATATGCTTTCTAAAATATTTATTTTGTACGTGAGATTACATGATTTAATGCTTTGCCTCTAAGTAATTCTTGCCGTTCATTTATATTTTGTCAACATTTTTAAGTTGAACATCAGCTGTTCGTTCGCAACAAAATATGTGTCAAAATTTTCACGCAACAAATAATTGGCTGTGCCAGTGAAATTTCACGCCATCGAGCATAGTACTAGGCTTTAGAGCGAAGAAATAAAACTAAAAAATGAGTGTTATTTTGTGAGTAAAAAAATAAAACCCGACAATAAGTATTATTTTCTGAGCAAAAAAAAATAACCTTCGAAAAATATATATTAAAAACGAGTTTTTTTGAAAAAATTCATAACAGTTCAAAACGGTCCCTGGAAAAAACTGCTCATCGAACACTTTTTCTGATCTGGAGTGAGAAATTTTAATCTGGATTAGTTCAAAAACAACATTTTTGAAAACATTTCCAAAGTTATATTTTTTAAAGCATCTCACGAAGAAATTATTAGAGACATGAAACTAGAAAACTTGACAAAAATGACTAAAAAATATAAATGGACTAAAAATATCTTAATCGAAAAGTATATTTATACAAAACAATTACAAAAACTTTTCCAAAAAAAGGATCGTGAATCGTTAAAAGCTTGAGAGTATATGCCTTATTTTAAAGATAACCTCGAGACAACTCCAAAAACAAAATAAAAATTTTTTTTTGGATCTGCTCCAAAATGGTATTTTTTTTTCTATAACTCAAGCATGCGGTGAAATAACTTAACTAGTACGAATACTATATTTTACTCTTAGAGCTCTTCATATTTTAAGAGCTTCCGAATTCATATTTGAGTGGTTAGCTCAAATTATCACCTCAAGTTTTGGAGTATCCTTCGGAGGACCTTCCAGAAAAAGTCAAATAAGCTGCGCTGCTCAGAAGTCAGTTGTTCACCATAATTCTTGTCAGTTTTTGAATACATATGTATAACTGCAGCTATGTTGACCTTTAATTGCCATCAGGTGTTCTTCAACAGAAGTCATGGGTCTGGCTGAGTTTTCTTATTTTCATATGAATATGGTTTAAATTAAAAAGGTGTTGCCTGAATTTTCCATCAATAAATCGAAACTCTTGATAGGGAGTGACAATCAAAGTAGCCAGCCAATGACCACAGCTTCTTGAGTACTGCAGCAGACACAATGCCGGTACTACAAAATGCGGGAATAAGATTCAAAGACACAAAGCCGCACTTGTCAGTTACCTTGCTGGGCACTGTATGATGTTTACCGATCTTTTTAACTCACTTAGGCACATCTCTAGCTTTTCGCTACGAAGCAATTTATTATTTCAGACGATGATTCATCCAAATTGTTACACATACGAGATTTGCAGGTGTACATGAAGGAATTTAAAAATTTCTCAGTTCCATGGTTACTTTCTCAACTGTTTCCACTGTAGAGACCATCACAATGTTGGATTCCTTATCTTTTTATTTCGTAACTTTTTGTGTCTTTTCGACAACAAAAACTCTAAGGTAAGGCTACTATACCGAAGCAGTAGCAGCTCTTTGTTGGTAACCATTGTTTTCCAGATGAAGCTTCAGAGTACTTGAATTTTCCCGAAGCTCTTTCTTGATACACGTAGCTAGATTAACTTATCATTTAAAATCAGCTCTTCATACAAAGTGTGTGGCATTATTCTCTAAGTCCCAGGCCATATGATAATATCAGTTTTGTGCCACCAAATATGAATGGTTATTTGGATGTTTCTTGGTTTGCTGAGGGCTTTCTGCCCTTACAGCTTTTGGTTAAATAACACTTAGTATGGTTTCGTAAAGTTCACACTAAACGGTGTGTTGCAAGGTTAAGGAAATCTTTATAGAGATGACAAAAATGAAAAAATTAACAAAATTTTAAGTTATGTCTATTACCATACATAACCACTCTTAAATATCACGTAAAGATTAGAAAACGGGAAGTTTTAGTTAATTTCAAAAATAAAACAAACTTTTTTGACGAATAAATTTTCGCTATATTTCATTTGGATAGAAATTTAACTGAAATTAGCGCTTTGTGATTCATCGCTACCTGAGCGCTCAATCATACGGAATGCGATCAATTGAATTTTACAAAAAAAAAAAATAATAAAGTTCTAAAAGTTGACATGAAGGGTCAACTTCAAATACGAAGAATACGATTTACGAAAACTTACAAAATGTCATGAATTACCTTATTAGTTTATTCGTTAAAATAAAAAAACTTCTCAAATTTAAATAGAAAAACTTAATAGTTAGTAAGAAAATATTCAAAAATGTCAAATAAACCGACTTGAATCAACCAGCTTTCCAATTGTTGATTTCAAAGAAGTGAAAACCGAAAAAAGAAAATTAACAATAAACCGTATTGGGATTATATATAAACTAAAACCGGGTTTGACAACCTTATTTGTAATGGATTATAAGTTGCTTCGAGTCATAGACCTACATCTTCACCAGCCCATTCTCACATCGGAACAGACAACATCCACATAATTCGAACGCTTCGAAAAACTTTTTTAGAAAAATGTCACACTATGGATTTGTATGTGACATCTCTCTTCCCATTCATGTTGGCCTCATACGAAAGGTCTTGAAAAACTTTCAGCTTGAATACGTTGAAAGGCCTTTTATGAAGTTTCGGCAGTCCGAGAAACATTTTGTCGTAAATTTTGCGAGATTTCTAGTAATTATTAAAAATAACAAAACTTATTTCCAACATTGTAAAATTGTTCATACAGCTCATATGTCTGCATCTAGCCACGTGAGGCAATCATTCATCCATTCATGTCAGCGAAGCGTTACGCACGTCACGCAATCATGTCGAAATCCATCCATATTCTGATTGTTTGTCGATGATAATGCGACGGTAAACGTCGTTGATGGCTTGTGGCATAAATTTTATATACAAACCGACGCACACACATAGACGACCACTCAGGCATGCACAGGTGACATTCTATAAAACATGCGCCTGTTTGTATGTGCCCTGCATTATATATAAATATCAAAATCTGTCAATAATTTTCAATTTTGAGTACCAACATCTTTCGCTGTTGTCATATCTGTCACATAATTTCACTACTCGTCCTTTTTATCACATCACATTCCTTACGCATACCTGTCCTTGCGAGAAACCTTTCAATTTTAATGCCATATGGAGCACATCAAATGCGCTTGATTGAATCTTAAAAATGTTGTCGTAATCCTTTTTGTTGCTACAAGATTCATATTGTTGTTGTTATTTGCTGCCATTATTGTTGCTGTATGTACAGACAGACAGACAGACAAAGGTACATCATACCTTTAGGCGTTCAAACAACAAAGTTACCGTTGCTGTCAATATTGCGTAGGTTTAAAATTGTTTTGTTTCATATCCAAGGACTCTCATGACAAACACTTGAAGCACTTTTTTAACTTGTTGTTTTCTGCTGGATGGGCACATTTTCCACTTCCATATTTTAAGCCCCAGATGCCCCAATGAACCTCAGATTACTCGAATAACTATGCTTGACTTTGAAGAAGTGAAATTTCTTATTAATTTCTTCTTTGTGGATAGAAAATTAAAATGATGAAAACATTTTTTTAAGACAACTTTTATTACCAAATTTTATTAACAAACCAATACCTGCTTATATTTTTGCACAAAATGTCAATCTCACTCGTTTTTTTTTTTTTTTGTTAATTTCAAGAAGATTTTCATTTGAAATTCGATAATATTGAATTTGTCTGACATACAGCGTTGGTCGGTATACCTGTTTTGAACTCCCTGTTCTATGTGCTCAAAACTTATCGAAACTGCACGAAAATTTGACATGCTTTTACGTAAAAACCGAAAAATTCGCTTTTGTTTTTTATTTATTTTTCATATTTTTTATTTTTTATCAGTTTTAAGTTTGCTTCATTTTTTTCATTCGAATTTTTATTTCAATTCCAATCAATATATAAAAATTAGTTTTTCTGTCAATAATTTAGTTTAATATATATACAAAATTGACATTATTTATGGAAGGCGAAAAACCGCCAAGTGATCCAGATAAACTTTCAGTTCGCGAGAGACTTACCCTGGCCATATTATGCATAACAAATCTTTTAAATTTTATGGACCGCTATTGTATCGCTGGAGTTTTGGTTGATATTCAAGATTATTTTAAAATTGAAGACGATCAGGCTGGCCTCATACATACCGGCTTTGTTATAGGATATATAGCGGTATCACCATTATTTGGATTTTTGGGAGATCGATATTCGCGAAAATACTTAATGCTGGCATGTATGTTTGCTTGGGCGGTAATGGGCTTTGCCAACACTTTTGTGGATCATATTGTGCTTTTTATCATTACAAGAGTGTTTATTGGAGCATCTGAAGCGGGCTTTAATATACTGGCACCGAGCATGCTTGCCGATATTGTTACTGGACAAAGACGAATCATCGTATTTGCTATATTTTACTTTGCCTCTCCTATGGGTACCGGACTGGGCTTTGTGGTAGCTCCAAAGATTAATCAATTGCTTGAAGGTAAATGGTGGTGGGGACTCAGACCGATTCCTGTCTGTGTTTCAATTTGTCTAATCATACTTATTTTCGGCATTGATCCAAAACGCGGCGAAAAAGATGCCGCAGTACTTGGAGGCAAACCAGCAAAACAAACAGCGTATCTTGAGGACTTGCGATATATATTGACGAATAGATCATTTTTATTGATCGTGGGCGGTTTCACTTTTGTCAGCTTTGTTACATCTGCATCTGCTTGGTGGGGCCCAAAAAATCTTGGTCATGGCATAATGCTAATTGAGGGAGAACATGGCACAGACGATGGAGTCATAATTGCCAGATTGGGTATCATATCTATTTTCACCGGAATTATTGGCGTTGCTGTGGGTTCGAGTCTTTCAAAATTTCTTCGTCCAAAATATGCTTTTATTGATCCTTTAATTTGTGCAACAGGACTTTTTCTTGCATATCCCTTCTATATAGTGGGTACATATATGACACCCATAAATATGACGGTAACATTTGTTATTTTAACATTCGGCCAAACGACCTTAAACTTCAACTGGGCTGTTGTTATGGATATGTTAATGTATGTTGTTGTGCCGATGAGACGAGCCAACGCTAAAGCAATCGAAACATTCATCACTCATATTATTGGCAATTCAATTGGCGGTGTGGTTGTGGGAGCTATTTCTGAAGCTTTTCAAGCTAAATATAATTTTAGAGACTGGCACACACAAGTCACCTATAATGATACCAAAGTAAATTACGAAAAAGTAGCTCAAGAGTTTTATAGCTTGCAGTATACACTCTTCATCGTAATGTTTGGATTTTTAATTGGTGGTATATTTTTTGTCGCCACTTCATTTTTTATAGTCAAAGACAAACAGAAAGCTGCTGAGGATTCTATAGAAAAATAAATTTTCAAAAAGTATTCCCACTAAATTTTCCATTTCATTTGTAATGACTTCTTTAATTGTGCCATAAAAAAAAACCTTTATATAAGTGTGGTATATTTTTAAAAATATATTCAAATAAAATTTGAAAGTCCTCAAATGTGTTTTTTTATAAGGAATACAGTTATTAATATATTTTTTATGTTTACTAGGCTGATGGAAGTGTTTATGTGAGATCAAGTTGGAATGGTTAATGCATTTTATGCGGTTTGAGTCAGATCCGTTTAGGTCTCAGATTGAATTAAAAGTATCACATGTAAGCATTAATATAAAAATTTATACGTTCTTGAAATTTTTCCATTCACTTTATTTTTTTTTTTTTTTCATAATAAAGGGTTTTATGAAAAGATTTTAAGGGCCGATGTTGAATATGAACCACACCTAAACGTGCAACGCATTAAAGTTATTCAGGCTTATTATGAAAATAGGCGTTCAAATCAAAATACATATTGTGCACTTCGTGATGAAGTGATGAAGCACATTTTCACCTCAGTGGATTCGTCAATAAGCAGAATTGCCGCATTTGGGCGAATGATAATCAGTGTGGCCACGACCTGAAAGAAAAAGAAGCAAAATTGACCAAAAAAAGAAGTCAAAAAAGCTAAAAGTTGTGAGGAACTGAAATTTGGGACAAATTTCAGCCCACATGAAAGTTCAACAACAACAACAGCCGCTACAACAACAACTACAATAGTTTACTTTTTACAACAACAATCTTAAACAACAACAACAACAACAACAACAACAACAACAACAACAACAACAACAACAACAACAACAACAACAACAACAACAACAACAACAACAACAACAACAACAACAACAACAACAACAACAACATCATCATCAACAATATTTTATTTCCAGCAACAACAACTTTAAACAACAACACCAACAACAACAACAACCACAACAACTACAACAACAATAGTTCAATTCTAGCACAAACAACAACAACTATGACAACACCACCAACAACACCAACAACAACAACAACAACAACAACAACAACAACAACAACAACTATGACAACACCAACAACAACAACAACAACAACAACAACAACAACAACAACAACAACAACAACAACAACAACAACAACAACAACAACAACAACAACAACAACAACAACAACAACAACAACAACAACAACAACAACAACAACAACAACAACAACAACAGCGGGCACATGAAGAAGAAATAGTAGCAGGCTTTGAACAATAACAAGCCAAGCAGCAACAAAAACAACAGCGGTGCAATAAAATATTAACAAACACAAAACCAAGAACAAAAACAACAACAACTGCATAGCAGACAAACAAAAACACATAACTACAAGAATTGCACACGCCACCAAACAACGGTATGTAATGCAGGCACACACAATTAGAACAACAATGTTAAACACGCGCCGAAATATGAACAACAACAAAGCCACAGCACAATAACAACAACGTAGGCGAGCCAGAGCTTGAGACAAAGCTAAGAAGCAAACACGCGGGTTAAGGACAACAACAATAAACTGGTGCACAGTTAGATGTGCAAAAACATTTGATGAAAAATTGCACAAACAAGATCCCGTTAGGCGGTTTCCCTAGTAGAGTTAGAATATTATTTATAAGATCGGGTTTCGAGCTTTTCTAAGCGGTTACCCTAGTAGAACTAGAGAAAACTGTATGTTTCGGGTTTCGAGCTTTTCTAAGCGGTTACCCTAGTAGAAATAGAGAACACTGTATGTTTCGGGTTTCAAGCTTTTCTAAGCGGTTACCCTAGTAGAACTAGAGAACACTGTATGTTTCGGGTTTCGAGCTTTTCTAAGCGGTTACCCTAGTAGCACTAGATACATCCTGAAACCTCAAAATCCCACATAAACTCCTAAAATCCCACTTTCACGAGTCAGCAAACGCAGTCGAAGACCGGAGGACCGAGAAAACGCAGGACATCGCAGGACATCTCAGGACATCGCAGGACAACAGGAAGATTAGTAACTATAGTCAAATAATAATAGTTGAATGAGAAGCTTAATAATATAAATGAAAAATTAATCAAACATGTAATCATAGCATAAATAATAGTGAACTTAAATAATAAATCAGAACTTTATTACTTTAAAAAAAAACGCTTTTGGTCTCAAATATATAAATATTTTTGTACAGAACCCTGGGTATCCGGCGAGATGTACCCAGGCTTAAAATCTTCGTTACAAAGTTTTGAAAAAAGAAACTAAAAAAATCCAGAATTTTCATAAAACTTCAAGTTTTATTTTCGTTTTAACATTACATTCATTTTTAATATAGGTACATCAGTATTATAGGTACAAATTTGTAAAAAGCAAAAAATCATATGGTATATATTTATAAAGCAAAATAATACCAGCCTTTTTAATTCAGAATGACTTACTTTTCATTAAATTAACTAACTTTTCATTGCATTAACTTTCATTTCATCATTTAAATAAAAATGAAAATAATATGTATATTGAATTGATGTACATATATTGATGTATAGGTATTTTGAGTCCTATTAAGAATAATTTGTTCATGGAAATTGTAAAAGGGAGTTCTCATGTTTAAGACAGCAGGATACAGACATCACATGTTATGTTAAAAGTTTAACTTAAAACACTCATGAATATTCGCGGTTGATGAACAAATTTGTTTAAAATTTTCCAAAATTTCTTGAGCCTTAAAAATGGGAATCTCCTTTTTTCAATTCTCGGAAATTGAAGGTTTGAAAAATTTATCACTGTCGTGCTAGGAACTTATATTATTTCAACATGGTTTATATCTCAGATATAATTATTCCCTCTTCATCAGATAAATCGAAGGAACTACAGCTTGCATAAGTACTACGTGAATCTAACCGACGTATGAGAATCAGTTACCTTAAAGTCATGACAACATTTTTGTAATCTTTTCAGTGAATATCGAATATTAAGCAACGAGTTAGGCATTTTAATTTTAAATCTATTTCTTTGCTTAGTTTTTATTATTTTCAATGCACTAAAAATTCTTTCAACCTCAACGTTACTAAGTGGTAAAACTAAGAAACTGAAAACCAAATTCACGAGCTCAGAAAAAGGATTTTCAGGCAACTAGTTTTTAAAACGCTTCTACCCAAAACTCAATTGTAAGGACAGTCTTGACCATTTACATGTCAATAGTTCTCGCCATTGAAGCTCAATCGAGGTAACTTCGTCTGCGGAAAATTTGGACTTTTCATTTGCAAAATCAGAAAATATATTTGGCTCAACAAAGTTATGAGAATTTTCAATAAAAAAAAAATCGATCTAACATTTATCTACATGTGAAACGAGAGAGCTCTTAAGGGCCCAGCTTTGGTGCCAGATGCAAATTTTCATGACTACACACTAACAAATTTGTATAGAATTTTTACACCGATCGGTGTTCCAGGGAGTCCTATACCGTTCGGTGTTAAAAAAAAGACCGTGTCAAAATGTTAGAATTTTATATCCGAAAAGGGACATTTTTTCACACCGATCGGTGTTGATAACTAAATATCCGAAGGATGTTTGTGTCAAACCCTATCAGGTGTTTATTTAGAATACGCAAAATTATGATTTTTTTCAACACTGAAAGGTGTAATTTTTTACTATTCGGAAATATGTGTTTTTAGAATTTTGATTTATGCATTCAAAATGCTAAAAATAATGTTATACTAAATATAATGGCATTCATGCTTGAAATTTGGATTGGATTTAATTCTATTTAAACCGTTTTTTTTATTTTATTACTTTAATGTCAATTTTGGCCAGAACTGTTTTCACGAACATGACTTATAATTCTGGACTTTTATTTTCAGTCTTTTGAAATTTTAATTTTCAATTTGTTTGTCAATGTTTACGTGATTTCCATGTTGCTTTTCTTCTATGCCTTTCTTATTTTACACCGATCGGATAAGTTTGTCATATCACACCGGGTAAGCGGTGTAAAAAATGTAAATATTCTCTCACTGGTGTAAATTTATTTTGGAAATTTTTTAGTGTGTACTTTTTTTTTGCCCTACAGTGTTGTGTTTTTTGGGTGTTTTTTGGGGATTTTTTTAAAACTTTTTTGGATATCCGAAGGGTTTGTTATATGCGGCTGTCCGTGGCTGTACATTTTTCTTCATAAACTGTGTTTACATCTTGAAAAATACTAGTATCGCCTGGGGTCGAAATTCGACCAATTTATTGATTACCTATTTATAATTACTAGTATCACCTGGGGTCGAAATTCGACCAATTTATTGATTGCCTATTTATAAATACTAGCATCACCTGGGGTCGAAATTCGACCAATTTATTGATTGCCTATTTATAAATATATGCGAGATGATCAAAATAAGTTCAGGGCTAAAACTTTTCATTGATTGGAGATATTAAGCTATTTTCTTCAGAAAAATTATTTATTTATTTAATTATTTCTTTCAAAAACAGAAAAACAACATTTTAAAAAAATTTAATTTTTTAAAAAAAATCATAGGGGGTAGCCTTGATTTTTTGATGGCACGGACAGTTTATTAATTTAGTGTCAAGACAAAATAAATTCACCGTAAATTCGGTAAAGACTTTGAAAGAAAATCAAAAATGCAATTTTGAGTTTTTGGTTTTTTTACAACAAAAATCATTTTTACCCCATATTTTTAGAATAAATCAAATTTTATGGTCTTTTTTTTGAAATGAATAATTTAAATATAAACAAACAAAAAACGGTATTATTTTCAAAAGTTTTTTTAAGTTAACTGATAAGACTTAAATACAAAAAAGAAATAAATAAAATCAATTCACAGATGGCGGAGATATTGGCTTCCCAATTTAGAACATTCAATTTGAGACAGTTTTTTTCTCTCTCTTGGCATTTGGTTGAAACACACGCTAAATAACTAACGAAAATATTAAGAAAATTCATTGAAAATACTTTTGGTAAGAACTTTGCTTTAATTTTTATCACATTTGAAAGAAAATTTTAGAAAAAAAATTAAAAAAATTGAAAAACCGTTAAAATCCGACCAACACATTTACATGGAAAATCAAATTTTTGAATTCAAAACACATTTTTTACACAAATTTTACAATTTGCTCATGGATAAAACTACATTTTTGTAAGAAATTGTTACTTTTAAAAAAAAAAAGTATTCAAATGTGACCAACTCAAAAACTCTCCCCCAACTAAATTTCATATTAATCAAAGAGCGGGTTTTTTCTTAAAAATTTAATTTCTCTCTTAGAAGGTTGGGAACCCCTTCTATCAGATATATCATTTATATAAACATTCTGCACATCTGGGCAACATAACCTTTCGAATGATATAAGTTTCATTTATTTTGAGTTTTAATTAATACCAAAAAAGCGTACGACAAACTTTAATGTTCACGTATTAATATATAAGATAAACTCGTTGTCCGCTTCATTCCGAAAAGTGCTGAATTTTTTTAAAAACCTTTTAAACCCAAAAAACTTGTAAAATCTTTAAAAATTAAAAGATCGGATAAGAATTGCGCCTACTTCCCATTTAAAGTGACGTCATCAACATTGTTAAACATTTATAAATCCATAGTTTTTAAGATATCGACTTGAAACTTGGCGCATACATTTTTTTTCATTAAAGTCAATGTTAAAATTTATCAAAATCTGACAAAACGTTATGGACACAGCAAAATTATACGTAGACTTATATCCATGGTATCCGATGAGACCAACTGGCATAAAATATTAAAACATAGTGCGATTGTTGCTATTGAATGCTATTCTTTCTATTGGAGAGCATTCAGAAAAAGCACCTGAAGCAAGAAATAAACATTTTCGATAATATCGTCAAAGCTATGCAAGGAAAGCTTCAAGGGAATATTGCAATACTGATGTACTAAATCGATTGCTATTAACATCCGATCCACTTTTAGATGGAATAAGGACCATGTCGAGGAAAAAAACAAAACCATATCTTAAGGAAACTTTGGAAATGCTTTTGCCCGCGGAGCACTCACATATTCTCGAAATTGAAAGTGAGTCATCTGAGGAAGACGAATCATTTTCTGGTGACCTTTTCCCAGCTTGATTCAATAAATCACGATTGTTTTTTAATTAATTTTTATTGTTTTATTTCTAAATCAATTTTCATTTAATTTATATATTCAATCAACTATTTAACACTTTTTTCAATAATAATTGTTGTAAATTATCCCAACTAACAATTTTCCTCCTATAAAACACCTAAGAACATTCTCAACAACATATTAAAACACAACAGTTACGGATATAATCATTGTATAATAATCGTATAAGACAAAAAAGGCGCACTTTTTTTGTTTGTATTAAACCCTACATCAGTAAAATTATATTCTGTTGAACATATTCTTATCATTACTTTATAGGTCTTGATATCAGTCTTATATCAGTGTTTGTTGCTATAGAAGGCATTAGAGAATATTTATATCATGAAAACATTGAAGTTTTATAGCCATATCAAATATGTCAAAATAAATGTTCGAAAAAAAAAATGTTATTCGAAAAAAAAAAATTTTGAAGTGTTCTTTTCCAGTTTTTCTTTTCTTTGTTTTCATGTGACAAATTGAAGTTGACTTTCTCTTTTTTTTTCCTAACATTTTTTTGCGTTATAAAAATTTATTTATTGTGTTGGAAGCGGATTCGATCTTGGTACCTCCGTGTTGCCAGTCCGACACATTAACCTCTAGCCCATTTTTTCATATTCAATACTTTGAAAAAATTTTTAATTAAAAACGACTGCGCTGCCTATTGGTAGCTTCAATATTTATATGTGACATTTATTCGAAATCTCAATAATGTCGTATTGAGGTGATGCTTCTTTTATTTTCTTTATAAGAAAAGGGCGAAATTTTTGTTTAACTATTCACTCTTTATTAAGTATTTATAGTTCATTATTTATTAACAGGTAATTTTTTTCATATTAAATGAACTGTTATTTTTCAAATTTTTATTGTTTTATACGAATAAGTAAACATAATTTCCTGGTTCAAAAACATTTTTTATTAAACTTTAACATTAAAAAAATTATAAATAATTATTTTCGGCATGCCCGAAGTTAAAGTACCCATTCTTGGTAGTAATATTTAAGTATTACCCAACAGAATCGAGCTTATAATTTTTTAGGTTTGTTTTTTACAATTTTTAACGTTTTTCTTAAAAATAAATCCTCGTCTTACGCTTTCATATTACCAAATTATCTCTGTGGTATAAATAAACTTAGTTATTCCTTTTACCTACGTGTCTACGTAATTATATCAAAAAGATCTCTAGAAAGTGTCAAGACTTATTTAAAGAAGGTGGCAAAAGTAGAATGACGTCTATCACATCCACACCGTAGTGCTATCTACTTCTTCTACTTTCCTTAATATTTCTTGAAAAGTGTTTTATTTTTAATACGAAAGACAAGCATCATCAGCTCTTTGAGAGTGCATTTTTATGAAATAATTATAATTTTATGTCGATAGGTCACAAATTACGGTTGTAATCCTGTCGACCGACAGATTGAAAGTGCTATATCTTGTCAGGAGGTGACTCTTATCAATAAATATAAAATGTAATATATGTGGGCTTATAAACACATGCAGAATTTAAAGTTCCAAATGGTAAAAACTCCCTACTTTTATTATTTGTGTTTACATTACTTGTGATTGACATACATTTTTAAACTACAATTGACGGTGAACTCGCTTTTTATATTAGAAATTATATGAGAATTCGAAGTTTGTCAAATAGGTCGGGTGCTAATGTTTTCATCTTGGAACATGAAGGTCCATGGTTCAAATGCTGCGGGCGCATAGAGAATTTGTTTTTTTTAATAAAATATAAATAATTTTTTTTTATATATTCTGAATGACAAGCTAAGTTCGAAAAAGAGAAAATTTGTGTCATGGCGATTTCTGTATTCGTTTCGAACAGTTTTCGAACTTCGAACTGAGAGGTACAAAGGCATAAATATTGTATAATTTTGTTATGCGATGTTTATAGGAAGAATCACTTCATAGTTATTTAATACAATGAATATAACATCATTATACAATATGAATGTAGTTTTTCTATAAACCCTGAATAAGTAGATTCAGAGAATGTTCTTGCAATGATTTATACCAGTAAACACTGCTATAACAGCAATTCTTCCAAATTGAAGCACTATACAACGTTTATAACATTAAATCATACTATAAGTTTAAAATTGGAAGGAAAATTGTTAGTTGGGTATAGGCTCACACAAAAGGTTTTTTTTGTCAAAAATAACTTGTTTCCCAAAAATAGTGAATTTTTTCCCAAATTTCTTGATTTGACAACAAAAAATTATATTTGTCACTAAAATTTCTACTAGCTCGTTATGTATATCGTTGGAAAATTCATGAAAATATCTTTTCAAAATGTCTTTGAAGAATGTTTTGCATCAAAAATTTCGTCGCTAGGGCATTTTTAGTGAAACAACCTCATATAACCTACAATTTAACCCATAGCTGCCCAGGGGGTTAATAAAGACCTCCACTTGCCCTACATATTTTGCTAGTTTTTGCATTCCTTACAGTTTAAAGTCATAAAATAATTTTGTCCAACTAAATTGTTCTGGATACTCCACTGTGCGGCAAGGCATTGCGTCTCAGTACAACCAGGCTAGCATATCCTATATGCAAGAAATTTTAGGTCGGTCTCGCTCCTTACCAATGGTGGTAGATGGAATTTAACCTCAAATGTCCACAATTTGGTACTATGGTTGTCGGATTAGTAAATGTTTTCACCCAAAATGGTAAATGGCACCTTATCATAGTAAGGTATAAGTTTACAAAACCTGATTTCCATAGGACACTGGTCATGTCCAGGAAAATAATTAATTTTATATAGCGATATTGGCATTTGAATTCCGCATGAAACGATTAAAACGAAGGGTTGCTCAGTAGAATCTTGGGTGCTGAGTGCCTGGAAACTGGTCGATAAATTTAATTATATCCCAAAAACAATTGGATGTTAGAAAGCAACTCTTAATAGACATGTCCGCCCAATGATCCTGCACTGGGGTGATTCAATGGATGCCAATATGATTTTATCATGGCACTGAGTCCTTAGAACGCGTCTGTTGACTCCTCGCCATGGGGCAAGTGGAATTAAACCGAAAGGTAGGCGTCTACTATAAGCACACGACTGAAGTCGGTGGTGAAAAATTTTATGGCGTGGTTAACTTTCTCTCTGAATTATAAATTTACTTGATGTAAATGACAATATTATATTTTTGGACGATTTTAATTTACCTGCTTTAAAATGTTACCCTTCTGCCAATATTTTTAAAGGGTTTCTTTGCTCAGATTATTTTAATCCTGATGTAGAGCATTTCAAATACATGAATTGCACTTCCAAGGTTTGTTGGAATGTATATTCTTAACTTTACAGGATATTATAAAGTATATTGAATCGAACGATGAAGATTTTGGCGCTGGATCTGAAGGTGTTCCTGCCGCAGTGTTAAAACAATGCGGTTTCATTTTGTGTCAACCGCCTTCTTTATTATTCAATAAATCAATCAACGAAAGTAATTTTCCAATTTTTTGAAAAAATTTTTCATCAGTTCAATTTATAAAAAAGGTGGCAGGAATGATATCAATAACTATAGGCCTATTGGTAAACTCCCTTCGTTTCCAAAAATTTCTGAGCGAATTATGTACGATGGGGTGGTTTTGTTAAATCCACGGTGTTTTATTTTCTCGATCTTATAACATTTTCCAAGTTAATGGGATTCCCACAATCTTTTCTTAGCTGGATAAAGAGGCGTATTGTCTTCTGAATTTGTTGGTTGATCTATTTCTGTTTATTTTAGCAATTAATGATGTAATTCACATAATTAGAGACTCTCGTCTGCTTATTTATGCAGATAATATGAAAATATACACAACTATAGATTCTGATAACTTTTCTGTCTTACTTCAGTCTGATAAGGAAAGGTTTGATGTTCTTAAAATAATATGTTTCTTGATCCAGATAAATGACAAACGCTGACTTTTTCGCGAAATTTTGATTATAAGAAAAAAGATATCGCTTTAAGTGGTGTGAATGCCGACAAGCTTGGAATATCTGACTTTTTGCATCTTCCTCCAAACGAGGATCGTTTAAAACTATTAAAAACTTTAAAAAATGCAAAAATCGTTTATTTCATATATATATGTATATAATATCCCTACGGACAAAAGAACCGGTTCAGAACCTATCACGTGATAGGTTCCAAAGTGATAGTGACCGGTCCCAATTCTACCACCAACATATGAAACCAACCGGTCCCTTTTACATGGCGTTGTCATTGATAGAACCGGTTCAAAAATATATCGGCAGGTGTCAATTGACACCTCATAGATACCTTCGGACCTAATCAGTAGCCGGTCTATTTATAGAACACGGTACACTTATACGCAAGTTGTTAATGAAATTGAACCAACGTTTTGGAAACTCATGTTTAGTCGAGCTTGTTAGCGTTCCTGCTTAGTACTCGACTGACCTGGGTTCAATCCCCGGCAAAATCACAAAATTTTTTTTTATTTTTTTTTTGTTTTTAAATAAAAAATTTAATTTTCAAGATGTTGAGCAAATTTATTTTGAAGGTTATTTTTGATTAAGCAGTTAATGAAATAGAATTAGAATTTAAATTATTAAATTTTATTATTAAACACAGCCAGGATTCGAACCCACGTCCACCGCGTGACAGTCTAGCGCACTTCCACTGAACTATTGGTAACGATAAGATTAATAGAGCAAAACACATTTAAAAACTATTGGTCCCGTTCTGAGTAATATCGAACCTGTCCTGTGATAGGTTAAATAAGAACTGTCACAGGACCGGTTACTTTAGAGCAATTGACCCTGCTTTGTCCATCAAATAGATACATATTGTCACCTTAATAAAGAAAAGACGTAACTGATAACTCATAACTCGTAGCTCATAGCTTCTTAAAATGTTATTTTATTACAAATTTTTGAATATAGATAAATGGCAATGAAAATCGTCAACAAATTCAGTAGTTAAAACCATATTTTATGTTTTGTTGGTTTCATGGGGGTGTGGTGACCGTGGCATGCAGGTTAATTGTGTGGCTTAGCATGCTCGGAGCCCGGGTTCGATCTCCAGCCGTGGCGAAAAGTTTTTTCAATAAAAAATTTTTCTGATCGGTCACCACCTCTCTGCAGACAATGGCAAACCTCAGAGAGTAAATAATGACATGTAAAGCTTCTTGAGAACATGAACTTTAGCTGTTCGGAGTCGGCATAAAACATGTAGGTCCAGTTCTCGGTCAATTGTGTGCAAACATTTAATAACACACACAACACAATTGATCATAAGAAGCTCGGTCAAAGTCCTTTCAAGGGCTGAAATGGCCAATTTGTTTTTTTTTTTGTTTTTTTTGTTTCATGGGGGTATTCTAACTGAAAATGTTAAAAAGAAGATTTCGAAAAATAATGAGTTACGTCCTTTGTATATTAAGGTGACGATATGTAAATATACTTTGATCTTGAAATTATATAGAAAAGGCTCAGAATGTAAAATTTGACTTGAAAAAAAAAAAAACAACACAACAATTATTTGTACGTCAACATTCACATTATAAATAATATGATAATGTGAAAAAATGTCAACAGTTAGTCTTTCAAAGAAGCTTACTAATCCGGAAAAATTTACAATCGCCGTACTATGCTGCGTAAATTTATTCAACTATATGGACCGCCATTGTATAGCTGGAGTCCTGCTTGATGTTCAAACATACTTCGATGTTGAAGATGACGTTGCTGGACTCATTCAAACCGGATTCACAATAGGATATACGGTTGCATCACCAGTATTTGGCTTTTTGGGAGATCGGTTTTCTCGAAAATTCATAATGATTTTTAGCATAGCTCTCTCAATTGTGATGGGCTTTTTGAATACAATTGTTAATCATTTTACGCTCTTTGTCTTAACAAGAGTGTTGGTTGGAATTGGAGAATCGGGCTTAACCGTAGTGGCGCCTTCTATGTTGGCAGATTTGGTGAGCAAAGGTTCAAGAACAATAGTCTTTGCTTTGTTCTATTATGCTCTTCCTGTGGGAACAGGACTTGGGTTTGCGGTAAGTGCTACGATGAATCAGTATTTAAAAGGCCGTTGGTGGTGGGGACTCAGGGCGACACCTTTGTTAAATTTCTTGTGCCTGATCTTCTTTTTCTTCGGAATTGAACCAAAACGTGGTGAAAAGGAAGCTGCAGCTCTTGGAGGTACACCAGTGCAGCCAACTTCGTACATTGAGGACTTGCGGTATTTATTTATGAACAGAACATTTATATTGCTTACTGTTGCATATACTTGTGTAAGCTTTATTTCCGGTGCAATGTCTTGGTGGGGACCAAAAAGTCTAAGTTATGGTATAGTGCTAATTGAAGGAGAACATGGAACAGATGATGGAACCATAATAAGAAATATGGGTATAATCTCTATTTTCACTGGAATTTTCGGAGTTAGTACTGGATCCGGTCTATCCACGTGGCTTCGCCCAAAATATCCCTTTGTTGATCCTTTAATTGTTGCCGTTGGTCTTATACTTGCAACGCCTTTCTACGCGCTTTCTTGTTATACGACACCACTTAATATGACATTAACATTAGTTTTTAGTTCTTTCGCTCAGTTCCTAACAAATGTTAATTGGGCCGTGGTTATGGATATTTTGATGTATGTCGTTGTGCCAACAAGAAGAGCCAGCGCTAAAGCCATTGAAACATTTATCTCGCATGCCTTAGGAAATGCAATTGGTACTTCGGTTGTAGGTATTATATCGGAAGCTATTCAGGATCACAATGATTTCACAGATTGGCATAATCAAAAAACTGATAACAAGACAAAAATTGATTACGGCGAATATGCACAAAATTTTTACGGTTTGCAGTATGCCCTCTTCAGCACAATGGGATTATTTGCAGTTGGTGGAGCGTTATTCATCTTGATGGCGTTCTATGTAGTTGAGGATAAGCAGAAAGCTACTGAAAAAACCATTGAAAAGTCATAATAAATTTGCAAAAAGTGTTCTCAAAATTGTGGATGAAATTTTTTGCGACTCCTTTATTTGTTTTAATAAAATATATCTATATAAACTGTAATAAAATTAAAAAAAACTTGAAATTTTTAAAATCAAAATTGAACTTTTTTTATTCTGAACATGTAGAACTGTTAGAAAATATTCACTGATCTTAAGAATAATTTTTTAATTATCTCCGTTTCCTACAAAAAATACAAAAATTCTTGAAACTGGGACCAAAAAATGATTTTTTTAAATCTTTTTATTGTAAAATGATAAATTTGGACGGCCGTGGCCAAGCGATCTAACTGTATGGCATGTGAGCCAACGAATGTCGGTTGAACCGGGTTTGAATTCCATCTGACACAGAAAATTTGTTCAACGCAAATAAATTTATCTGAACGAACGGTACCTCTCTGCAGTCAATGTGGCAAGCATCAGGGAGTAAAAAAAAGCCATGGAGGGCTTCTTGACAACATAAACTTTAGCCATTCGGACGGAGTCGGCATGAAACATGTAGGTTCAGTTCTCGGTCAATTGTGTGTAAATATTTAATAACACACACAACACAATTGATCATAAGAAACTCGGTCAAAGTCCTTTCAAGAGCTGAAATGGCCAATTTGTTTTTTGTTTTTGGAAATTTTTGACACCCTATGATTCGTGATGCGTAACATGTAGCGAAGTCAAAAATGCTCAGTAAGGTTTGACGTGAACG
Source organism: Tetanocera ferruginea (assembly GCA_958299015.1). Taxonomy (NCBI): domain Eukaryota; kingdom Metazoa; phylum Arthropoda; class Insecta; order Diptera; family Sciomyzidae; genus Tetanocera; species Tetanocera ferruginea. The sequence goes on along the minus strand of OY282643.1, from coordinate 25,905,073 downwards.
GGCTATTTAAGGCATTGTGACCATATTTCGCAACAGTTTCACTTTATTGCACATCATTAATGCACACATTTCATCAAAACGTATGCGAAGAGAGCGTACCGAGGAGAATATTGCCGCTGTATCGGCCAGTGTCAATAAATATCGCGAAATGTCAACTCGTTTCCGATCTCAACAATTGGGCTTGTGTTATTCGACCAACTGGTACATTTTACGTAAGGACCTCGGTATACTCGGAACCATATTAAACACAGCTGGTGCAAAAACTGAAGCTGGGTCCTCAGTAATGAAGTTCTGTTTTTGCTCAATGGGTACGTCAACAAACAGAATTGCCGAATTTGGTCTGATGAGCATCCGGTGGCAGTTCAAGAGCTGGCAATGTACCCTGAAAATGCAATGTTTGTAGGTCAGTGGCATCATTGTACCGGTTTTGTTCAAAAATAATGAATATCACAATGCTACAGTCAATTCAGCAAAGACACTGACATTTTTTTTCCAAAACGAAAGAAGTGGACTTGGTTGACATGTGGTTGGTTCCAACATGACGTGGCCACATGCCATAAAGCACACATGCCACACAGCACGCGATACTATGGCACTTTTGAGAGGCAAGTTTGGTGAGCAATTAATCTCATGTTTTGGAGCAGTCTATTGGCCGCCTAGATCATGCGATGTGACACGACACTACTATTCTTTTTGGGACTTGGTGAAGTTTCTTGTATATAGGGACAAGCCAGCCACAACTGCAGATCTGGAAGACAACATTGGAAAAAGTATACCAAAACTGTAGCTTTCGAATGGACCACCTCAGACGTTGGCGCGAGCAACATTAACATGAAATAATTTTTAAAATGTTTGTATCGCTCCAAATAAATATGTATTTTATGCTTTTTTTTTCAAGTTTCAAAATCAAAACGCTCTTAAAAATCATTAAAAATAACCCTTTAGAACATGATGCCATTGCGTTGTACACGTGCCTTTCCAAGGATAGCCTTCACGATGAAATTGAAGATAACACATAATAGCGGGACGCCTTGCCACAAACCTCATATAGTATTGAAGGTTTCGGTGAGGTCATTTCCAACTTTCACGGAGCTACATGTACTGCTCAACGTCATTCTATAGGCTTTTCTTCATTGTAGGTAAACCGAACTTAGATATTGTTGTGTACAGGCAATCCCTAATTGGGCTATCGATCACAGCTTTATAATGAACAAAAAGGATGGTGGTTGTAGTTTTGATTTTCGTGCAGTTTTTCCAGAAATTCCAGGAGTTGTGTACAAATTTGGTCTACGCTGGACCAGATCGACTTGCCAGGACGAAAGACACACTAATAAGGTACAATCCTTGATATTTAACTAATGTATGATGAGGAATTTGAGTTCCATTCAGAAAAACTGGTGTGCAGTCTTTTCTTCTCAGTGTTAACGTTGTACGACTAGTGTGTTATTTTTGTAGATCAGTTTAAGTCATATACTTTCTTGATTTCAATTCCTGGAATAGGCTTTTTCTGATCAATCCTTTTTTTTATGCAATGAAATCAATTATCAAGATTTATTAGGATTCGTTTTTATGTTCCATTTTTTTAGCCCAGATGCAATTCTTTCTATGAATAGATGACTCATAAAGACTGTCCCAGAAATAACTGTTCTGTTGTTTTTTTTTGTAATGTAATAAAACCAATGATGTTTTTTTTTAAATTCTTTCAGTTTATTATTAAGTGAACATTACAAAATAAATGAACATTTTATTTACACTGAAAAAAATACACTTAAAAAAATTATGCACTTTTGATTAAGGTCCTCCATTAGGTTTTTTACCAACCTTTCGTTGACCTTAGTGTATGCCCGACAGCATTTACGTCAGTTTGTTTGGTCTTCTTAAGATTTATTTTCATTAAAGCCCAATATCTTTCGATTGGACGAAGTTCGGGGCAATTCGTAAAATAGTACTGAACCTTGGTACTGACGTATAAAAGGCAGCAATCACCGCTCCAGACACTCTGATGAAAATTTCGGTGTTGATTGTACGATCTGTCACAAATTCCTTACTTCGAAGGCCACACTTGCAAATGGCCTGCCACACCATGTATTTCTTTGGAAATTTGGTTTGTTTTTCGGTGGTAAATTGAGAGGATGCTCCACGCTTTCTAACCGCAGTATAATAACCGTGTCCCGGTAACTGCTTGAAGTCCGCTTTGCATTACGTTTCATCGTCCAAGATCACGCAATCAAATTTGGGCAGGTAATCACGATACAGTTTTCAAGCCCACCTCTTGGTCTCGGCAACCTTTTCTACTGACCTATCAGGTACTTTTTGTACTTTATAGCTCCTTGGGTTGTAAAATTTTTTAATCCGTTGAACACTTGACTTCGATGTCCCGCTTTTGCTGCCATATCACTAACCGAAGTGCCTGGATTCTGAATAAACAGCCGCTTAACGTTCTGGGCCACCGCTTGGTTCGCCGTACCACTTTTTCTTCCTCAGCCTGGCGTTTTTGATAAAGAGTTTAGCTGTTTGTATCGTTTTACTATCCTTACGATAGTTTTTACGCACACGCCAACTGCCTTAGCGATGTTTTTGTACGTGTTGTTTGGATTTTCTAGGTATTTGCAAATAATCGCTTTCCGCTTTTCTTCTTGTTGAGGCGACATCTTTTCAGTAGCTCTTTTATTTTATTACTGAATATTTATTTTTTTAATTTGCAATATTAATACTTTATTTAGGTACCAAACAAATATGTTTCTGTAGAGGTAACACTTTTATATAAATAACCTAAAAACAAAAGGACAGTTATTTCTGGGACAGTCTTAAAGTAGTTTCTAAACAGCCAATTAAAACCGTATCATCTGCATATATGGCAAATTAAACATTTTTCAAGGAAGCCATATCTGATGTAAACAAAGTATAAAGGACTGGTCCTAAAACAATGCTTTGGGGAACTCAAAATATTAGAAGTTTCGGATATGTGCCTAACATAAAAGCTTCTTTCGGTTTAATATGACTTACATAATAAAAAGTATGGTGCAGGAAGTAAAGATGGTATTTCATAAATTACATATTAACCATATTTTTTTTTATAGTCTCATGACCGTGCTGAAATCCCAACTGGTGTTATGGTATGGTGTCCGCAAAAGGATTCTTTTAAACACTTACGAAAATATTACGAGCAAACATATAGATCAGTGTGAAGTACTTCAATGTTCCGGTTTGTTAGGCTTGGGTACCATAACGATTTCCGCGCATTTCCATTGTAGCGGAAAGTGATTCAGTCGAAAAATTTCCCTATTCCCTATTGTTTTTGATTTCATAGAGATTCTGCTTAAGAATTTAAGTATACTAAGCTATAGCTTAGTTTAGATTAAACTCGTCCCAAGGACTTCTGATTTTTTTTTTAACTCCGCGGAATTGGCGCATTTCGCGCATTAAGTTTCTGACGTCAATTGGCCAATAGAGTAAAAAGGTATTATGGGTTAGTCGAGACGAGGATTTTAACTCCGCCATCAAATTTGAGAGGAACTGCCGTCCGTCTTTTAGAGAAACGTTCAAAATAACATGCATGCCAAGATAGGAAATAAATTAGAGCAAGTCTGTGTTACGCAATAGAATTTTTTTAAATTAAGAATTATTAAAGCTATAATGTTAAATGTTGCTATAAGCGCTGAGTGATCCAAACTTAAGTCATCATTGTCTCTTATATTAAGAAATTGCTCGGATTACCCCTATAAACTACACAATCCAAGAGATCAGGAATTTTTGTAAGGTCAGTTGGTCAGAAGGTTGGCCTACCTGTAGAAAGGACTGACAATTGTTTTTTTATGATACACTTGTGCAACTCTCTTCCCTTAGCATTTAAATTTATCTCAGTGGAAGTGTGCTAGACTGTCATGAAGAGGACATGGGTTCATATCCTGGCTGTGTAAATATTAAAAATTTAAATTTAATAATTTAAATTCTAATTTTGTTTAATTAACTGCTTGTTTAAAAATACAGTTTGCTTACAATCTAGAAAATATAAATATTTAATTTTGTACCTATTTTTAAAAAAAAAAAAGTAAAGAAAGCCTTAAGTCGGTCTAGGCCGACTATGAAATACCCTTAACCTACTTATAAAAAAAAAATAATATATTATTGAAAATGGGCGTGTCCGTGGGCGGAAATTTATCCATACCAAGTTTTATTCCTGTAGCTCACAGTTAATGCCTTTATTGTGCTTTTGCTATGGGAGGTGGACGTGTTAATGGACGAATTACTCCCAATTTTTTAACACACCTTAGTTTTGGTATAAAATACATACAGGGTGGCGCATGAAAGCCGCTACCAAAAAAAAACTTAATAACTTTTTTTCTATTTAAGTAATCTGCACAATTCTTTTTTTATTTTGTAGATTGATCTTTACATTTAACGAAAATGAACAACTGGGACACTGAAACAAGAATTTGGATTGTTCGTCGCTATCACGCGCTGGAGTCCGTAGTTTTGGTCCAAAGAGAGTACAGGCGCACATTTGGCGGCGATCCTCCGAGCCGATGGACCATAATGAGGCTTGTAAACAATTTTGCCGAGAATGGGACTGTCGCACGAAGACCTTACAGTAGAAATAATTCAGTTCGGGCGGAGGAGACTATCGCTGCTGTAGCTGCAGCCATACACAACAATCCAAGAGTTTCGACAAGAAGTTTATCTGCCGAAATGGGAGTAAGCAGACGGTCATTGCAGAGAATTATCCATGAAGATTTGCACTTATTCCCATATAAAATTCAATTAGTCAACAAACTGAATCCAGCAGACTTGCCGATTCGCTTGGAGTTTTGCCAGAAGATGCTTCAAATGGTGGATGAGGACGAAATCATGTTGGACTGCCTTTTTATGTCTGACGAGGCCCATTTCGACTTAAACGGCAACGTGAACAAACAAAATTGTCGAATATGGGATACTCAGAACCCACAGGTTCTCCATCAGAAGGAATTACATCCACTTCGCGTCACGGTGTGGTGCGCAGTTTCATCGCGCTGTCTTGTCGGGCCTTACTTCTTCGAAGAAAGCGGTCAGACGGTTACAGTTACAGGAGACCGTTATTTGAACATGTTGCGAAATTTTTTCTACCCAGAATTACGCCGAAGGAGAATTCCTTTCAGATCAGTATGGTTCCAACAAGATGGTGCGCCTCCTCACATAACCCGGCCTGTTATGACAGAATTGCGACAAAAATTTCAAAATAAGCTGATTTCAAGAAACTCCGATTTTCGTTGGCCACCCAGGTCACCTGACCTTACTGCACCAGACTTTTTCTTGTGGGGCTATTGTAAACAGGAAGTCTACAAACTAAAACCGACAAATTTGGAACAATTAAAGGAATCCATTCAAGCAGTAATTGCGGGCATTCCTGTTTCAACTCTCCAAGCAGTCATGAACAACTTTTTGATAAGATGCCGCACGTGTGTCAACGAGCGTGGCGGCCATTTAAATTCAATTATTTTTAAGACTAGTTAAGCTATATTTAATAAAATTGAATAAGCTTCAAAATAAAAAAAAAAAATGAATTCCATACACTATTATTATTATGTTATTTGAGTTTCTTAATGTAGCGAAATTCATGCGCCACCCTGTACATACCAAATATGATCTCTCTATGACAAACATAATCTTTTTTATTGAGTTTTAAATTTTTTGGGCTGTATGGGAGGTAGACGTGTTCGTGGGCGGATGACGTCCATTTTTCAAAATCATTTTTGTTTTGTTTTAAAACACATACATGTCAAATTTTATCTCTGTCAGTTAAACAGAGGCTTATTTGTTGCGTTTGCAAATTTTGGGTTGTATGGGAGGTGAGCGTGTCCGTGAGCGGATGACACCCATTTTTCGAAAACATCTTTCTGTTGATACAATACACATACACACCAAATTTTATTGTTGTAGGTTAATTATAGCTTATTTATACAGTTTTCAATTTTTGCGTTGTATGGGAGGTAGGCGTGTCCATGGGCGGATGACGTCCACTTTTAAAAATAGTTTTGTAAGACTAACAGAAGCTTATTTATTTAGTTTTCAATTTTTGGGTTGTATGGGAGTTGGGCGTGTCCGTAGGCGGATGACATCTATTTTTCGAAAACGTCTTTGTGTTGACATAAAACGCATGCGTACCAAATTTTATTGTTGTAGGTTAACTATGAGCTCATTAATGCAGTTTTTAATGTTTGCGTTGTATGGGAGGTAGACGTGTCCGTGGGCGGATTCCAAAAATATTCAATAGTGCAGTTACTTGGGTCTATGTGACCATGTCTACCAAGTTTCATTCAATTATCTCAACTCCTTCTTCTTATCCTGTGTATACGGACAACACGCAGACGGACGGACATGGATAGCTCGACTCACGTGGTGACGCTGATCAAGAATATATATACTTTTCTATACCGCACTCGCTTCGTTCTGAGCGTTACAAACGTTTGCACAAAGTTAATATACCTTGACCTTTCAGGTTTAGGGTATAATTACTTAAATTTTAATAAAAATTCTGTGGTTTTCTTATCGGTGATTGAACCTAGGTCAGCCGAGTACTAGATACGAACGCCAGCACAAATTTGGAGTGTTAAGCGGAGCAGTCCTCGGCACACCTTCGAGTACATTCTGCGCATTGCAAAATCACATGCAGATCTTGGCTGGAACAAGATATTGGTCGGAGTCAATATTGACCCTTCGAAATGTGTGCACATACAGAACGCTTGAAGAGTTCACATCGTTCACAATATGATCAATTTCGTTTAGAGTTTTTTGATTCGATGACAAGTCAGTTGGTCTTGTGGATAACGATGTGTTTGAATTCCATGTTATCATCGTATAATATTTTAGAAGGTAGTATTGTCTTTTCTGTTGGAAACCACCATCTGATAAAAAATGTTACAAAGAAGAGAGCGTACACCATCCGCCATTACATACAATTAATTTTCATTGGTCACATTCAGCGTACTCAACAGTTGTCAAATATTAAGTCAAAACTTGATGCACATAAATATGAAGTTGCGCAACGCAAGCGTAAATATTAAGTTCAAAGGCAAAACGCAACTTTATACTAAAAACGCAAATTAAAATCTTTGTGTAGACATGGCATTAGACCGTTGTTCGAATTGATCTCGTGTAGACTGAACAATGGAGCCAAAAATTACATCTCTTCCGAGCTTCGCGTTGACATCGCTGACGACTATATTTTACTTCGTGAGCTTGACAGTGATCATTAAGACGGATCGAAATAAAGTTGTTGCTGGACACCAACTCAAAAGTTAGAGGCACTCGCCTCCTCAACTCCCTTTTTTGCAAAAAAAATCAAGTTTTTATAACTTTTATAACTTTTTTTCGTCTTCAGAAAACATACCCAAGATAAGCAAAATGGTATAAATTTTGACACAAGCATTGACTTAAAGCATTTTTAAATTTTTTGTCTTAACAAAATCTTTTGAGACACCAAAAAATTGATATTTCGTCATTTCCGAAAATACGTTTTTTTTTAACACCTATAAAATAAGTATTTTTCATGATATTCACATGTATTTCAGCTTATTGGAAAAGTATTTAGTTCTTCTTTTCAATGGTATATTGTATGGTGTGTTTGACGTTTCTGAATAGAATGAAGACGTCTGTAATGGTTCTGTTTATTTTTATCGTTTCTTCAATTTTTGACAGCCATTGACATTCTCTTCTTCAAAGCTGGGTTTGGGGAACCGGCAGAGAGTGACTTGTGGGTATTATAAACACTGATTTTGTTAAGCGTTGAGTATCGTTTGGGCTTTAGTGGTTTTGCATTCCAGCTTTGATGGCCACTTTTTATCTAACAAATATACCAAAAAACTTACCAATGAAAATACAGTAGTTACTGTGCCAGTTCAGCAAAATAAAAACACACACTGAAATTTTGCATATTTATGTATATCTTTTATTTCTGTTTAAATTAAATCAAAATTTATTGAACATAATTTTTTTTTTTATATTTTGCTTTTGTCCATTAATTTAAATTTAAGTCATACTTTATTTTAATTTGCTGTTATTTTATTAAATTTTTTGTTTTTACTATAACTTAATAATTACCATATCAATAATAATTATAATATTAATATTTTTATTTATAGAATAATAATAATAATAATTATTTTGTTTTTTGTAATATTAATATTATTTTCTGTTTTCTTTTTATTAACTTTTTACGCATTATTTTTATTTATAAATGATTTTTTTTTTTTTTTTTTTGTATAGCAATAATAATTGTTTTTGTTGTTGATTTTTTTACTTTTATTTAAGCATTATTAATAATAATAATTCAACGTTTATATAAGCAGCTGTTATTTGCTAAAAATTTGCGTTATTTAATGAATTGTATTTAGTTTTTGATTTTATTAATAGTTTTAATAATTTTATTTTTGTGTTTTTTTTTCTAGATGATAAAAGAATTTCTTCACAAAGTATGCAAATTTTAATTTTTTTGACCATGCAATGTTAAACATTATTGACAAAATATATTATTTATTTTATAATATTTGCATACTTTAAGCTATATTAATGTTTTTTTTTTGTTTTTTTTTTTTGTTAATTTTTCTGCTGTTTTGTGGTTTGTCTGGTTTGTTTTGCTGCATGTGTTGTGTATGTGCGAAGGTGTGTTTGTTTGTGAGCTCAGTGTTGGTTTACTTGTAATTCGTATAAATTTTTATTTTTTTTTTAAAATATTAATGATTTTTCTTAATTAATTTCAAGTAGTTGTATGTTTTTTTCTTAAAGTGCTGTTAACGCTGCATAAAATAATTTTCTTTGAAAGTTTGCAATTAAAAATATTTCCATGCTAATTATTACAAACAAAAAAAAAAAAAAATTTATTAAAAATTACCAAGTTTTAGTCTTAGTGTCGTGCAAAATGGCGCAAAATTTACGAAAAAAAATATATTTATTTATATATTTATATAAAAGACTTTATTTGCTGCTTAAGAACTACGGCATAATTTTTTATTTATTTTTTTTTTTTTTGTTTACATATGCATTTTCTAAAATTTGCTTTGTTTTGGCGCTTTGCTGAAATTGAAATTGTTTTCAATCATTTAATTTATATACAACATGCAATTTTCTTTGTATGCATAAGAGTGGGCATTTAAAATAAAAATAAAAAATATTTTTATATATAAATCTTATACACAAAAACCTTCACCACGCAGTAAATATAGCTTAGTTAAATTTTATTTTTTTTTTTTTTTTTTATAATGTATTTTAAAATTATTTACAAACTTTTATTTATTTATTAATGTTCTGTTAAGTTTAATTTTTAATTTTTTTTTTTAATTTCAAATCTTGCAGGATTAAAATTTTTTTAATTTGAAAGCTAAAAATTACGTTTTTAATTTTTTGTTTCTTTTTTATTTAAATTTAAATTTTAATTTTGTAAACAATCGCATTTTTTCTGGACAGATTAGTTGAATTATATTAAATTTAAAGTTCGTTTGCATAAATGTATGCATTTCTGAAATACATACATATGCACACACACATCTAGTGCATGTGCAATTATTTGCAAAAAAACATGCGCACATGTTAGTTCATGTTGACAGTTAAATAACAGGAACAAAAGAAAAAAGTTAAGTTTTCTTAAGCTTACAAAACACAATACGATCAAAAAAAATGGGACTGAAAGAAAATAACAATATATTACTACTTTATAAAATTGTTTAATAATTTAAGAGCATGGTACTGGGTGAACAAACAATATGTTTTGAGCCATTTTGTCCTTATTTACTTTTGTCCTTAGAATACTTTTGTATTTTGAATAATTCGGTTTTTTGCTCTCAATTTGTATTTCAAAACCGGTTATGCTAAAAAATCCGGTAAAGGGTTTTTAAGCCCTCAAGCTTGCTTCGATAAAAAATTATTCCTGAACATAAATTTCATTATATAGAAAAATACAGACCACGTTCTTAATCTTTTTTGATTATTTTTTTATTAGAAATATCCAATGAAAACAAAAATTTACTATCATGGACTATCATTGGACTATGGATCAAATATATTTGGTCCATATGACAAAAAATAGAATTTTGTCCTATGAATTTTTTATAACTTTTTGAAAGTGATTATTAGAGTGGGTCGGCCTACATAAAAAAAAAAACGATATAAAATTTTTTTAAGATCTGACATGTAATGCTTAAGTTATGCAAAAAAGACCATTTTGGCAGTTTTCTCGGTTGTCCAAAAAAATTTTTTTTATTGTTTTTTGAATCCTCTTGAGGTCTTCTTTAAAATAGGGGGTGGTTTCTTCAAACTTTTTTTTCGACCCACTCTAGTGATTATGTCGACTATCGCTATCAAGACTATCGCTATTGAAAGAGGAAGAATGACACATTTTGAACAAATTTGGATCAAGTAGTTAGCATATAGCGTGTTCCATGGACGTTTATATGTTTTGTTGCAGAGTTGAACATAGTTAGAATTCATTCGAATTCGAAATTTTGCCGCAAAGATAAAGATCGTTAGAATTCGTTCGAGTTCCCAATTTTTATCTTTTTTTTTTTAATAAGAAGTATGACAACCAAATTTTACCCATTCAACCCACATTTTTTTTCTTTGTAATATTTTAGGTTTTAGACAACAGTTTCCATATCTTGTAATCTATTGGATTTTTAGTAGCAGAGTTGCTTGGTAGGTAACACATCTAGGTTTCATTTTTAACCATAAATATGACAGAGACTATGTCTGATGTCTTTTTCTAGAGTTGACTCTGTAGAGTCTATAGAGAGAGTCTATAAAAAGCTATTGAATTCTCAATATGAGACTTGTATGGGAAATGCCAAGCCCCAAATTTTGACGCATGTCCAATTTTGACGTATGTCCAATTTTGAATATATATCTAAGGTTGTTTGTGTGTGATATTACGTTCACTCGTTTTCAGTTTAAGGACCTTTATGGTACTTTAAGTTTCGAAACCATAGGAGAGGTACTAGGACCGATTACCGATTAAGCCGTGGAGATACCACAACGTGCCATCCGATTTCAACTATGTTTTTTTTTTTTTTTGTGAGAGAGTAAGTCTGATAAAATGTAATGTTCTTGAAACTGTGTGGAACTGTATGTAATGGGGGAAAAATTCATATGAAAAGTCATACGGAAAAAAAAAAGAAATGCGAGGAGAATTGTTGAAATCTTTATTTAAAACTAAATTTTTTCAAAAACCATCAATCACTATGAAAAGTTAGTTCAAGAAAAAAATTTTGTGGATCAAAAGTCTGATAAGAATGAGAAATTGGGTTGATTTTCCCGGGGCCTGCTTCAAATTTAAAGTCCAGCACTAAAGTACAAAAAATTTAATTGAACTCAAAAGAAATAAGACATTATAATTATTTTTGATTAAAGTGCTCCAATTATTTTTTTTAGTCTAGTAGGTCTAAAAACGGTCAAATTCAATCGGTGTATTGAGCTACCTTAATTTCTGCTTGTTTGGTCTGTTGCCTCAAGAGGCATCTATCTACGATTAAAGGCGTACAACCCTGAATTGTTCATTGGTCTATTGAACTTCGAACTACCAGTCTGACGTTTAAATGTTATGACCCTCACTTTCCCGCGTCCAATTAGGTTAAGGGTAGCTTGGAAATAGTTAAAAGCTTATTGCCCTCTCTTATTTTTTTTTTTTGTCTATTGGGTTTGATGTTACCGTCCTCGATTTTCCAAGGTGTTTTGAACTTTGCATTACATATCTACTGTGTAATGCTAATCTTACTAAAATTTTGTAAATGAAGATAGATGGACGGACCAAAAAGGGTCTTATTTCACATAAATTTCCATCTAACAACGATTTTGTTCAATTTTGGAGTCTAGAATGTTTGTTCTGAAATTTATTTGAACTATTTTATGAAACTTTTCTTAGATAGACTGGGCTTTATTAATCTGTATATATAAGAGTTTTAGCGTAAACAGAGGAAAAAAGTAAAAAAAAATATCCTCAACTTCAGAAGAAATTCGAAATAACAGCCTATCATTTTGTGAAAATTAGATTGATAACATATTTTAATAGGCGTTTAACCGAAATTAAAGATACAATTCAATCAAGGGTAAGACAAAAAAGAAAATTAACAAAAGTTCACTATAAATGAGACTGAAAAATTGATCTGTACTAAACGAAATCTGTGTCAGAAAATAGTTCTTATATTGGGTTAGAATAGGTATAACTACAGAAGGTTTTCAGGAAGCAAAATATGTGACTAAGTGGTAAAAGTGACTTCAAAGTCATTCCTCCACAGTTTTTCTCCCATGAGTTATATTGAATATATCTGGATATAAACTAAATTTTCAATACGGAGATAATTTATCGTTGATTCTACACTCAAAATTTCTTAAAATCAATCAATTATATGCAAAAAAAACTTGATTTTTTGGCCAAAAAAATCGGGGATGTATCAGAAGAAAATTTTCAAGAGTTTTACCGATTTTTTTGTCGATGTCCAGCTGTCTTTTCTCTCCCTGCAAATCGATCCGGTTTGATGTACAATAATGAAAACAGGAACTTTATAATTAAATTCTAAAAGATTATCATAATTAAGCGTTAATACCCATGACCACTTCGCATGTGACAACAATACATTTTTGTTAACGTTGTTTTATCAAGACGGCTATGATGAGTCACGAGTCAGATTCTGATACAGAATTTTGGATTCACACGGTCTTTTTTGGTCTCACTTACGTGAGACGAGTTTCCTGATAAGGACATTAAAGTGCCTTAGCATTGACTTTGTAACAAAAAGTGACTCGAATAGGGGAAATTAATGTGATTATCGACATGTGTCATACGCTACCTTGTCATACAGATACATCATATACAGTGTCAAAGGTTACTATCATGAACGGTTTAGAAAATAGGGTGAAGCTCCTTTAATAATGGATGCATCTTTTGTAAAAAACACACCAGCAGAATAAGAGAAATAAAATAATAGAAAGATGGGAAGATAATATCAATACTTAAAAAAAACTATGGATGAATCATCCAAAAGTCCTACAGACTCCTAGGGCTGGAAGTGCCCTAACAATTCCTTAACTTTGAATGAGATATTCTGCATATTGAAACTTATGCGAATGTTATAAGAACTTATCACCAAAACTATAGGGGCGCGATTAAAATAGGAAGTGGCACGAATTATATCACTTCTATCATGTTATTTAGACTTTAAAGTTGCTAGAGTCTTAGAAGTTGAACTAGTAATAGTCAAATCATGTAACTACAAAATTTAGAGACATAGTTAAAATAGAAGCGTGGCACTTGCAATACAAATTTCATAAATAAAAAGCAAAATTTTGATGGTTTCGGAAGCAATAGACTAACCGTGATTCAGAAAAATGGGTTAATACTGCTAAACATTATCATTTCCAGATATATGAGCAGTGTTGAATAATTAAGTGAATAACCTCCCATACCACAGACACAACAAAAAAAAACTATGTTGAACTACTTTTATGTAATTTTGTGTCAATTTGAACCAAGACCCGTCTTTTACGGGAAAATTCATGCAAGTAACTTTAAGGCATGTTCACGCTTTACCGTGTTAATATATTGCTGTTGCACCCGGTACCAAATGTATAAGAAAAATAGCGTTGCAAATTTATTCATTAAATGAAAGAATTTAAAAAAATGCTTGATTAATTTTATTTCTTTGTTAATTACTACAGCTGAACTGCTATTAATTTTAAAATTGTTGTGTTTATTTTTGAGTTTAAAAATTTATTTATTTTTGTATGTTTATTTGCAATGATTGTTGCTGAGCTATTTAACAATTTTGAATTTGTAGTATTTTTTTTTTAAGTATTTGAATTTTTTGCTTTTTCTTTATAATATAAGTCAGTAGCGAGTAACACAAAAACAACCACAAAAAAAAGTAAGGTTATGAAAACGATTATTTTATAAATTTGCTTTTTTATAATTTTTTTTTTATTTTATTTTGTTTTTTTTTTCAATAAAATAACATACATACATATGTATATGGATGGAAAGAAATGTCTGCTTTGTGCGATCTTAAAGATCGTTTAGCAAATAGTGGAAGTTCATAACGATATTAAAAAAGTAGTAGCAGTAGTAGTAGATATGGACGCAATGTGGATTTAAAAGTATTTTAATAAAAAATGATACGCTTAAAATGGACGCAATTGAAGAATTTAACGAAAAACACAATATAAAAAAAAAACACACGACAATCTTACAAAAATTCTAATTAACTGACTTTTAAAGTTAAAACATTTTATCTTATATAAATGCAGCAAATGCTATTAATTATGACGCTAGCTATTTTTGCTACATGTGCTGTACAAATTAAGCGTTTTTTTTTAAACTCTACTTAACTTTCATTCACATAAATCTAAATACAAAAATCAAAAACCATGCAGTTGCTAAAAGCTTTTGCTAAAAAAGCTTGTCTTCACTTGAATTGCCTTAAAAAAGCCTTTTTTTTTGTCAATGGTTTGTTTTGTTTATTTTTTCTTCTGCTGCTGTTTTAAGTATTAAAAACATTGAATTTTCATGTATTCAGCAATTAGTTGAATTTTTATTTTAACTCAAATTAATGTGTCAATAATACTATTCTGTGTTTAATTTTTTTTATTTATATTTTTAATTTTTTGTTACTTACTAGTTTTAAGTACATTTTGGCCGCTTAGTTTTTTTGAATTTTTCTTCATTTTATTTTAACTACTACGTTATGTAACTTTACTACTACTATTTAACTGCGTTTTTAATTTCTTTCTTTTATTTTCCTTGTTTTGTTTAGCGTACTTTTTAAAGTTTAATCGAAAACTTGGCTCATCTATGAAAAGTTTTGTCTAGTCTAAGTGTAAAATACAAAAAGAAAATCGAAATTTTTAAAAAAATTATGCATGTTTTTGAATTTTCGCAGTACATAAAAACAAACAATAAAATTATTGTTTAAATTTTCTATTTTTAGCTGGCTACTTAAACTGAAAACTATTAGCGACAACAATCATTAACCAACTAACAATATTGCTGAGTCAATTGTTGTTCGGTTGTAATTTTCAGGATGTGTGTATTTATTAGATTTTAAGTTTTTGCTTAATGCTCTCGTCTTTGTTATGTTTTGGCTGCTCGTCACATTTGGTTTTATATTTTGTAGCTTTAAATTTTTAACAAAATGTTTGTAAATTGCTTACAATTTTAGGTTTGTCATAACTTTAAGGTTGAGTTTTTTTTAACTAGGTTGTAGTAATTGGGTTGAGTCTGCTTTGCTTTTAGTTTTCGTCACTTTTCTTATGACTTTAGTAACGCTGTTGATACTCGTGATGCCAGCGATTGAAATCGATGTGGAATACGACAATGGAGCCAGTTGACAAGCCAGCCAGCAAATATCTAGAGAGAAAAAAAAATAAATAAACAAAAAAGGTATAAAATAATATAAGCGCTTTCCCAATTTTAACATTTGTTATCGTGAATATCCAAAATTTGAATGCTTTTTTTTATTAAATTTTGTATTTCTTAAATCTTTAAACGAATATAAATGATTTTTCAAACGAAGAATACTTAAAGAAGACCTAAATGGGGAACGGGGAAAGGAGAAAGGATCAAAGAGAAGATGTCAATATCCAAGTCCAAGTGTAAGTCTAAGTCTAAGTCTAAGTCTAAGTCTAAGTCTAAGTCTAAGTCTAAGTCTAAGTCTAAGTCTAAGTCTAAGTCTTAGTTTAAGTCTAAGTCTAAGTCTAAGTCTAAGTCTAAGTCTAAGTCTAAGTCTAAGTCTAAGTCTAAGTCTAAGTCTAAGTCTAAGTCTAAGTCTAAGTCTAAGTCTAAGTCTAAGTCTAAGTCTAAGTCTAAGTCTAAGTCTAAGTCTAAGTCTAAGTCTAAGTCTAAGTCTAACTCTAAGTCTAAGTCTAAGTCTAAGTCTAAGTCTAAGTCTAAGTCTAAGTCTAAGTCTAAGTCTAAGTCTAAGTCTAAGTCTAAGTCTAAGTCTAAGACTAAGTCTTAGTTTAAGTCTAAGTCTAAGTCTAAGTCTAAGTCTAAGTCTAAGTCTAAGTCTAAGTCTAAGTCTAAGTCTAAGTCTAAGTTTAAGTCTAAGTCTAAGTCTAAGTCTAAGTCTAAGTCTTAGTCTTAGTTTAAGTCTAAGTCTAAGTCTAAGTCTAAGTCTAAGTCTAAGTATAAGTCTAAGTCTAAGTCTAAGTCTAAGTCTAAGTCTAAGTCTAAGTCTAAGTCTAAGTCTAAGTCTAAGTCTAAGTCTAAGTCTAAGTCTAAGTCTAAGTCTAAGTCTAAGTCTAAGTCTAAGTCTAAGTCTAAGTCTAAGTCTAAGTCTAAGTCTAAGTCTAAGTCTAAGTCTAAGTCTAAGTCTAAGTCTAAGTCTAAGTCTAAGTCTAAGTCTAAGTCTAATTCTAAGTCTAAGTCTAAGTCTAAGTCTAAGTCTAAGTCTAAGTCTAAGTCTAAGTCTAAGTCTAAGTCTAAGTCTAAGTCTAAGTCTAAGTCTAAGTCTAAGTCTAAGTCTAAGTCTAAGTCTAAGTCTAAGTCTAAGTCTAAGTCTAAGTCTAAGTCTAACTCTAAGTCTAAGTCTAAGTCTAAGTCTAAGTCTAAGTCTAAGTCTAAGTCTAAGTCTAAGTCTAAGTCTAAGTCTAAGTCTAAGACTAAGTCTTAGTCTAAGTCTAAGTCTAAGTCTAAGTCTAAGTCTAAGTCTAAGTCTAAGTCTAAGTCTAAGTCTAAGTCTAAGTCTTAGTCTTAGTTTAAGTCTAAGTCTAAGTCTAAGTCTAAGTCTAAGTCTAAGTCTAAGTCTAAGTCTAAGTCTAAGTCTAAGTCTAAGTCTAAGTCTAAGTCTAAGTCTAAGTCTAAGTCTAAGTCTAAGTCTAAGTCTAAGTCTAAGTCTAAGTCTAAGTCTAATTCTAAGTCTAAGTCTAAGTCTAAGTCTAAGTCTAAGTCTAAGTCTAAGTCTAAGTCTAAGTCTAAGTCTAAGTCTAAGTCTAAGTCTAAGTCTAAGTCTAAGTCTAAGTCTAAGTCTAAGTCTAAGTCTAAGTCTAAGTCTAAGTCTAAGTCTAAGTCTAAGTCTAAGTCTAAGTCTAAGTCTAAGTCTAAGTCTAAGTCTAAGTCTAAGTCTAAGTCTAAGTCTAAGTCTAAGTCTAAGTCTAAGTCTAAGTCTAAGTCTAAGTCTAAGTCTAAGTCTAAGTCTAAGTCTAAGTCTAAGTCTAAGTCTAAGTCTAAGTCTAAGTCTAAGTCTAAGTCTAAGTCTAAGTCTAAGTCTAAGTCTAAGTCTTAGTCTAAGTCTAAGTCTAAGTCTAAGTCTAAGTCTAAGTCTAAGTCTAAGTCTAAGTCTAAGTCTAAGTCTAAGTCTAAGTCTAAGTCTAAGTCTAAGTCTAAGTCTAAGTCTAAGTCTAAGTCTAAGTCTAAGTCTAAGTCTAAGTCTAAGTCTAAGTCTAAGTCTAAGTCTAAGTCTAAGTCTAAGTCTAAGTCTAAGTCTAAGTCTAAGTCTAAGTCTAAGTCTAAGTCTAAGTCTAAGTCTAAGTCTAAGTCTAAGTCTAAGTCTAAGTCTAAGTCTAAGTCTAAGTCTAAGTCTAAGTCTAAGTCTAAGTCTAAGTCTAAGTCTAAGTCTAAGTCTAAGTCTAAGTCTAAGTCTAAATCTAAGTCCAAGTCCAAATTCAATCCCATGTCCAAATCGAACTCCAAGTCCGAGTTTAAGTTCAAGTTCAAGTTCAAGTTCAAGTTCAAGTTCAAGTTCAAGTTCAAGTTCAAGTTCAAGTTCAAGTTCAAGTTCAAGTTCAAGTTCAAGTTCAAGTTCAAGTTCAAGTTCAAGTTCAAGTTCAAGTTCAAGTTCAAGTCCAAGTTCAAGTTCAAGTTCAAGTTTAAGTTTAAGTTCGAGTTCAAGTGATTTTTGATTGAGAAATTTAGATTTTCTTTGACCAACCAACAATTTTGAGAGATTAAGTACGAAAAGAATTCGAACAAGAGGTTGTTACACGTTTCGCTCCGTTTTCGAGATATTCCGCTTTTTCTGTTTTTTTTAATAGTTTTTAAGTAGTATTTTATATTTTATGTAAAGTCGACCTCTCTATCAACGCGTCTCGAAAATTTGTTCCCTCGCTCCGATTTAGAGATATTCCGCTTTTTTTTGTTTTTTTTTTTTTAAACATTTTTCGTACAATAGTTTGAAATAATGCAACCCTTCTAAACATGCGTCTCGCTAATTTTATCTCCTTTACAAACCCGTAAAAAGTGGCTGTTTTTGGCCTATCTTGCATATTTATACAATTTTCTTACCTTTGGTCCAGCGTCATAGCCAAGGAACGTATAGGTTTATTGCATGAAGGGAAGGCATAAAGCGGCGCCAGGTTAAAAGTACGCCAGACCTCAATAATACCGCGTTCACCAGCAGTTATCATATATTCGCCATCACGTGAGAGTAACAGGCACTATGAGAGAAATACAAGGAATAAAAAAAAGGCAAAGGGTTAAAAAGAAATAACAATACAATAACAATAAGTTTGCGAAAATTTTGAGTGACGATAATAAAGAGATAGCAAAAAAACCCCGCTCACCTGTAAATTATCGTTGTGCGTCTCATGACGTAGACGCTTGCCGTTCAGTGAATAGACCGCTACATTGCCCTTGTCATAGCCGGCAACAACCATGCCCTCACGTGAAACAGCAATCAGCTTGGGTGAGTAGAAGTTCATGGGCGGTTCCAGCGAATGCAAAAGATCACCGAATGTGGTATGTATCAAAACTGGTCCATCTGAAGAAAATAAAAAAAAAAATGGTAGTTCAGCTGTTGAACTTTTTTTGCCAAGTGGCCGGAAAAACTTACTCGTTGAACCGGAAATGACCAGACCCAATTCGGCGCTTATAACAGCAGCAGTCACGGTGTTTTCATGTCCTGTAAGAGTGGTACGTGGTGCTGGTACATCACCTTCACCGACTATTGTCTGTGAGCGTGCATTCCAGTGCCAGAGTAAGACGGTGCAATCCGATGAACCAGAAGCGACATAGCAGTCCGAAGTAATGTTGCATTCGGAACGTGCCAGGCAGGTTACAACTCCGAAATGACCGAAAATAATTTGCTTTATTTTACCTAGAAGAAAAAAGAGCATCGAAAGCATAGAGTAGAATTTGCAGGCTAATCGTAGGGCTTGTCTGTCAAAATTACCTGTATCACTGTTGAATACGCGGAAACTGTTGTCCCAGAAACCGCAAGCAATCAAATAACTACTATCGACAGTCGTTATAATGCAGTTGTGATTAAGTTTTACTGTTTGGCTAAAGTTGTCACCCAGAGTGCGGCGACTCATTGGATTATTAGGTGCGCCGTTAGGAGTAACTGTTTTTAATCAAGGGGAAAAAATTGAGCAATAAACAGTTATCCAGTCCCACTTCAACCCAAATCAATACTTACGCAGCACAGGATCCATGGTTAGAGGCACATTCGAACCCGGCGATTGCGGTGACTCCGCATAGCTGGGACTCTGGACGGAAGCTGTGTAGTTCGGGTTCCAACGATTGATGGCAAATTGATGTCCCGCCGTTACGGTAACAATCGCTGGCACATGTTGTGTCGGAAACGTGTTGGCCGATATATGTATAATGGGCGAATTTAAGTGGAATTTCATGGACATACAAAGATCCTCAGGCATGGCACTGAACATCATAGGCGACAGATGCATTGCCGAGCTACGTGGTGGATGCGGCTCCATCAATAGCTGTGCAGGCGTTTGACCAAAGTTACGTATTTGATTTTCTATAGCTTCACGCATTACCGGATCCGCTATGCTATCTAGATCAACGCTGCCTTCATAGGTCAGATAATAGAAGACATTTGTGGCACGCACTGCTTCGGGACCACGTTGCTTATAGCCGAATATAAGATCAATCCACTGATGTAGTTGGCATGAGACAAACTCTGATTCGAGTGCCATGCGATTGATACGCACAAACTCCTCGGGGCTCTTGGCCCAGGGTGGCAGTTCAACATCACTGACCAGAGTGCCATCTTCGCGTTCACCCAATCGATATCCAGATGAGTTGCAGAATATTTCAGGCAGAAAGTACCATTCGGGTATGAGCTCCTTTACATCGGACGTATCGCGCTGGCAGTTCTTCCAAGACAGCGCCACAGAGGAGAACAGGCGATCTGGATAATCAAATTTGCCATCCTGCAGTGCCAGAAACATGGTAGTGAAAGGCTCGAGACGCATTAGCCAATTGAGCGTAAAAGTAGAAGTCGAGTAGTGGGTGCCATAATGAAAGGGTGGAATTGTATCGTTCTCCCAGCTTTCGTAGCGCTCCTCGAAGTAAGCGCGCCGTGAAGGATTCAGCGCACCTATTGGTTTTGACAAGTCACGATAATTTGAGGGCTGACTCAAGTCAAGCTCCTTGGTCTCGTAATTTGTGAGCACCCAGGGAAAGACTGGATACTGATTGAGGTCATTGTAGGTGCGGCCGGCAATAGTGTTCAGAAACATTAAGTACTCGAAGTTAGAGATTTCACGTCGTTGCCACTTTTGCGTCATATTGGAGTTACGCATTAGCTGTCGCGGCGACATCATTGAGGCGCGACGCGACTGCGATATGCCATACTTGATGCCAACACCTGAACGTGGCAGCGCCTTGATTACCTTTTTCACGGTATGTTGATCGGGAAAGGCAAAGAAAATCGAAGTGCGACTGGCGAGGAAAATTTCCAACGCTGTATTTTGCAGCAGATAACGGCGTGAAAATATGGCGCGCACTTCGGAGAAATACCACTTGCCATGCAGGTGCTCACAGTACTTCAGCACCTCGGGATCGTTTTTCTGAAATTCCGGCGAGTCTTCGTCAACTTCGAAGAACACTTCAGTGCTGGTTATAGAGACCGTACCAGGCGCCACTATGCCAGGTGCAATTAACTTTGCTTTCGTGCTTATATTGACAGGCCCCACGAGGTCAAGATCGAGTTCGCGATCCTCAATCAGCAACTCAGCATCATCTACCAAGTCGGTTGAATGCTGCGTTGAATGATGTGATCGCGAGACTGAAATCTGTGTGTGGAACTCATCGCGAGTCTGCAGTATGGCGTCTTCGGGACCACCGTTCTCCAAAGCTGCCTTCAGAGTTGCCTGCGGATGCGAAGAACCACGCGAATTCTGAATCATGCGTTTACGTCGGCGTGCATCATCCTCCCAAGCGTCTAGCTTCCAGAAGGTGGACTTTTCTAAAGTGCCCGTTGGATCACCCCAGGCACCGTGACGATTGCACATTATATTACGCACTTTCTCCAACATGCGGCTGGCAATAAAATTATCACGTCGCCGTGCTGCCGTTATGAGATGATCGCACATACGCTCCTCTTCGCGACGTTCTAGTAGCGTTTGGGCGCACTGGGACTCAAAGTCGGCATGCTTGAGCACATCATCAGCACGCATGCGATTCAAAATGAATTCTGCCTCGTTGGCTACGCGCACAATATGATCCTTCATGGCATGTGATAGTAGGCGACCCTCGTTGATGAGCTCAATGAATGCCAGACCGGCATGTTTCTGCAAGCTATTCTGCCACTCCTGCGAACAGAGCAACATGACCAACTCTACTACGGAATGGCTGTTCTTAAATGTGGTTAATCCTTTGCCTTCCATCAACAGCTCCTGGCCATGGGAGCCCACTAGAGTTTTAGACAGAAATGGTGCAAAGTCAACCATGATTTCACGCAGTAATGGACACACTGGTCCAAGTGCTACCTCTAACTTTTGCGTTAGGCTAGCCTCACGGGAAGGTGTCGTCATTGCTAGTTGGCCAACAAGTGGCGGTTTCATTGGTAAATCATCAGAACGTGCACCACCACGTGATTGAGTACTGGCACTAACACCGCTGATGGCAGCTGCATTTCCAGCACCAACAGCATTTCCGCCAGCTGCATAATTATCTGGCACTCGTACAACGGAAATTTCGGAATTTGGCTTGTCTCCACGTTCCGCTCCTACTGCTATTCCACCGCCAACTGCCAGACCAACATTGTGTGAGTGTTGTTGCTGCTGCTGCTGCTGTTGGCCATGATCCATGTCACGCATTTTGCCATCAGAGTTGACGTTGCCAACAATGATGCCGCCGCCAGCGCCAACCGCTGACAAGCCGGGATCTTCATTTAAATTAACATCCGTCCAGCTTTCATCATTTGAATTCGAGGGTTTGTTGTCCATGTCAACCATTATTTCACTCGACGATTCCGCTTCAGGAACTTCATTCTCGGTTGAGTTCATATTCAATGAGGCAACATCGGAGTCAACACTCTGTTGATGATGTCATTATGTGTATGTTGTTTTTGTTGTTGTAGTTTTTGTTGTTCACGTTGATGAAGAGTTGATGAAGAGAATGATAAAGTTGTTGTTGTTGTTTGTACCAGTGCAATTGTTGATAGATATTGGGTGGGGAAAAGAGCGAGACACAAAAAAGGAGTATAAAAGAAAGAAAAAAAAGTATTTTCATGAGTTATTAAATTTTGATTGAATTAAGAGGTTTATTTTTACTTTATTTTTTTTTTTTTTAACATGGCTGTGCGTTGCGTGGAAAATAACACTTCAGGGTGTTGACAGCTAAATTTTTAACTAAGTGACGCGTTAAAGCAGCTACAAGGATTTTGCTGAAAATTTAAGTCTGCGAAGGGGGCAGCCTAATTGTAACGGTATACAAGTGCAACTTAACTAAATACTATCGACTTTGATACTTTTTAAGTAGAGAGAAATGAAACTACTTTTGGCTAGATGGGAACTTCAGAATACAAAAGAATTTTGGATAATATATCATGAATTGAGAAGAATGAATTGTCTGAACGATATCTGAATACCGAAGTGTCAATTCAAAATTCTGAATGATGGTTGATGATTGGTGATATACAAATTATGTTTAAATATGAGGAATGATGAATGGTAAATGATGAATGAAGAATGTTTAGCGATAAATGATGAATGATGAATGGTAAATGATGAACGAAGAATGTTAAGCGATAAATGATGAATGATGGTGATGAGGAAGGACGAATGATGAATGATGAACGATGAATGATGAATGATGAATGATGAATGATGAATGATGAATGATGAATGATGAATAATGAATGATGAATGATGAATGATGAATGATGAATGATGAATGATGAATGATGCATGATGAATGATGAATGATGAATGATGAATGATGAATGATGAATGATGAATGATGAATGATGAATGATGAATGATGAATGATGAATGATGAATGATGAATGATAAATGATGAATGATGAATGATGAATGATGAATGATGAATGATGAATGATGAATGATGAATGATGAATGATGAATGATGAATGATGAATGATGAATGATGAATGATGAATGATGAATGATGAATGATGAATGATGAATGATGAATGATGAATGATGAATGATGAATGATGAATGATGAATGATGAATGATGAATGATGAATGATGAATGATGAATGATGAATGATGAATGATGAATGATGAATGATGAATGATGAATGATGAATGATGAATGATGAATGATGAATGATGAATGATGAATGATGAATGATGAATGATGAATGATGAATGATGAATGATGAATGATGAATGATGAATGATGAATGATGAATGATGAATGATGAATGATGAATGATGAATGATGAATGATGAATGATGAATGATGAATGATGAATGATGAATGATGAATGATGAATGATGAATGATGAATGATGAATGATGAATGATGAATGATGAATGATGAATGATGAATGATGAATGATGAATGATGAATGATGAATGATGAATGATGAATGATGAATGATGAATGATGAATGATGAATGATGAATGATGAATGATGAATGATGAATGATGAATGATGAATGATGAATGATGAATGATGAATGATGAATGATGAATGATGAATGATGAATGATGAATGATGAATGATGAATGATGAATGATGAATGATGAATGATGAATGATGAATGATGAATGATGAATGATGAATGATGAATGATGAATGATGAATGATGAATGATGAATGATGAATGATGAATGATGAATGATGAATGATGAATGATGAATAATGAATGATGAATGATGAATGATGAATGATAAAATATGAATGATGAATGATGAATGATGAATGATGAATGACGAATGATGAATGATGAATGATGAATTATGAATAATGAATGATGAATGATGAATGATGAATGATGAATGATGAATGATGAATGATGAATGATGAATGATGAATGATGAATGATGAATGATGAATGATGAATGATGAATGATGAATGATGAATGATGAATGATGAATGATGAATGATGAATGATGAATGATGAATGATGAATGATGAATGATGAATGATGAATGATGAATGATGAATGATGAATGATGAATGATGAATGATGAATGATGAATGATGAATGATGAATGATGAATGATGAATGATGAATGATGAATGATGAATGATGAATGCTGAATGATGAATGATGAATGATGAATGATGAATGATGAATGATGAATGATGAATGATGAATGATGAATGATGAATGATGAATGATGAATGATGAATGATGAATGATGAATGATGAATGATGAATGATGAATGATGAATGATGAATGATGAATGATGAATGATGAATGATGAATGATGAATAATGA
Source organism: Tetanocera ferruginea (assembly GCA_958299015.1). Taxonomy (NCBI): domain Eukaryota; kingdom Metazoa; phylum Arthropoda; class Insecta; order Diptera; family Sciomyzidae; genus Tetanocera; species Tetanocera ferruginea. The sequence goes on along the minus strand of OY282643.1, from coordinate 25,880,455 downwards.
ATGATGAATGATGAATGATGAATGATAAAATATGAATGATGAATGATGAATGATGAATGACGAATGATGAATGATGAATTATGAATAATGAATGATGAATGATGAATGATGAATGATGAATGATGAATGATGAATGATGAATGATGAATGATGAATGATGAATGATGAATGATGAATGATGAATTATGAATGATGAATGATGAATGATGAATGATGAATGATGAATGATGAATGATGAATGATGAATGATGAATGATGAATGATGAATGATGAATGATGAATGATGAATGATGAATGATGAATGATGAATGATGAATGATGAATGATGAATGATGAATGATGAATGATGAATGATGAATGATGAATGATGAATGATGAATGATGAATGATGAATGATGAATGATGAATGATGAATGATGAATGATGAATGATGAATGATGAATGATGAATGATGAATGATGAATGATGAATGATGAATGATGAATGATGAATGATGAATGATGAATGATGAATGATGAATGATGAATGATGAATGATGAATGATGAATGATGAATGATGAATGATGAATGATGAATGATGAATGATGAATGATGAATGATGAATGATGAAATATGAATGATGAATAATGAATGATGAATGATGAATGATGAATGATGAATGATGAATGATGAATGATGAATGATGAATGATGAATGATGAATGATGAATGATGAATGATGAATGATGAATGATGAATGATGAATGATGAATGATGAATGATGAATGATGAATGATGAATGATGAATGATGAATGATGAATGATGAATGATGAAATATGAATGATGAATAATGAATGATGAATGATGAATGATGAATGATGAATGATGAATGACGAATGATGAATTATGAATTATGAATTATGAATTATGAATTATGAATTATGAATTATGAATTATGAATTATGAATTATGAATTATGAATTATGAATTATGAATTATGAATTATGAATTATGAATTATGAATTATGAATTATGAATTATGAATTATGAATTATGAATTATGAATTATGAATTATGAATTATGAATTATGAATTATGAATTATGAATTATGAATTATGAATTATGAATTATGAATTATGAATTATGAATTATGAATTATGAATTATGAATTATGAATTATGAATTATGAATTATGAATTATGAATTATGAATTATGAATTATGAATTATGAATTATGAATTATGAATTATGAATTATGAATTATGAATTATGAATTATGAATTATGAATTATGAATTATGAATTATGAATTATGAATTATGAATTATGAATTATGAATTATGAATTATGAATTATGAATTATGAATTATGAATTATGAATTATGAATTATGAATTATGAATTATGAATTATGAATTATGAAATATGAATTATGAATTATGAATTATGAATTATGAATTATTTTTTAAAAATTTAAAATTTAAAACTTAAATTTTAAAATTAAAAATTAAAAATTAAAAATTAAAAATTTAAAATTTAAAATTTAAAATTTAAAATTTAAAATTTAAAATTTAAAATTTAAAATTTAAAATTTAAAATTTAAAATTTAAAATTCATATTTTATGTCTGATGTCTGATATTTTATATTTGATTTGATATTTGATATTTGATATTTGATATTTGATATTTGATATTTGATATTTGATATTTGATATTTGATATTTGATATTTGATATTTGATATTTGATATTTGATATTTGATATTTGATATTTGATATTTGATATTTGATATTTGATATTTGATATTTGATATTTGATATTTGATATTTGATATTTGATATTTGATATTTGATATTTGATATTTGATATTTGATATTTGATATTTGATATTTGATATTTGATATTTGATATTTGATATTTGATATTTGATATTTGATATTTGATATTTGATATTTGATATTTGATATTTGATATTTGATATTTGATATTTGATATTTGATATTTGATATTTGATATTTGATATTTGATATTTGATATTTGATATTTGATATTTGATATTTGATATTTGATATTTGATATTTGATATTTGATATTTGATATTTGATATTTGATATTTGATATTTGATATTTGATATTTGATATTTGATATTTGATATTTGATATTTGATATTTGATATTTGATATTTGATATTTGATATTTGATATTTGATATTTGATATTTGATATTTGATATTTGATATTTGATATTTGATATTTGATATTTGATATTTGATATTTGATATTTGATATTTGATATTTGATATTTGATATTTGATATTTGATATTTGATATTTGATATTTGATATTTGATATTTGATATTTGATATTTGATATTTGATATTTGATATTTGAGATTTAATATATTTAATATTTAATATTTTTGATATTTAATATATTTAATATTTGACAATTGATAGTTGATATTTGATTCTTGATATTTGATGTTTGACAATTGATATTTTCGATACTTGATGAATATTAAATATTTGCCGAAAAAATGTTCAAGTTATTCCAGGATTTCTTTGCTTTAACTAGACTTCAACAAAGTTTTTTCTCTTTCATGTTCTCCGAAATTATATTCCAAAAATAAGTTGAGCTGCTTTATAGCTAAACCATTGACTTATCGCGGCCAAGTTTGTAACTGCAACCGAACACATTAATTTTTATTAAGCTAAATGGAAGTTCTGCGAACATATGTTGGCGGCAGGTAAATTGCTAGCTACTTCCGCCAGCTGCTCCAGTCATCATCCCCTGAGAGCATCATTTCCACACGCCAGGCACACATCAATCAATTCAACAATCAAAACGTGCGACCATGACGACAAAATTGAAATGTCAAAATGTCAATTTCGCCAACATGGATGACACAAACGTACACGTGATATGTGTGCGTTTGTCTGTTTGCTTGTTTGCTTGCAAGTGTGCTCGTGTGTGTGTGTGTCTAGTTTGCATGATAATATCTGCTCGCATAATGCTAAGACACACAAAACTATTGTCCGATATGCTAACAAGGTGAGCTGCTCTGTTTACAAAAATATTGCTAGGATACACACAGACACAGTTGCAGCTTCAGACAGACATACAAACAAACAGACTTTTGGACTCAAAAACACAGAACATAAGCATTATCCAAATATTTCCGCTTTCAATGTTACCGTTACCAAAGCAAGATGATGACTGCGGTTGTGTGTGATTGAGTGCTTTAGGCGTTGCATTAAAATTGTTGGTAAGCGCATTGACGGCCCAAAAAGTCGTGTAAGGTTTGGGTAAGTGAATGAAAATTATGTGTGAGTTAATGTGTGTTTGTGTTTGTGTGTGTGTGTATAGGTGAGTTAATTTGCGTGAGTGCGTTAATGCTATTAAGCCAACTTATATAGTTGCTAAGCAAATATTTAGCTATGCTAATTAGTAATATTTTTTTTTTCTATTTGGAGGACTTACATATGTGTGCGAGTTTATAGTTTGTATATGTGTGTATATGCGTGTGCGAGTGCGAGTGGTGGATATTCGTTTCTACCACAACTTTTCATCATGTTTGCAAGCTATACAAATAATTAATAAGTTTCTCCGGCTTAACTAGCTAAAGTTATAATAGTCTGACGTTTGCAAAAATGTTTGTAAAAATAATTAACACACACATATATATGTATACATTTTTGTATGTGAGTGTTATAAATTAGACCTCAAGCATGTTTCTACGTAGTCGTCGTTTCATTATTGCAGTTGAACAACAACACAAAAGCTGCAAACTAGTTTCAAGTGTTTAGGAGCTGCTCTAGTGATAAAATTATGTATGTGTGTGAGTGTTTAGAAATAACCAATGTGCCCGTGGTAAGTAACTTAATTCAATGTGTTGAATTTTTTGTGTCGTCAATAAAAAAAAATTTAATGAATGTGCTGAAAATATAAGCAACAAAAACATATAAAAACAAATTAAGATACTTCAGCAAAAGTAAACAATAAATAAGCAAAACTTAAGCTTTATTAGCTGTTATTTGTTCAAGTTCAAAGCAAACTTTTAACAAGCTTTTGATTAGCCGCTTTATTAGACGTCTTAATATTTCTTATACCATAACCGAACTTGACCTAATTAAGCGCACATAATGAACGCTATTTGGCTTATGAGTTGCCTACCTAGACTAAATGAGAAAACTTTCAAAAGCTCTTATTCATAAAAGCTCAAATACTGTTATAAATAACAAGCAGCCGCCAACAACAGGTGGCGGTCGTTCATGCTGCTGCCACTGTTGCTGCCGTTGTAGCTGCTGGTGCTGTTATTGCCTCTTGTAGAGACAAACTACTTAATAAATCTTAACCTAAATCAGAGACAACGGGGCCACAAGGACAACATCTCATTATTATTTTGTCAAAATATGCAAAATTATGTCAAATATATCTGTGGCTGTGTGTATGTCAGTGTGTGTGTGTGTGTGTGTGTGTGTGTGTTCTAAAGCTGACACTTGTTGTTAATTAAAATTCTAATGAGATCATTAAGAAAGTAATTATTTATTTTAGCCACTGATTGTTGAAGATACTGTGTGAACGTGGTATATTTGGGGTGATTTTTTTTTAAGAAATTTCAAAACGATAGCATACCTTTAGGAGCATGCTTATTAGTGTATTTTCAGTTATTTGAGGGTGTCATGACAGATATCAATTACAGAGGGTGAGAAAATTTGTAACAGGAAACCAGACCATAATTTTTTTAAAGCTTTATGTTGCTTTGAAACCGATTTCGGATGTTTTTATTTGAGGTTATGTAGCACTGCAAAGTTTTTTATACTTTTTGCAGTACGCGAGGGATATGACAAATATGTGAAAGTATCTTTTTTTTCAGCCAAGTTGCTTTCAGGCAGTGGCACGTGTAAAACTTCTTTAAACAACCTCTTAAACTCACAAAATTTTTAAAAATTTTTAATACGATAAATAAAACTTTTGCTTTTTAAGCTGTGTAGTAAAGCTTAAAGTATTGTATAACTTTGCACAAAAGACATGCCCGATGGCAAATTTATTGGTGACAAGAATGAACAAAAGGTACTGTAGGGTGTGTGACAAAATCACTGAAAACAAAAATGTAAATGTCAGTTATGACTGTCAACTCATGACTGTCAAAAGTATAACATTTTCAACAATTTCAACAGTTACAATAACTTCTGATTGAAAAACTTTTTTGACAACATTTCTGTTCTATTTTTTTTTTTAATATTTTTTATTTGCTTGTTTTGTTGGCAAAAACTGCAGACAAACAAAAAAGTTACAGCGTAAACACGTGTGCATCAAAATATGTGTAACTGGGCGGTTATCTTCCACACACACACACACACACACACACAATTACACATGTACTGTCGACTGACTGACTGACTGACTGACAAAAGGTCGTAAAAAGTCAGGTAAGCATAAGAGATGAATTTCTATACGGCTTACAGTAAAAGTTTTATAAATTTTTGGCAGCTGCCAAAAGTTTGAGCTTATTTTATTATTATTTTTATTACGATTTCCATGCTATTTGTTTTAGTTTTGTTGTTGTGCTTTACTTTCATAATTTGTTACTTACAACTTTTTGTGGCTTATGGCAAAAATAAGGTCAAATAAAACCTAGCAAAATATCAATTGACCACATTTATTACTATTTGCCAATTTTTTTATTTTATTAAATTTTTTTTTTTATTTCACAGATTGAATGATGATTTTGTTTTTAGTCACTTTTACTTTGAATTGCACACATTTTTGCTAACATAATAAATATTCTTTGCCCACAATTCTAAATTGAGAATATTGCATTTATTTATTCAATTAAAAATGTTTTCTGCATATAGCATAATTATTAGAATATTTTATCAATATTCAAATTTGACCAATGTTCAATTTTGTTGTTGTTTTTTTTTTTATATGTGTGTACATTTATTTGTGGTTTTTATAATGGCTGCACTATCACCGGATGTCCTTTTGCAAAATGTGCATTTCCTGTAGTAGGTATTACCTGCCGTTGGCATTTTTAATTTCATTATTTAAATTAAAAGTTTATGAATAGCAAATTAAATTCTTTTTTTTTTTTCAATATTTTTTAATTTATTTATAGGAATAACTATTTAATTGAGGCAAGGTTTTTGTTGCCATTGATAAGGAATAAAAAAAAAATTGTATATTTTGCAACACAGTGCATGTATAATTAAGCAAATATGTTTTTTGGCAAAATTTTTTTAGGGCTGAATATAATGAATTTTATATATTTATTTAATGCAATTTATGGCATATGTCTACTTGAATATCATTAGAAAAAAATATAAGATTCTCAATAATTAATAGACTAAGGTTTTTTTCTGACTTTAACTGTTGTCAGAACAATAGACCGATTTTAACGGTTCAGATGTCGTGAAATTACGTAAAGTTTTAAAAATTGTGTTTTTGCTCGAGGGGATTCTCAACTCCAAAAATTGAAACACAATTTTTGTAAAATATTGGCTATAAAATCGATTTGAAATTCAGTTTGAGGAGAGCTAATATGAATTTATTGAATTGGAATTTTTCAAAACTAAAAATTTTTAACCAACATTATGTTTTATATGCCTCAAACCTCAAGTGTGTGAAAAATGCAGTTCCAAATTAAAATTAAAAATTTTTTTTTTTATTTTTTTTAATTTTGATCGAAATGTGTTAGCAATCACGCTGATTATTTTTTTTCTTAAGTATTTTCAATAAATTTTCTTAATATTGTCTTTAGTTATTTAACGTTATCAAACGCGCAAACAGAGAAAGTATTTTCTGTAATTAAAAGTTCTGTTCTGGAAGCAAATATCTCTACCACTTTTGAATAGATTTAATTTATTTCTTTTTTTTTTTTTAACCGACTTCAAAAAGGAGGAGGTTCTCAAGTTGGTTGGTTTCTATGTTATTTTTTTTTTTTTTTTTTTTTTGTGAATGTATGTACATCGATTTCTCCTAAAGTACTTGCCCGATTACCGTAAGTTTTTGTCAACATATAGAGACTATCAACGCGGAGGTGCCCGTCTATGAAAGTAGGCGGTATTCGGAAAAGGGGCGTGTCTCTATAAGGAAAACACTGTATCTCAGTAAATATTGACACTATGGTAATAAAATTCACAGTTAAATTACAAGGGCAAGCACAAATATTAAAAATGACGATCACTTAAGTGGGCGTAATTCTAAAAAAGGGTGTGGCAATTTTGTAAAAACTCTGTATCTCAAAGAAAATTGACACTAGAGTACTGAAATTAAGTACAGAGGTAGGTACGATTATTGGAAATTACAATAAAAAAAGTGGGCGTAATTCGACAAAGGGGTGTGGCAATATAAGAGAATTACTGTGTCTCGAATAATATTGATACAAGGGTACAGAAATTTATTACAAAGGTAGGAAAAATTACTACAAATTTTTGTAAAAAAAAAATGGGCGTTAATCGAGAAGGGGAGTGGCAATATTAAAAAAAATTACTGTATCGCGATTACTATTGACACAACGATACTAAAATTTAGTACAAAGGTAGATACAAATATAACAAATTACTGCCAGTAATGTGGGCGGTATTCGATAAAGGGGCGTGTCACTGTAAGAAAAACACTGTATCTCAGTAAATATTGATACTAGAGTACTAGAGTTAATTAAATTCACAGAAAAAATGCAAGGGTAGGTAAAATATAACAGTCTATTAAGTGGGCGTTAGTCGACAAAGAGGTGTGGCAATATTAGAAAAACTCTGTATCTCGAATAATATTGACACTAGAGTACCAAAGTTAACTACAGGGCACAGTTATAAAACAACTAATTTCAATACAGTGGGCAATATATAAAACACACTGTATCTCCAATAATATTGACACTAGAGTACTGATATTTAGTATAGAGGTAGGCACACTTATAAAAAGTTATTGTGAATAAAGTGGGCGTCATTCGACAAAGGGGTGTGGCAATATTAGAAAACACTAAACCGAATACTGACACTACTAACTGAAAAAGTACAGACGTAGGCACAATTATTACAAATTACTACCGAAGAATTGGACGTTATTCGACTAAGGGGTGTTGCAGTGTGTAAAAAACTGTATCATATTGACGGTAAAATTCATTGTTAGAATGGGTAGAACTATTGAAAACACTATGACAAAGAGTGTGATATTCTCGACAAAGAAGCGTGTCAATATTATAAACACACTATATTTCAGTCAATATTGACATTGGGGTAGTGATAAAAATACAAGAGTAGGTACTGATAAACATACTGACAAAGACTAGAATAAGAAACGACAGAAGAGCATTTTCCATTGATTCTTTTGGGTTGTTCAGTGATGCTGGTCTAATTCCCAAAAGCGTTAAAGAAACTTGTGGTTATCGTTAACTGGCCCTTCACTACTTAACCTGTTAACTTGTATCCAGAACATCTTTGCTAGCAATGTTTATTCCTAACTTTGACAGTTCGATAAAGATAACTGTTGCTTACTTAACTACTCACTGACTGAAATAATAAAGTTTATATTTTTGTATATTAATTGAGTGAATTTAACTATATTTAATTTTGACATCAATTGTATCGAACTGATCATGTTACATTCGATATTTTAACTCTATTCTACTCTTACAAACACGAACTAAAGATATATTGAATTTTTGTATGATGGAATTTTTCACATGTTCGTCAAAATATTACTCTGTTCCGCTGTGAAAACTACTCGCAACATTTTTCCACGACAATTAAATTGAACTGCTTATTTATTTTGAAGTGAAAAGTGGCAGTTTTTTTGTTATTTTCATATATTTATTTTTTTCTATTTTGAGAAGTAAAGCATGACTTTCTCAAATTTTTCAATTTCTTCACAACAAAATATTTGTCAGAATTTTCACGCAACAAAAAAATTAATGTTGCGAGTGAAATTTCACGCAAACGGACAGAGTACTAGGATTTACGTGTTTTTTAAAGATTTTATAAGATTTTTAAAGTTTTTCTCGCTTTTTCAAATATATCTTGTACACTTCTTGTTCAATATTAAAAATCAAGCTAAACCGAAACAAATTTCTAATTATCTTCATGTTTGTTCAACAAATTTGTACATTTGGATGAGAGTTTTTGCGCTATCATCATTCATAAAAAACCGAAAACTATTTTCATATTTAGTGGAGAATAAAAGCTATCGCCGAAAGAAATACGGATTGTTGTATCGATTCCCCATTTGTTACAAAGATTTTTAGCCTTTTCGATTACTTTTTCACAAATCTCAATAATTTCGCCAATAATTTGAGATCATGGAACGCTTCTGTAAACTTAATTTTAGGACCTTGTAATCTGAGTTGCACACGATCAATTCTCTTAGAGTTCATGCCAGAAATGGACTAAAGTTATGATATTTAAATTCGGTTTAAGATAAAGATTGCAGCATTTCTGGTACCACTGTGGAAAAATTTTCATCTGCTAATTTTTCTGATAGTTCTGCGTATTCTTCCAGTCTCTCGACAATAACGCTAACTGCTTGCGCTCTGGCGCTCCATCGTGTTACAGATTCACGTTTAACAGATTTTTTAAAGCATTTTGTAAACAATTTCCATCGTAATGTTGAACGTGAGAAAAAGAGACGTATGTTATCAATTATTTCAAAACATGTTACAACGATTGAATCTTGGTTAGCTGTAGTTACTCCTACTAAATTAAATGTGTGGTTATCACAATTTACAAATGTTGCCTTATTTATTTTTTTTATTATTTTTTGTTGAACACCAGATATGTGATTTGACATAAGGGCAGCATTATCATAGCATTGTACTCTGCAGTTGTCTAACCTAATTATTAAATTAATTAATTAAAACAAATTTGGTTGGAAAATTTTGTTTGTCTTCAGAATGATTTGGTGCCCCTCTGTGAGTGGCACCCGGGGCATGATGAACCCCCTTCCCCCCCTCGCTGCGCCACTGATGGTAAGGTAAGTTTAGGTTAGAAGGGTCGTGCATCTATGAAGTGCTTCCGTGGGGCTTATTGTTCCATTACGAATAGCTTATTTGTATTATATGGTTTGTCACTGAAAATAATGCAGGTGTGCAAAAAATTTAAGATTGTTTTTCGAAATGCGGAGGTCATTTTCAAAGTAATTTACTGAGTAAAATCCTAATCTGAGCACGAAATAGGCAAAAAATGGGTTTATGGCAAAAAAATTCTGTATGGCAAAAAATGGGTTCTTGGCAATTTTTGAGGTCTATACAGTAGGGTGTTCCATAAGAAAAATTTTTCGAATTTTATAGTTGCTCAATCTTTCTTTGAAGGCTTATGGGTTAATTTATTTTTAAGATATTTTTATGTGAAAAGGTTTAGAGCTTGCACTTATAGGATTTTCACTTGAATAATTTACAGGCTTTAACTTTGGCCCAACAAGAGTAAAATCAAGATTTCACAAAAAAACAAAAAAAAAATATTTGGGGAGTTAACATTCAAATCCAGATAAGTCATAGCAAAAAACAATTTTAGTTAGAAATGCCATTGTAGCTCTAAGGTTACAATATATCGATCCATGAAATTCTCTTTGATAAAAATGATAAAAATCCTAGAGAAAAATTAATTAAAAAATCTGATTTTCAATCAAAAGCAGACATATTCACTGCAAACTTTCAATCAAGTTTTCAAAAAACCAGATAACTTCAAGTTTTTATTTAAATTCTTAAAAGTTTTTTATGTCAAAACGTTGGTATAAGTAACAAATTTAACATTTTGATACGCGTTTTGTAAAAAATACAAAACTAAAAGCAAAAAACAGGTTTTGTACTAAAAAGGACCTTCACGAGAATCAAAATTGCTTCAGCAGTTTTCTTCCGATTTAAGAAAAAAGTATGCAAAAATCATTTAAATGAATTTATTTAACTTTTGAAACCACGAATGGTGGAATCTAAATTTTGATTAATTTCTAGCTTTCAAAACCAAACAAGTCCAAAATTGAACTTGAAAATACGATTTTTTTGCACTATGAGACTATTTTTTTTTTTCGCATAATATATATTTTCCTGTGGAGCATAATTTTGCATAATTGGTTTGTTGTCTGACAAATTTTTTTCGATTTCCTAACAATTCGATATGTGTGACTTATCTGGTTTTGAATGTAAACTCTTCATATGGGCATCTCCCAGTAGTACGGACGCGACATTCGCACGGTTTTAATTACTTGAAAGACAAGAAGGAAACAAAATGAGCCGATATGTATTTTAAGTGTTCTAACGCGATGAAAGAGTGCTTCATTTTATAAAAATATTGGCAAGATTTAGTATATATTAGTACAAAGTCATAAGCAATCATACAATGGAACGGACGCGACAAAAAATATAAGTTTTTTAAGCTCGTATAGAAATATGCAAAATTTAGCTAATTTTGAGAACTTTTTTTTTGAGGTCAAAGGATAACTTTTCTTTGTAGACTTCAGAAATATGAGAATTATCTCATACCTTTTTTTAAATAGATATAACACGAATACGAACGTGACAAATTTTCCAACAGTACACTGAGAAAAAAACACATACCTTGCTCCGGTAAAAAATTTCTCTATTTTCGATATAGAAATTTTCTCTTTTTCAAATAAAATTTTTCAAATTAGAATAAATTTTCACATTTTCGAAGAAATATTTCTTTACTTCTAGGAAATGCAAATATTTCAATGTCTCTAATAATGATAAGTATTTTTCTCGCACAAAAATTTCTCATTTATAGAGAAAAATTTATTGAAAATGAAAAACTTTTCTTATATTTTGATGTAAAATTCACTAAGAGAAGTATTTTCTTCAATAAAAATAAATATTTTCTCAAAAATAAAAAGTTTTTTCTCAAAAACCGATATATTTTTCTTTTTCATTGAAACTTTTTACCATTTTTAGAGAATTTTTAGTATCGAAATTAGAGAATAGCATTCTCTGGAGCAAAGTCTATACCATTTTTCTCTAAATATGATGCCTTTTTTATCATATTCCGATAAGCTTTTTTCTGAGTGTAGTAAAATACAGTAAAGATGTTCATTATATATAGTAATAAAAATAAATTATAATAAGTTAAATTCAAGTTACATAGCAGTAATATTAATCAAAATAAAAAAAAAAAAATAAGTGAAAAGAGTCAACTTGGAAATTTCATTTGTTAGCAATTTTTCATTATTACAAGGATAATTTTGCATAAGTAAATATTTTTAATTGAATGTTGGCGAAACAATTAATCAATTAATTAATAAAATAAAATAATTATGTGCATAAATCAAGAGTGATATAATGTTGATAAAAATAAATATTTGTATAGAAATATTTTATGTATGTGTAAAGCCACAAATGCAGATAATTATATCCGGCTGGTGATAGCAGAACACGTACTACACTATAAACTGCCTTATCGATAGAGTAGCGTAGAGTAGCGCGTTGCAAAAACTATGGAAACAGATTTAGACATTTTCAATTTGGCATCATTTTTGGTAGTTGCCATATTTAAATAATTTGGCATTTTCAAAGAGCTTTATTGAAGCGAGCCTAATGCCGAGGGTGTGTCTAAAACAATACAATTATTTCAAAACTATTATTATTTGGCATTTCATTTAAATGCTACCTTAATTATAATTGAATAAAACTAATGTTGGAAATATTGTGGCAATATTTATTTTTTGTTTAAGGCTATAAATTGCAAAAACAATGTGAAAATTCAGTGAAAATTCAATGAAAATGCAATTAACAGCATAAAGAGTAAAGCAGCAGTAACGAAAGGGAGAGAGAGAGAGAGCGGCGTTGATTACAAACAAAGAAAGCAATTATGTAATGAATAAGTTTGAGAGTTGGGGGTAAAACTAAAAAGCAATTATAACAAAATGTGCAACACAAGACAACAATAAATAAATTTGAATTATATCAAATTAATTTTATATAAAATAGAAAATAAACACAAAAACATAAAATTGAAAAATAAAAAATGGTCGCATTTAGTCACTTTTATATTGTATTATTTTAAATGCAGCCATTTTAAGGTAGGTATTTTTTTTTATTAAACAAAAAACAATTTGCAGTTGACGGACACAAAAAAACTTTTTCTAGCAAAAAATTATCTAATTGGTGAGTGTGGGTTTTTTATTTTGCTTGTAGTGTTGTATGTCGAAATATTAATTTTTTCAATTTTTACCTTGGGTAATTTTTGTGGCAACACTGGTTTGGGTGGCGACAGTGGTTGTGGTTGTAACTTACTGTTACTTTTGTTAAGATAATTTGTTGAACCTGTTGTTGTTGTTGTTGGCGTTGTACATGTTGTTGTTGTTGCTGTTATAGCAGCTATTATTGCTGTCTTAGGCGTCTGTGCCATGCTTGTATTTGTTTTTGACTAAACCATAGTAGTTTATTTTTAATAAAAACAGTTTTAAATTTAAATTTTTAGACATAGTTAAAAAATATAAAAAAATTTACTGCACAAAAATTTTGACTTCATTAAAACGCTGTCGTTTTAAATACTTGTAGTGCGCAATGTTTAAACTTTTTGCAAATATTTGAACATGTGTGAGTTTTATGTTAATAAATTTAACGCCGGTGTTTTGCATTTTTAATTCAAAGCAAAACATGTGCTGTGATGTGCTCGAGGTATGCTAAAATGTGACGCATTGAAAAAAAATTGTGCTGCAGGAATGATATTTTAAAGTTTGGTATTTTTTCTTTAGTTAATTTAACTCCATCATTCATACTTTTTTGAGATGTGCTATGCTTGTGCTACAGTTAGCCATAAAGATATATACAAATTAGCACACTTTTTTAGTTTAAGAGCGAAATTTCAATTTTTTTTTTTAAAATCTAATAATTTTTTCGGAAAATTTGAAATGTGTTTTAATTTTCACAAGTAGTGCTGCTTAATGGAATAGAGAGTTTGACAAAATTAACAACTTCAAATTTTAATACATGATAGCACACATCGAGCATGACAGCACATGTTTTTTTTAATAATTTAGTAGTTCTATAGAATACAATACGACACCTTTTTTATTGCAGCCGTTAAGAAGCTTTTTCAGCTAAACGAGCTTTTTATATACAATATTAGAAAAATGCTTGCTGTTTTTTTAAAATTCCTTTGCACTTCTGTACACAACTGGTTGTTTAGGTTTTAAGAATACACCTAAAAATACCGCAAAAATAAAACCCCTTCACATGACTTACCTTTATCGATGGCGGTCCACTTGAGTGCGAATCGTTATCAGCTAAGACCGATGGATTATTTTCATCGACAACGATAATTTCATAATCGCCATCTTGTATTGTGCGTGAGCCTGTTTTTGAAGAAAAGTTGTTGAGAAATGGTATTGTTGAGTAGAGATGCGTAGAAAGAGAAGAAAATCGATAAAAAAATATTCAGAAAAATCTATTATAATTGTTTACATACAATAAAATAAAAACATATTTTGAGTTAAGAAAATGCTTAAAGTTTACATATTTTAACTTATTGAGAGAAAAAAAAAAAAAAAAATGTTAAATAGAGAGTATGCGTTAGACACTAAAGAGCAAGAGAAAGATAGTGATATAAATAGATAGTTTTATATGCGTTATAATAAGAATAGAATTAATAAATGACAAAAATTAATATTTAAAATTAAAGGAGCTTTTCGTGAGTTGCTTTCTTACCAGCCCCTGCCCCACTCAAAACACTCTGCAATACTCTAAAAATTAATTATGAACAGCTTATCAGCGTTCAAGATTCTGTATTTGATTTTCTATGTTATGGCAATCAAAAACTATTGCGCTAAACAATTAATGACATAAATTATGCCATCATAAAGAGCTTTATCAAGATTTTTGCAACAGAGTAAAAGCTTTTTATGTCAGTTTAAAAAAGTTACAATTTTCATACAGCAAGCATAGAGAAAAAGTGAGAAAGAGAGAGAGAAGAGTTAAGCATAAAAGCGCTAAGTGTTAGCAAGCTTTTTGAAGCTGAAAGTTGTTAGTTTTACTTTTTTTTATTTAACAGAACTAAAGCTTTATTTTTTAACTTTTTTTTTCAACAAAGTATTGGTATAATTTTTAATTTTCATTTTTATATTAAGTTTAATTTAATATTAATAATAAGTATTTATAAATCTATATTTTAAGTTTCTATGAATTTTTTTAAGTTGAATTTTGAATTTAATCTGGAGTTAAAATAAAGTATAACATTTATGTTTTTTTTTTAAAGTTTTAAACTTAAGCATATCTTGGCAACTTATTAATAATAAAATTAATAACAGAATATTTAACATAAAATTGCATTCTTGTTAATATTTTTAATTTAAGACTTAATTGTATATAAAAAATTAAATGATAATATACATAAAATTTTTTTAAATCAAACTTAAAATGAACTAAAAATAAAATTTCTGTTTATTTTAAAATATATTAAATATATGGCAGCAGTCATGAGTAAATATGATATAAATTAAAAATAATGTTTAAACTATTACTCAATGAGAAAAAAAAAAAAAAAAAAAATATAAAAATGTGCTTCAAAGCAGTTTGCAAATTATAATTAATTCAAAAATTCATTAGAATAATGAAATTTAAAAAACTATTCTACACGAGCTAAGTATAATTTTTACAAAATTAGATAATAATTAAGTAGTTTAAGAATGTGAAAGATCAAATTTTGATTATTTTTTTTTTTTTTTTTTTTTTTTTGTGCGAAAATGGTCTTTCAGTTATGGGAACTTTCAGATGAAAAGGTCTACGGGTAAGGTTTCAAAGCTGATTTATTTTTCTCTCTTGACAGAAAACTGAAATGTTTACATTATATTTTCTGCTAATATAAGGCTAAAAATATTTTCTGAAAGCATTTTTGGAAGTCTATTAAGAGTCAATTTAGCAATATTTTTTTTTTGGTTTTAGTTTCAATTAAGAAAATTTTATATAAAAATAAAAATTTAAATTTTAAAATTAAACATTAAAATTAATGACATTTGTGGAAATTCTTGATTGAGTTCCCTATTTAGCTTTTTTTATTATTATGTTATGGGAAATTGAATTCGATGAAAGAAGAGTTAGACAAATGGATAGTTCGAAGGTATCCAGTAAAATATCCTTTGAAAACCACGGTGGATTCTCTTGCTGTGCGGCTTGTAACATACGAACAAATTACAAAAAATAAGTTTTTTTGTGCAATTATTAACTTTTTACCCTACAAAACCCCGGATAACATTCTAAAAATAATGCTGCAAAAATTTCAAGACCTAGTCCTATCCTCTTTTCAATCTTCTCAAACTGTATAAGCCAGAACTATACGGTGTAGAGAATTATTTCCACACGGATTATTGCCACCTGCCAATTTGCGTTATTGCCACAGTGCTAAAGTCAAAATTTTCCGATTCAGAATTCAAATTGAGGAGACAAATTTTATGAACACGACACAGTCCTTAGCGTATTATCCTCGATATTGCTGGTATGAGCACAAAACTCAACTAGCGTGTTTTAGGCAGATCTATAAGAATATAATAATTTTTTGCATTAAAAACATGAACGCAGCTATTCTGTTGGATAGCAAAACCGCTCTCAGAGCCTTAGTTTCGGTAAAATCCAAATTTAAATTGGTAAATAAGTGAACAGTGGTGACCGTGGCATGCAGGTTAAGTGTGTGGCTTAGCATGCTCGGAGCCCGAGATCGATCCCCAGTCGCGGCAAAAGTTTTTTTTTCAATAAAAAAATTTTCTGATCGGTCACCAACTCTCTGCAGACAATGTTAAACCTCATAGAGTAAATAATGCCATGTAAAGCTTTTTGAGAACACCATTGATCATAAGAAGCTTGGTCAAAGTCTTTTCAAGGGCTGAAATGGCCAATTTGTTTTTTTTTTGTTTGTTTTTTAAATAAGTGAACAGAGTAACTTTCTTAAGTCTGATTCTACCTATTTGATATGCTTGACTCTACTATTGTTTTATTTTTCGGCAGCAGGAACATTCAGACTATCTAAAAAGTGGATAAACTTTAAGGTTAGGCTCTTTCTTGAATATTTTCAGAGCGTCACCATTTATGTTCTATTGAATACGATGAAAACGATGAATGAATACGACCAACCAAACAAACCAACTCTAACATAGACAATATTTCAAAAAATGTTTATTTACAGAAAATGAAATTCTGACGATGATACGATATTAAACAGACATGCATCTTCCTTGAACAGATTTTTATACCCTCACGAGCACTGCATATTCATTTTGTCACGACGATTGTAATGCCCATAAGGAGGTGTGGTTTGTATAAAAAAGGATATTTATTTTTTATCCACCTCGATTTAGCCATGTCTGTCTGTCTTTTCATTTTACATTCTGTATGTCAAAACAAGTAAAGAAAGTCTAAAGTCGGTCTAGACCGACTATGGAATACCCTAAACCTACTTAAAAAAAAACAAATAATATTATTGAAAATGGGCGTGTCCATGGGCGGATGAAGCCTATATTTTATATGCATTTAAATGTTGAAGAAAAATTTATACATACACTCAGAAAAATATCAACTGTAATATTAACAGTCGGCCGCTGTTATTTCAAAACACTGTTCGATTGAATGATTTGCGTTTAAGTAAACAATTTTCTTTGTTGAATGAACGTTTCAAAGTATTTTTGTGCTGTTAAAATCATCTGTTGAAATATTTTTGTGCTTATATTGAATTGTCAATTTTTTCTTAGCAATAGTTTTTATATGTGTTTTGCTATATTTATATTATCGTTGCCAGTAGCTCAGTGGATGTGCACTAGACTGTCATGCGGAAGACGTGGGTTCGAATCCTAGCTGTGTAAGTATCAAAAATTGTTATTTAATAATTGAAATAATAATAATTCTGTTTCATTAATTGTTTGGTCAAAAATAACCTTCAAAATAAAATGCTTACAATCTTGCAAAAAAAAAAAAAAATTGCAAATTTCATTTTTTATTTAAAAAAAAAAAAATTAAATAAAAAAAAATTGTTATTGGACTTGCCGGATTTGAAACGTGGACACTCGAGTACTAGACGCACACGTTAGCACACTCGGCCATACATGAACTTTCAAACCAGTGATCAAATTTCAATATATAAGTTTTTATACGGGTTTCGTGTTCCATAGACCAACAGTCAACCGACTGTTGATTTGAACGTTTCATTTGTTGGATGGTATTTAACAGTGAAATCTGTTATTTCAACCCATGATTTGTTTGATAAAACAGCATTTTTTCCCTGAGTGTACCAAGTTTTATTCCTATAGCTCACAGTTAATGTTTTTATTATGCTTTCGCTATGGGAGGTCACATGGGCCCAAGGATATGCACTATTGAATATTTTTGGAATACGCCCACGGGCACGCCTACCTCCCATACAAAGCAAAAGTCGAAAACTGCATAACTAAGCTCGTTAATAAGATACAACCATAAAGGTATGTATGTATTTTATATCAAAACAAAGATGTCTTAGAAAAATGGGTGTCATCTGCTCACGGACACGCCCATCTCCCATACAACCCAAAAATAAAGAACTGAATATATAAGCTTCTGTTCAACCTACAGAGATAAATGTGGTACGTATTTTTGTTTTAACAACACGAAGATGTTTTTAAAATGGAAGGTCATTCGCCCACGGACACGCCTACCTCCCATAAAAAAAAAAAAATTGGCCATTTCAGGCCTTGAAAGGACTTTGACCTAGCTTCTAATGATCAATTGTGTTGTGTGTGTTATTAAATGTTTGCACACAAATGACTGAGAACTGGACCTACATGTTTTATGCCGACTCCGAACGGCTCATGTTCTCAAGAAGCTTTACATGGCATTATTTACTCTCTGAGGTTTGCCATTGTCTGCAGAGAGGTGGTGACCGATCAGAAAAATTTTTTATTGAATAAACTTTTCGCCGCGGCTGGGGATCGAACCCGGGCTCCGAGCATGCTAAGCCACACACTTATCCTTCATGCCACGGTCAGGCGCGGATTTAGGTGGGGGCTAGAGGGGGCTAGGGGGGGTTGCAGCCCCCGGCCCCGAGCAGGTAGGGGCCCCGCAGGCGCTTATATATGAAGTGCTTGTTGTAAAAACATGACATGCTATTTAAAAAATATTTTGCAGTAATCGACCTTAAAGTTTTAAAAAAAAAAAGTAATATTTGTAAGAAATCATGTTTATTCTAAAAATTTCTTTTAAGGATAGGGCCAGAATTGCTTGTAACAGAATTGCTTGTAACAGTACCGATGAGTGTTCGGACTTTACTGCGCTTTTTATCAAAATTGAATGTTTTACTGCATCACTGCGTTTTTTTTTAAATCTTCTGCGAAGTATTCGCGACAAATATAAGAATTGGTGATTTTTTTATTTCTCTTAAAACCAACAGAAAACACAACACTTTCTGAAAATTCGTCGACTTCAAATATATTTTTTATCAGTAAAAAAATATGTTTCTGCAACATGCAAAAATATAGTACACTAGGGCGTTAAAGATGCTACCTGCCTCCAAGTGACGGCACCACACTCTTCAAATGCATGACATTTTTGACGGATGGAAATCTTAACATGAACATACCATATATGTCAGATCGATCTGACAATAATGACGTTACAGTGTTCTAAATTAAATTACTTTTGATGTGATTATTAAAAAAAAGAAAGAAGAATTCCATGGCTGGATTAAGCGTTAATTTTTGGTTAACAAAAGTACGAAAGAAACATAAAAAAAGCTAAATAAATATTATGATGAATCTTCTTCGTCGCATTCAACCTGGATTAAAAAAAAATATTGGATTGCAGATTTCAAAAGAGGTTGAACCAGAACAAGATATGAACACGCCGGGGGAGCACCACACACAGTGACCACTCCAAAATGTTGTGGAATATCCACGATTACGTATTAGACAATCATATCAAGTGCGTCGGTGGTTAAATTATACATGAAAATTTGGGTATGAGAAAGCTGACTGTAAGATGAGTGCCACATACGTTAACAATCAATAAAAAACATGAAAGTGTTCGCACTTCCCAACAATGTTTGGACATGGTACAAATTGTGAAGCTGAAAGGTTATTTTTAGTATTTAAAAGAATAAAAAATGTTCATCAACCTTCTATGTTACATGAACGTTTGTCGTCAATAACGCAACTTTGTATAGAAAGTGATTTCTTGCAAACGATTAACTTTGACGAGTTGATAGTACGTTTTGCCACCGTTAAATCGAAAAAAAAAATTTTAAATAAAAATTGAACAGCTATTGTTTCACTTTAAGACACATGTAAAAATTAATATCTTGATTTTTAAAAGATCCAAGTTAAATGCTCTGACCTTGAGTAGGCCCCGTGTCGATTTAAGCCCCAGGCCCCGCCATGTTTTAATCCGGCGCTGGCCACGGTCACCACCCATACAAGCTCAAAAATTGAAAACTGCATAAATAAGCTAATGTTTGTCTTACAGAGATCAAATTTGGTATGTATGTATTTTGTACAAAATCTAAGATATGTTAAAAAAATGGACGTGATCCGCTCACAAACACGCCCACCTCCCATACAACCCACAATATCGAAAATACCATAAAAAAGTTTGTACATGGTCTACAGGGATTAAACTGGGTATGGGGGGATTTTATTTCAAAACTAAGGTGTGCCCACAAAATTGGCGCCACCCTCCCACGAACACGTCCAACTCTCATACATCTTACAATAGTGAAAATACCATAAAAAGGTTTGTATATAACTTACAGGGATTAAACTTTGTATGAGCGAATTTAATATCAAAACTAAGGTGTGCAAAAAAAATGGGCACAACCCATACAACTCCCATACAACGACATTAGTAAAACTGTTGAAAACTGTAGACGAATACATGGACTTAGAAAAAATAAAAATTTTTTTATGTTCGTTTAAGTATGTATATCAATATATATTTTAATATGATAGGAGGTTTAGGGTAGTCCATAGTCGGGCTAGACCGACTTTAGAGTTTCTTTACTTTATAAGCTATCTTATTGGTATTGATATTTAAGCTTTATCGTAAAAATAAAAATCAGGCTCAAAAATTTGCTAAGTCGTATGAAAACCATGCCTACCTCCCATACAAATTGACTTATTCAAATCGTTAAAATCTTTTTAAATTTCACTCAAATTTATTTTATGTCTTGAAATTCAACACGCAAGCTTTCATCTAAAATAAAAACTCTGAATTTGAGAATTTTCAAAATTCAATGAAAATTAAGCACATCTCCTTTATAAACTGACGTCATTAAAACGGAAAATCTAATGACATGAAACTTATCACATAATTCAACATCACGTGTTCCAAAAAAATTAATGTATAGCCTGTTTCAAAAGAGAAGCACATTTTCGCGCATGTTTGAGAATAAGAAAATAATTTTGAGAGCGTTCTTCATTCTGATTGGTCGACATTAAAAAAAAAAAAATTTAATATTCTCTGAGCAGAAAAATAAATAAAAAAAAATTAATGTATATTCCTGAATTTTGTTGTTCATCGCAACTGTGCTGCGGAAGTACTGAATTTTATTTTTCGAAATCAACCAATCAAAATTGAAAAAAAAGGGGAAGTCAAAAAATAATTTGTTAGCCGAAATTTAATTTCACAATTTTTCTTTGAGAAAATAATTTATTTTTTATGTAATTTGTATTTGATTTCTCTCTCAAGATGCAGAGAGAGATGCGTACTTGTGCGATCATTTGTTCTGAATGTTTGCGCATTTAAATATATAGAAAAATAGTAAAAAACACTCAAAAAAATCATTAAGTTCAGCGAACAGTACAAAAAGAGCAAGAAATTACTCTCAAAAAAATTTCTAGCTTTAAAAATAATTTCTCACTGCGCATCGAAAAATGAAACTAAAAAATGTTCTTCTCTTTTGAAACGAGCTATATTTATTTGATATTTAAGTATACGTAACACCTATAAGTTGAAGTAAAAATAAGATATAATTTTGAAAAACTACACATACATATATTTTTAGCTAAAAAATTAGACAAACATGTTTTGATTTTTTGAATATCATATATTTCTACTGGCATTTTTTAAAAAAAAAATTAAAAAAATCATGGCGAACGTAATAAAATAAAAATAATTGGACCTAAAGAATTTCAGGTGTCAAACCTATTCAGTCAAGTCTGCCTTGGTTCGGAAATGGGGAGATAGATAAGTAGGAGAGAAAGGGAAATCAAGAGAAACAAGTGTAGAATGTTCTAGTGTGGTGAAGTGCTATATCAACATTCGAATTTGAATCTGAGGCAAGTGTTATGCCTTTACCTCAGTCAATCCGAGGTATCAAGCAATCTCATTCCACAAACATCTCTACCACCAATTAAAACTTCCAAAGTCGTATATTTTGATGAAGTTTTAATTTAAGTTGATTAGAAATGAGGAAAGAATTAAAGAAAGGTAGAAGCGTAGGACCATAGCTAGACCGGGATTTGAACCCGGAACCTCTGGGTTGGTACTCAAGCACGCTAACCACTCGACTGCGGAGGCCCCCTATTTTGTCATTTTATTTTTTTTTTTACCGAAATTTTTTCTTCTAGTTTATTTCACGGCTGATTAAAACACCGTTATTTTGTTTTTCAGATTTTCCAGTGAGCCGAAATTATGCCCGCCATGATTTTTTGATGTGTTTTTAAAAAAAAATTCCAGTAGCTTTAAATGTCATTAAAAAAATAAAAATAAAATTTTTTTTGTGTAATTTTTTGATAACCATTACAAAAATGTGTAATTTTCTCAAATGGTAACATATTTTTTATTCAACTTATGCTTTTTTTAATACATTGAAAAAGAAAATAATTAAGGTGTCACGTGTCTGTATTCTGAGTTTGATATTTGGAGAAATTGTATGAAGACTACGTCGAACCTCCAATAAAAATAATAAATCCTAAATAACTTCCTCTGAGGTGCCAAGACTTATATTCCAACTCATTAAGAACCTGAAACTTTTGTTATATTGCAAAAATTTCATGTAGATTGGTCTAGCGGTGAAGAAATTTATGCGAAACATCGTTTTCATAAATAAATATTGAATTCTTTCCCGACGACAATAGTACTTAAAACGCCATATTTTAAATCTTTGAAAGGAAATCGTCTTGAAAGGACACTGGCTATATGCGATAAAATTTTGGGTCCTAATGACCTTATTGAGGCCTATTAGGCCCAATTCATATCAGGCCATCAATTTTGGGACCACCAACAGGGGAGCTCCGGGTAATGTTAAACTTACTTTTCATGAAATCTGAGTATTTTTTATGAAAAATCGTGATTTGGGCCTCACCGGACCCAAAATTTTATCGCATATAAACAACCGCCATATTTATTTATTGAGACCGGAAAAAAATTTTCAACTACGTATGTCTCAAGAGTAACTATAGGATAGGATAGGATAGTTTAAAGCATTATTTTACAGTTTTATCGAAGTGAAATTGACGTTTCGAAAAAAATAGACCAGCAAAATTCACGTTTTTTGTTGAAAAACATTAAAAAACTATTGTTTAAACTGTTTTTTATATCAATCTGATCGCGGATTCGGTTAGAGCGGATCTGAAAACATTAGGATAGATGGATGCAATAATTTTTAGAATTTTGTTTTTGATGCAAAATATTATGCCAAAACTAGCGAAGAATTTTGGTCAAGTCAGTCGTTAATGGGTTAACTGAAACATTGCTAATATAATCCTGTATTTAAGGCAAATTCAAGTCAGATATTGACAGTAATAAAACTATGATATAAAACTGTGCTTTTATTTGGAATGTCAAACATAAATTCTGCTATTAATTCTTGTTTCATATTCAAGCCTTGCTAAAGCTTTTGCAAAGCACTGATAACGCAAAATAGCAACATTTTGCAATTGATTTCCAACAATATCAAATAAATTTGGTCATCAAGCCGAGTCATTAAATCACAACAAATGGAAGTTCAACGCAATGACAGTGCAATTGTGGCACAAAACAAAGCATACGAATAGCAGCACACAACACAATGGCACTTAACAGCACACACATACACAAAAATACACAAGCAATATTACAATATTTTGCATATGTGTGTGTAAGGGGGAAGAGGGTGTGGCCACATTATGTGGCTATATGCACAATATATGCACATATTTAACTATTTATTACCACGCTTCAATGCTTTCGTGCTGGCAGTAATCGTGAAGTGTGTGTTCGTTCGTCCGTCCGTCCGTCCGTCCGTACGTCTATATGTGTCAATATGCATTATGCGCATATGTAGCTGGTGTGAGCTCTTGTCAAACACACTCACACTCTCTTACTACGCAAATTTGCATAATTAATGCAAAAATTATTATCATTATTAATATTTATAAAATGCAAATATTCGCCGCTGTCAGTATTTATAACGCAAGCAGCACTGAAATCTGAATGTGAATGCGAGTGTGAGAGTAAGTGTGAGTGCGAGTGTATGCAACAACAAAAAAAATTACACGTTCCCTCCATGTTCTATTTGTGTGTGTTAATGAGTTTGTATGCAATGAGCTTGCATTTATTAAGCATACTTAATAGCAGTGATACTCACTCTATAATACACACTCATACATATGCAAATGAAAGCTTACTTCAAAGACCGTTATTTGTTATGCCAGAATTTTGATGAAAGCACTTGTGTTGGCAACACTGATGGAGCTAGGATTTTGTTCAACAAAGGAGGAGCATAGCATGACATATTGTGAGAGTGTGTGATGTTGTTGTTTGTTTGTATGATTATTTTTCTATTAATTGCTTTAGGGTGACGTTAAAGCAAAATAAAATGGTGACATTTTAGAAGTAATGTATGTCTTGTATTGATTCACTGACATCAAAACTTGTATGCAGAGCGTCACGAAAAATTTAAAATTTCAAACACAATTTACTTATGACAAAAGAACTAGAGATGGGCGCGTGAGTGATTTTTACTCACAATGTGATTTCTTCTAATCACGCACGCTCACGATCAAAAAGAATTTTTTGGATCACGATCACGCACGATCACGAAAAACAGGTTTTTTGATCACGATCACACAAGCTCAAGATGCTATATTTTACTCACAAGTTCTCACGAATACGTTTTATAGGAAGAAGCATACACATAAGTTTTTATTAAAAGTGTATTTAGTGTATTAAGAGTACCTCTGGTAAAACCAGAATACAGGAAGGAGCAGAAGCAACAGAGAGGTAGATACAGCACTATAAAAAGAAAATTGATTAAATTTTTCAGCTTATTATTTTTATTTATAATTACCAAAATTGCTTAAAGTTGTCGCTGACGTTTCGCAAAATAAGTAAAGAGAGCGAAATGAGTTGTTGTCGCTTCTTTAGAAGTGGTCAGTGTTACATTTTGAATGCAATTGGTAGCAAAAGCGTAAGAAAACATCATTACGAAATTTGGCACAGCATTGAAAAATGTTGGTACACAAATCGTGACACGAATAAATTTAAGTCAAGCACGCTCATGCACGAGAAAAATTTAATTTTGCGTAAAATGCTTACGCACGATCACGAATTGTCCATGATTTTTTTTATTGTTTCGCTCACTATCACAACGTGATTTGTCGTGACATTCCGGGTCACGTCAAAATTCGTGACACGCGCCCATCTCTAATAAGAACTGATATGTAGGAGGTCATTTAATAATTATTTGTACACAAAGACAGTTTGTCATCTATACTTCACAGATGCTTTTGTACAATGCTTGTTTAAGACAGGGAACTTTGTCACTGATGTCACACTATTACGTATAATTCTAAAGA
Source organism: Tetanocera ferruginea (assembly GCA_958299015.1). Lineage (NCBI taxonomy): Eukaryota > Metazoa > Arthropoda > Insecta > Diptera > Sciomyzidae > Tetanocera > Tetanocera ferruginea. Next base: position 25,854,746 of record OY282643.1, on the reverse strand, counting down.
AGGACGTCCTTAACCAGTTTAAAGAATGTGACGTAAAAGAACTAAAGGGCCAGCTACGCACTGAGCAATGAACGACTGAGAGAGGGATTTTTCCCATATGAACAGAAATTCGCTCAGAAAATAGAGAAATGTGCTATTGCTAAGCGGCGTCACACATTGGTTGTTGTCGAAGGACAATGAAACTTGGCACATAGGCATGCTTTGTTGGAATCAAGAAAAAAAATTAAAAAATCAAAATGCTCACCTCCCATACAAAGTGAAAATTAAATTTTGACCTACGGCATTGCTTTTCGGCACATAGCATTTTTATATACTCAGAATTATTTGTGTGAAATTTGAAAAATATCTGCTCACTTTTACACCCACTTTCCATACAACACGTATTGAAAAAGTGGCTAACTCCCTTGATTTTAAATGCATCAACTCAATTTTCACAAAAAATAGATATTATAATTGTAGAATGGGCTCTTGATAATATATACCTGATCCATCCACTTTTACGCCCACCTCCCATAGAAAAAACAAATAGAAAAACATGAATAAGTAATTTAAGCAATGTCTTTTAATAATTTTTTAACATCATTATCGTACTCTTTTTTTGGAAAAGAGCAGGTAGGAGCAACTGAATTTTTTTTTAACTTTTAGCTGAGACTTCAACCTGTAATTTGACATATTTCGTTAAACAGCGCTCCACAGCGCTAAAAAGATGCATTACACTGAAGTTGATGAACATTGCAATTTTGATGTTGTTTATATTTCGTTCTACGAAATTTTTTTAAAAGGCACTTTTTCCAACATTTTTAATGCAAATCTCATCTATGACAACTGTCGAAAATATACAACAAAGTCAAATGATAAGTTTACTGTGATTGTACCAAAATATTGAATATACAGTAAATTTGCATGCCATTTTAAACAAGCGAACATTTATGAACTTCGAGCATGTCTGTTCAAACAAATAATAAATATCTCAGCCTAAAATTACGGAATCATAATATTTAGATATCTGACAACAAAATACCAAAAAATTATCCCAATCGGCGAACATGAAAAAAATGAATGTCGGACACTCTACAACCTATGTGCGTCGTTCAGTCGCTTGTCGCTCACTGCGTGATCGACCTTTAAAAATCGTTCAAAAATAACTAAAGATAAAACTACCCTTTCCACAGGAATTGTGTACAAGTTCTCTCACTCTAGACTAACCCTGATTTAAGATTTCATCCATGGCACACATCGAGCTATAGTTCTTCTAAAAGTCGAGTTCAAAACTACTTTAACAACCAAGGATTTTGGAACAATAGCTATGCATAGCTTGCTGTCGATAGTATTTCTGATCATTCGTCGTCTCCTGCCTACCCGCTCAGACAAGGCGCTAAGGCAGGGTAACATTGCTGTATAACTCTAAAAACTTATCGGAACTAACTCATTCCTTAAAAATTAAAAACTCAACCAACAGATTCTATTAAACTTTTGTGTTTAAAGCTAATTGATTTCTTATATTGAGATATAATAATTAACCGTTGTTTTTTATGAGACATGATTTTTCTGTTTTACTTTTAAACATTACTAAATAATGTTGGTCGATATTCATGCAAAATTGATTAAAAATTTATTTAGTGCAATTTCTGTGCAATGAGAGTGACAGAAAAGATCGAGAGTGCTCAGGAGAGGGAATCTTGGAGTGATGTTGTAAACTCTGAAACAGTGCAGCTGCAGTGATGAACGAGAGGTAGCCATTTTTGAAAAAAAAACAAGAAATTATTTTATTAAACTACCGGAAATAAACACAAGAAAAAACGAAAAAAAAAACAACAAAAGTATAGAAAATAAAATTCAAAACTAAAGAAAAGGATGCAAGTTGAAATAAAGCAGCTAACATTAAAGAACAATATAACACGAAAAGAGAGAAACAATATAAAATATATAGAGAAAAAGAGAGACAGCTAGAGTTTTAAAACTCAACAGTTCTAAAGTTTTAAAACTATCGTACTCTAGCTAATATTTATTATTGTTTTTATTTTTTTTTTTGTATTTTCAAAGAGTTAAAAACACAGAGAAGGTACGAATTTTTGGAATCAACTAAATTTTTAACCAAAGAACACACTAACACATACAAAAATACTAATTTTTACACATATATATATATATAAATTATTATACATATATATATAAGAATATGAGTACGAGTAAACATTTGCTAAGCATATGAGTTGTAGAGATAGAGATAGAGAGAGAGATACTGAGAGTGACAGAGACTGTTACAACATCCGGCTATGTATGTATGTAAGTCAACGCTTGGCTACACTCAACAATACCTGCTGTGCTACGTCCATTGTAACGGTACTGATTATTGATGCCGTTATTCTTGTACACACCAACACCAACACCACCAACCACGCCCACACCGCCTACAACACCTGCTACTGCAGCTGCATGTCCGTTACGCATGTTGCGCATATTATTGGACATCATGTTGTTGCTGCTGCTGCTGCTACTGGCGCTACTGCTGCCATTATGCAGTCCATGATGATGATAGCCATCAAGACCATTTGTTGTTGTTGCCGCTGCAACAGCAGCTGTGCCATTCATCATGTTGTTGCCACCGCCTGTACGCATGTATTGATAACCATTGCCAGCTGCATTGCTACAGACGCTGCCGTTCATGTCGTGTATATAATTTGCATTTCCGCCAGCTAGCAACTGTTGCTGCGGCTGATAGTGTTGATGATTGTGCGTGGATGTTGCTGCTGATTTGAGGCTGCCATTAATATTTGCGCCATTCATCATAAGATGATGTTGCTGTTGTTGCTGCTGCTGCTGCTGTTGATGATAGTGATGCTTTTGTCCATGTCGATGTTGTTGTTGTTGTTGTTGTTGTTGCTGCTGATGATGTGGCTGCGAAGCCAAACTTGATAGCGACGATGTTGATGCTGGCTGTGAAGTAGCCGACGACGAAGAAGAACTCGTTGTGGAGCGTGTTGCCATGGGTGGCGATACATTGCCAGCATAACTGTTGCTAACATGATTGTGTTGCTGATAGTATTGATGGTGTTGCTGCTGCTGTTGTTGTTGCTGCTGATTGTTATAGTGCTGTAAGTGTGGCAGGTGCTGCTGTTGTTGTTGTTGTTGTTGTTGTTGTTGTTGCTGATGGTGTTCATGCGGTGGCGGTGTGGCTATTTGTTGCTGCTGCTGTTGATGATGGTGTTGTTGATAGTAATTCTGTTGCTGTTGCTGCTGCAGCTGTTGATGCTGCTGATGCTGCTGCTGTTGCTGTTGATGGCTCATGTTTGCTGTTGAAACATGATTTTGTTGGGTACCCGGCAAAAATTGTGGATAAACATGGTGTGACCACTGCGGAAATAGGGGACGAGCTGCGGGTTCTAAAGAGCGTTTGGCGTGTGAGGCGGTGCGTAAATATTTAAAGGAATAGTAAGAATAAGACAAATTTTGGAATGTGGAGGGGAAGCGGAAAGGGTAGAGCGTAGGAAGAAACGAATTTATTGGTTTTCAAACATATGGATTTCAAGGTTTGAGGTTATAGAGAAAAGTTAAAAAGAAATATGCAAAATTTTTTTGGAATGGAAAGAATAAATAAATTTTATGAACAGTAAGGATGGGTTAAAAATAAGGAATACATCATAACAATCAAAAAAATATGAAAAATATTTGAAGTTGATGTAAGCAAAGAAAAATTTTTAAAAGGTATTATTTCGTTTATTAAAGAAAAGACGGTGAGCAGCAAGGAAATTATATAAAAAAATTAATAAAAAATTTAAAAAAAAAAAAATACAAAAGTCAAATTTTATAAATAAGAATTAGGTGAAGAAAGAGAAAAAGATAATTTTTTTCATAAGTTAATACAACAAAAACAGAATCATGTAAAAAAAAAAATTCAAAAATTTATTTTATTTAAATATTTTGAACAGAAAAAGGAGGATTTTTTAAAAGGTCATAAATTAAAAATATTAAAAAAAGAAAGCGATAAAACATGACGAAACGAAAAAATTTTTAAATAAAAAAGAAAATTTTAAACGAAAATTAATAGAGAGAAGTCAAGAATAATTTTTTCCAGAAACGAATTTTTTTCGAAACGAAGAGAAAAAAACCAAAATTTGATAAAAACGAACAGTTACATCAGTAGAGAAGATAGAAGTCAAGAAATATTTGAGTAAAAGTGGATAGGAAGCAAAAAAAAACAAACCAAAAATGAGAAGTAAAAACAAGAAAGAAGTCGAGAAAAATTAAAAAAAAGGGAGAGAAAGCAACAAAAACCGAAAATAAGAAAAGAAAAAATAAAGAAAGAAAAATTATTAAATAAAACAAAAAAAAAAGACAATGAGAAAAGAAAACAAAGAGAGAAGTCAAGAAGATCAAAGTTAAAGAGGAAAACCAACAGATATGTTGTACAAATTTGATATAAAACGATATCACAGCACACAAACAAAATAAAAAGAAGATATGTAAAAAATTATTTCAGGAGAAATAAACAAAATATTTTTTTTAAACATAAAAATTGTATAAAATAATAATAAATCGAAAAGTAGACAGAAAAGAGAATATAAAAATAAACAAAGAAGAGAGTAAAATCAGACAAAATTTTTAAAAAACAAGATGAAAAGAAAAAAAAAGCGAAACAATAAAAATTAAAGAAATTGATAAGAAATTGTTTTAAATAAGTTTGTTGGAAACAAATTATAAAAAAGTAATAAAGAAAAAAAAAAATGAATAATAACGGAAAATATAAATTACAAAACAAAAGAGGAAAGTTAAAACAGAAAAAACATTAAATAAAGTAAATAAAATAATATAAAAAAATGTTAAGAAAAACGAAAATGAAAAATAATTTAAACGAAAGGAGAAGTCAAGAGCAAAAATTGAGATGGAAGTAAAACGCGAAAAAATGATGAAGAAATTTGGTTTAAAAGCAGATAAAATCAAAAATATGGATATATCAATAGTTAAGCAGAGACAAGACCAAAATTGTTTTTAAAAATTAAAGCGAAGGATCAAAAGGAAATATAAAACGTGAGAGAACAAAACGAAAAATTTTAAAAGAAAAATTTAAAAGTACAACAAAAAAATGTCAAAAACCCATAAAAAAATCGCGGATTAAAATTTTGTAAAATAAATAAAAGTTAAAAATTTAATTGAGATCAGAATTAACATCAAAATGAAAATGAAAATGAAAATCAAAATAAAAATCAAAATCAAAATCAAAATCAAAATCAAAATCAAAATCAAAATCAAAATCAAAATCAAAATCAAAATCAAAATCAAAATCAAAATCAAAATCAAAATCAAAATCAAAATCAAAATCAAAATCAATATCAAAATCAAAATCAAAATCAAAATCAAAATCAAAATCAAAATCAAAATCAAAATCAAAATCAAAATCAAAATCAAAATCAAAATCAAAATCAAAATCAAAATCAAAATCAAAATCAATATCAAAATCAAAATCAAAATCAAAATCAAAATCAAAATCAAAATCAAAATCAAAATCAAAATCAAAATCAAAATCAAAATCAAAATCAAAATCAAAATCAAAATCAAAATCTCAAACAAAATCAAAATCAAAATCAAAAACAAAACCAGAATTAGAATCAATACCGAATCAAAATCAAAATCGAAATCAAAATAAAAACCAAAATCAAAATCAAAATCGAAATATAAATAAAAATTAAAACAAGAAAGGAAAAGAAAATTTGTGACCAGCAAAAATTGAAAAAAAAAATATTTTATAACGAATTTTGAAAATAAAAAAAACATTTGTACAAAATAGAAGCATAAAAAAAAAATGTATTATAAATAATGAAATATTATACAGATAAGCGAGTACGGGCGAAAAGGGATAAGAATTAAAAGATGAAAGAAGAAAAGCAAATTTAAATTAATTTTTTAAAAAAATGCAAAAATAAAATGTCGTAAAATAAAAATTTTATTGAACAAAAATAATGTTTGAAAAAAGTGCGAGCGAGAGAAAAAAAATATTGATTTATGATTTTGTCATAAACCATAGTACAAGAATTGGCGACAAAATACCAAGAAAGAATTATAAGCAAAGGCATATAATGGGAAAAAAAAATCAACAAAAACAAAACAGAATAGAGCAAAAATTGACAACAGAACGAATTTAAACAGCAAAACCAATATTGGTAGAATTTGTTTGAAGGATATAAAAACAAAAGAAAATCAACACAAAAGAAGCAAGAATTTATTAAAAAAGTTCAAGATAATCGCAAATAGAATACAAAATTTATAAAAAAAAAATAAAAAATTAATAAAAATTTTTAAATTAAATAAAAAGAAAAATAGAAGTAATGAAAGTAAAAAGTAATTATAGGAAAGATAATATTTTTAAGGATATAATTTGAAACGGGTACAATGACAAAAGACAAAAATAAAAGCAGAAAGGGACAAATTGAACGTGGGATATATGAGATATGAAGGTCATAAAAAATATTTAGGAAAACAGTTTTTAATATATGAAAAAATGTACAGCGAGAAACAAGGACAAGGATTTTACGCACAGCACGTGGGTCATTGCCAATATATACACACACACAAACACACACACACACACACCACAATAACACAAACATTGAGCACAGTTGTTGTTGATGTGTGTTAAGCAAATTTACAGTGATGCGTTGATGACAAAAATAGTTTATTTACAAATGTATTGAATATTAAAAAAGTTTTATGGAATTTTTGAAAAAAATGTTCATGTTGTTGGTTATTATATTATTTTAATTATTTTATATTTTTGGTTTTTTTTTTTTTTTTGTTGTAATATATTACAAAATCCGAACAAAGCAGCGTGAAAATTAAAAAAGAAAAAAGAGAAAAAACATGGGGAAAATGTTTAGCAATACTTGTTGTATAAAGAAAATGAGTTAAAAAAAACAAACAAGGGGCAAGGGTCGTGGTGGTGGCATTAACAATTAAAAAGAAACAACAATCATATGAAAAAAAACAAGAAAACAAAAATTCAAAAACAAATTCAAAAGAGAAACAAACACATAACAACCAACATATAACGCACAAATTCGAAACGAGACAAATGTACTCAAACAATTGAATACCGCAATGAAAATGCTACACAGGGCAACACTTACAAGTGGCATGAGGGGTGTTTGTGGGAAAAAAGTATACGAATTTTATTAAAAAAATAAATACATAAACAACAATATTTATGAGTGAACAACTAGCAGAAAAACTTGTTGCTGTTTCATGATTAGAAATTAAATTAAACTGAAATTAAAACTAAATTAAAATTAAATTTAAATAAAAGACTTAACAACTAAACTTAAAACAAGTTCGAAAAAATTAAATTTATAGAATAACTTAAAAATATTGAGCTACCCCCAAACAAAAAAAAATTGACAAAAATTGGTGTTTTTATTTGAAGTGTTGAATTGAACTAACTACAATTTAATTTGAATCAAAAATTTCGAGTTTTTTTTTATTTTTGTTTGTGGTGAAAATGTTATCGCAAAATTTATTTTTTTTAAATTGAAAAAAAATTTGTTTGAAAAAAAAATTAAAAATAAACTAAAAGTTTTGGTGACTTATTGTGGTGCGCTTAAAATTTTGACAAAACTTAAAAATAAATATGAAAAAATTTTCATTTTTTTTTAAAGACTATTTGGCAAGACTTACCGGCTGCTGTGCGCTGCATGATGGGCGATTGTCTTTGTATTTGTGGTTCAGCAGGCGGTTCGAGAATATCACGATATTTCGATACCATCAGCACTGAGATAAAGTAGACGATGGCGAGAGAGAGAAACTGTGCTTGCTTTGTTTCCTCCTGAAGAGATGTGAAGTTGTTTAGAGAGTAGGACAAAATTAGTAAAGGGCCAAGACGATTAAGAATAAAATTAAAAATTATTTAAAATTATACAAAAAAAAAAATTTTCACTTTGAATATTTGTTATTTCAAGTTATAGAAATGATTTAGGCTAAATTTGTAAAAATGTAATCATTTCGACGTTTATTGTTTTTGTATTTTTTTTTTTTTTTTGTTTTGATAAAAAGTAAAAATATAAATATAATTAATGAAATTTTTAGCAAAAAATAGTTTAAAAGCTCTATTTTGTTGTTTTATATTAAAATATTCATGAATATATAAGGAAACATTTTTAAAAAAGTTAACATTTTATTTATATTTTTGTGATTTAAAGCTTTTAAAATTTTCGTATAAAATATTGTCAGTTCTTTTCAATATTTTATTTACAACCATAATGAATAACATTCAACCATAAATATTTACTTTTATAACAAAACATTTTTTCATAGAGCTTTAAACTTCTACATATAAAACACTCACCACATCACGATAGATAACCGCACGCAAGCGATTTACATCCATGTCTTGTAATAGCTTCTCAGGATCCTTGACTGGCGATAATTGACCTGTTATTGACTCGACAATATTCTGCAGAACAAACATAAAAAGAATAAAAATAAAAACAAAATTGACAATGAAAATGATGATGAGCAGAAGAACAGATGAAAACACACAATACACTCAGACACACAAACACACAATGCATTAACACTGACATTCCGCATGACTTTCGCATAGAAGTTCAGTGGAAGCAAAAACAATACTTAGTCGTCATCATCGTCGTTGTCGTCATTGCTTCCTCATCATTTGAGAGTCGTTAGCAACTCTTGAGTTAACAATGAACTTTGCTGCACTTCTCTTAAACTCTAACACACTCTCACCCACCATTGGCATCAATGCCATACACCCACTCACACACCTACACACACTTACCTTGGGCGATGCTTGTGCACCACGTATGAGCGCCTGCAGATGTGCTGCTCCAGGCACATCGCGTGCCAGCGCACCCACATTATAACGAGTGCGTTCCTTACACTCGAGACAATTGCGCACCGCACAAGTGCAGACGAGACGTAAGCATTGCCGAAGAATGCCACCGCTTGACATGTTCTTCTCGGCTTCTAGTTCGCCAAAATTAAGCGATGTGGCGAATATTAGCACGTCGGCCATGTTAACAAGACGCTGCAGAAAGGAGACGGCAACTTCTAGCGGCATGCCTTGCGTGGGCTCGAGCACATCCAGTTCGGACTATTGGAATGAAGTGGAGGTAATAAGAAACGAGAAAAGCAATAAGATTAAAGTATGAAAATAAAAATTAACTAGGAGCTAATGTTATGCTTTGATGATAACATGATGTTGCACGCCAGAGAGAAAAAAGGACATTCATACAGTCATTACATGATATGTATTAAAGTTAAATTAATGCAATTTAAACTGCAAGTAATTGATATGTAATGAGTTTTTTATAATGATATTACATGAAGTTTGCAATAATTTAACATAGTAGAGGATATGCGTGCTCTTAAATTGCATTGATTGGCATGTTATACTAAGAAAATTTTTATATAGATTGTTTTAATTACTAGACTGTAGTTGAAAGTATGTGTTTATGTAAATATTATGTAATAATTTATATGACTGGATGTCGAATTAAAATCCAATACAATATCATTTACAATTCTGCATACGATGATACAAAATTAATCAAAGGAATATGGGTGGATATGGAACAAATTGAATATGTAGACTTGTTACAAATATAAATTCTTTATTTACGGTGTTTTTTTTGTTATTTTTTATCCCTGTTCTATTAAAACATAATCATGAAAAAAGGCCGTCCTAAGAAGGTTTTGGTTTATACTATTTCGAATACAATTTTTGTGATGGGTTACTTTTTATACAAAATAAATATTCTGTGCATACTTTTAGGCTGAAATAGTATAATTTAAAAAGTTTGAAAAGCACTGAAGGATCAAGAAATCATAACAGTTTTAGTAATATAAGGTGCGGACCATGACGCTTGTCAAATACGAAGAAGCATCAGAGCCTGGATACGGACATAAGTCGTCAAAATTTCTGTGATTCTTAAAGCTAATCGTTTTTGTTCCTTAATCATATATAAACGTTTGTTTCAACTTGTATACAACTTAGTACGATGATACATCAGAGCCTGTAGTAGAAAATATGTTATCAAAATTAAAAAAAAATAATTCTTTAAGGGCGCATTTCTGAGTGAAATCTCTTTGTTCTTTTATCACATCCAAACGACTAGACTGATTCTGATATAATTTTGTAAGAATATGTAGCAGAACCCGAAAAAGAACATAGGCCTTCAAAAGTTTAAAAAACTTTTGTTTATAAGAGAACGATTTCAAACTTTAATTTCTTCGTTACTCAATTTAAACAAAATGGCTTAACCGATTTGGATAAAACTAGCTACAAAGATGCATACCGGTACGGAAGAGAACATATGCCAATAAAATTTTAAAACTTAAGCATTTGAGCGCAGTTTTTATGGTTCAATTTATTTGATCTCTATTCTCTAATTATATATTCAATAATGCTAAGATGCACCAGAGCCCCAACAAAAAAATGAAGCCATTAAGTCTAAAATATTTTCGCGAGACAACACTATCCCAGCAAAAAAAGTGCTTCCAAAAGAAGGTCAAGTGGAAAGGAAAATCGTGAATTCCATCCCTTCTATTTTCATAAGCAGTCTTCTCTAGAAGTGCTTGTAGAATTTTTCAATAAAAGATTTCTTTCAGGCCTTCGGTGATAAGATTTTAGTAGGTATTTTCCAGGAAAACTTTAAGTAAGCATTCCATGATTCAGAAGACATAAGACATAAGAAAAAATGCTTCTAAGAAAATATTTAATCATTGCCTCTCACAAGTTATGCCATGTATGCATTCTTAGAAGCTATTCAAATAGCCTTTTAAAAGTTTATGATAATGCCCTCTGAAATCACTACTCGATAAGGCTGTGCAGAAGCAAAATTGGGTTTTTAAAATGTCTTCTGAAATAGTTGTTAAATCACATATAAATGCCCTGACAGACTTGAATACTACTTGGTTCTAAGATCGGAGTAGAAAATATGTTTCAAAAAATTAAAAAACTTCATTAAAGAGCGTATTTCAAAGTGAAATCCCTTTCTTTCCTAATGACATAACGGCTGTACTGACTAAAATACAACTAAGTACTAAGATACATCAGAGTCAGTAAAGAAGCTTTAGATATTCAAAGTTTTAAAGAACTTCCATTAGAGGGCTTTTTTATATTAATATTATTTCGTTTCTCTATCAGAGCTGAATGAAAAAAAATAATTGAATTAAATTTGGTACAAAGATGCATCACAGTCTCAAATAGCGTCCAAGTCATTCAAATTTCCATTAGAGGGATAAATTAGATATCTTTGTTGCTCAATAATGCCTAAATGGCTTAACAGATTTGAATGAAACTTGGCACGAAGATGCATCTCAGCAAGGAGTAGAACATAGAATATTAAAAATTTCTGTTAGAGGGCACATTTTAATATTTTATCTCTTCGTTTCACAATATCGCGTAAGTGATAAATTCAGTGCTACGAAAATGTTATTGGAATCAGATTGAAATGGGACCGAAAGTTTCTACTCTCTAACTAACACCACCCAAGAAAAAGTGGATAATAGCAGAGGGTCAGTTTGACTTTTTGCTTAAAATGCTTTTCCTGAAGCCTAGTTACTAAACTGTGGGTTTTATTCATAAGGATGATTACAAATATGTCTGCTAGAGAGGTCATCTATAAAATGATTATGGGCCCAAGTAAGGATATTACTTACTCAATTGATATAAATAAGAAATAAGTTATTTTTTTTTTTGTACTTACATTAGGTGACGTGGCGCTGGCCAAGAGCGGTAGCAAACCACCACAGGCGATAATCAGATTATCGGCCAACTGCGATATCAAGTGCACCGTGTTGACAACAAATATTGCATTTTCGCTGGAATTGACAAAATCTAGAACGCTTTTGGTAGAATGGCTGCGCCAAACTTGAATGTCCGTTTCCAGTGAGAAAAGAACATCGGATAGCAGCCGCTGATGTATGTAAGACCATTTGAACTCGGGTATGCGAAAGGGTGGACGGGTAGGTCCCGGACTAAACATGGGACGTGTAGAACCAGACTTGGAACGCTGCTGCTGCTGTTGTTGCTGTTGCTGTTGTGGATGATGGTGTTGTTGCTGCTGTTGTTGGCCTTGCTTGGTTTCTAATAAGACAGAAGAAATATAAAAACGGGTAAATATTAAAGATGAATGCATTGTTGAAATGTTTTAGCGTGAATATAATGAAGAGAATGTGATTTTATTTTTATAATTTTTTTATATTTTTTCATGTTTAAGTGTTTTTTAAATTGTTGCCACTTTAACTGTTGCACGATGGCAGTAATTTTTGGAGCAATTTTAAGCGAGCACTACCATTCTGGTCACAAAAATATTTGTTTAGTGTCTTCTGTTGAAGAGGGTCGTTTAAAGCATGTTTTGTGAGAGGCTTGTAAAGACACCTGCCTGCTGGAAACATAAATTTTGGCATGTCATGAAAACAAGTGGCTACAATTTTTTATTTATTTTTCCTTTTTTTTTTTTTGTTTTTCGGCAAATTTTTGTGGTAAGCATTGTGGACAATGCGGCGGTTGGGCACTACTACATTGCTTAAGTGCTATAAAACACTTTTACGATTACGGTCGACATTAAAACAAGACAAATAGCTGTGCCAAAATTCATCGAGATTTTATGAACGAACGACTTGCTGTGCAAGAAAACAAACTCTTAAACGAACAGCTAAACAGCAAGTTTTTTTTATTTTTATGATGTTTGGCACAATTTTAGAGTTTTACGTGTATGACATACATAAAACGCTTGAGGGAGCTCTGGGGCAAGAGAGTGAAGTAATAAAAAGTCTACTGGTTGTTTGTTTCACATAAGTTTCGGATACGAAAAGTTTTAAGCAAAAAGTTTTTAAGGACAGCCACAAAATTGCACAGACATTTTAACAACTTTTGGTAGTGTTGTGCATGAAGTTAGTTTCGAAATTTTTGATTAATCATTAAAAACAAAAATATGTGCTGTGATGTACCCAACATGTGCTACTATATGCCGCATTGTAAGAGCGAATTTTTTTATGATTACGAGTTTCAAAATGAATTTTTAATTATATAAAATTTTGCTCAGAAATTCATATGTTGTGCTGTATTGTGCTCAAGTTGTGCTATAATGTGCCGTAAAGAGATTTAAAAATTTAATGAAATTTTTATAATTTTTTTTTTTAATAATTTTAGAAGTTTGTGCTGTAACATGCCTTAATTGTGCTGTAATGTGGTAAGCAAAAATTTTCATATATTTGAATTTGAAGAGCTTTATAATTATTTTAAAAATTTGTCTTTTTGTGCTCGATTTTTTTTAGCTTTAAACCATTTATTTTAGGTGTCAAACCTATTCAGTCAAGTTTGCCTTGGTTTGGAAATGAAGAGATGAATAAGTAGGAGAGAAAATGAAATCAAGAGCAACAAATGTAGAATGGTGTATGTGTGGCGGAGCGCTATATCAACATGAAAATTTGAATCTTAAGCATGTGTTATGCCTTTACCTCAGTCCATTGAAATTATTAAGCAATCTCATTCCACAAACATCTCTACCACCAACAACATTTTCCAAAGTCATATATATTGATGAATTTTTAATTTCAGTTGATTAGGAATGAGGCAAGAATTAAAGAAAGGTAAAAGCGTAGGACCTTGGCTGGTTGATTAGGAATGAGGCAAGAATTAAAGAAAGGTAAAAGCGTAGGACCTTGGCTAGTCCGTGATTCGAACCCGTAACCTCTGTGTTGGCAGTCAAGCATGCTAACCACTCGACTGCCGAGGCCCCAAATTGCATTTGAGTCATGATGTGCTCAAATCACATTTCAAACAGTCTCAGATTTTACCCTTCTAAGCGCACACTGGGAGCGGTGGGGTCCAATTTCCTTAAAACATCAATTTTGTATGGGAACCCTTTTAGAGGGTGGAGAGATAGGGGGATGTATGTATGTTACGAAAAAATTTTGGGAAAGAAAATTTTATGGGGGTCGGTGTTACATTTTACCCCCTAGGAGCAACACTTGCGTAGTTATGAATCTTTTCGTCTAATTTTTTTCCTTTTCACCAAACTTTAACCCCGATGCGGGACTAGTTAAACCCACGCCACCACCAATATTTTTTTCAAAAGCATTTTTTGTCGAACTTATCGAAATTTAAGGTTGCCGCATAAAAAAATTCCGTTACCAAAGATATCTATACACCACTATCCTACCCCTAATGTTCTACACACAAAGGGCACATTTCAGCACATTTCGTTTTTTTTTTTAATAAAACTTCAAAAAGTCCATAGCTTTTTTTTGAGCACATTAAAAGTGGTTTTGGTCTAAAAATATTGTCAACTTACCGAAATGGTTATTTTCAACTTGTGTACTAGTGCTTTGCTGCATACGTCTGGGCAATTCAGATTCGGCTGCTGCCTCTTCAACGCCCGCAGTCACCAGCAATTCGCTGTCATCATTCTCCTCATCCAGCTCAAGTTTAACCTGACCGGCTACTATATCCTTATTGCCGCGTAGATTCTCTGGTGTTGTCTGAGTGGTTGAGTCCATCTCTTGCACATGTGTGCCACGCTCCACCACCGTTCTGGTTATCAGCTCTGGCGTTTCATTGCCGTTCAGCGCATCGTCAACTTCAGCTTCATCATCAATAACAGCTTCAATGACTTGATCTTCGAGTGTATTCACAGTTTGTTCGACGAATTCATCGACGACAAAATTAACTATATCGGCGCTGGTTTCTTTGATTTCCACAATTACATCAACTGTCGTCTCTTCGAGCTCGAGTACAACACTAGAGTCCTGCTTTAAAGGCGATTCTTCTTTGCTTGCTGCCTCAACGTTTGTTGCTTCTGACGTGCTGCTTACAATTGAGTTGGTGTGTTCTTGCGCGGTATTGAGCAGATCGTCTACCATATGTTGCGCAACTTCATTAACACTCAAATCATTGTCGAGTGCATCTTCGTTTGTCGCCGTCAGCGTCGTTTCGAGTTGCTCTGCTTTTTCTGCTGCGGACGCCACATTGTTGTTGTTGGTTTCTTTTGTTGCCTGTGTCTTTTCCGCAGCGTCTACTACCTGCGCTATCAGCTGATCATAGACATCCTTTACCACAGTTTCCACTTCTTCTCTTATCGGTTGTTCTTCAGCTAACATCAAAAGATGCTCTTCTGGCAATGAGGTGCTTGAGATGGTTGTCTCCGGGCTCATCGAGGTAATTTCCTCGGAGGTGGTTGTTGGTGAGATCGTTGAACTGACATCCATATCGTCTGTCTCGCTGTTTGTTGTAATAGTGGGTGGCGTTTTTGTTGTTGCTGTGTCTGTTGTTTGATTAGTCTCGGCTGTGTTGTTGTTGTTATTATTGTTGGCCTTGTTTTCTTCCAGTTCGACATGATTTTCTTCTTCATCTGCTGCTTCAACATTTGTCGTTGACATTTGTTCAGTCTTTTGATTATCAATCGCTGGCTCTTTTAAGAGTTCTATGGTTTTTGTTGGCTCTTCACTAATTTTGATGAGCTCATCTTCACTGGTTATTGTTGTTGTTGTTGTTTTAGTCGCAACGGCATTGTTGTTCAGCAAATTTTTGCTGTTCAGCAAACTAACGTTGTTCTCACTGTCCACAACAACTTGTTGCTTGTTATCGTCATTCGGCGTTTGCTCTACCGACTCATGCACTTTTTCTTTTTCTTCTTCTTCAAGCCCTTTGGACGGTTCTTTGTCTTGTAGTTGTTTTTGTTGCTTTTGCTCATTTTTCAGCGCCATGCCCTGCATTACTTCTGTCACCGCCAACTCGATTTCTTCATCCTTGATAACATCAGTGGCTGCTTCTTGTGTCAGCTCTTCGGCAACTAGCTTGCATTCTTGTAGCATTTTCTCAGAGTCTTCCAGCACTTCTTTGACGTGCTGCTCGGCATCGATGCACTCTTTAGATGTCGCCAATTCAAGCTCTTCCAAATCTTCGTTTGCCAGCTCAAGCGTTTGACGCAGCGCTTCGTGAGAAGCTACAGTCGCAATTTTGGCCGGTGTATTGCTGGTACTCGTGGACGTTGAGGTTGATGAAGCGTTGCCGTTGCACTGAACGGGCGTTACAACAACTTCGGATTTGATTTGCTCATTATAGACGGCACTAATGTTGGAAACACCACCGTGTGGTGCAATGCACGCCGGCTCACCAGACTCCATATGGCTAGGTGTCACAACCAGTTCGGGCTGCTGCTGTTCCAGCGGCATATTTGGCATGCCGACAGCGTCTTCTTCCGCACAAGCGCATTTGGTTTTATCCGAGCTTAGCTCATGTTCATTTGGCTGCTGCTGCTGTTCATCGGCCTCTTCTTCATCTTCTTCATCATCATCGAGCGCATCTTCGTCATCTGCTTCCTCTTCATCGAGCACATCTTCTTCCACGGGCGGCACATCTTCCAGTGAAGCTATGCTGCCCGTCGTCGTAAGCGAGGCATCGATGGCACCCACAATGCTAGGTTTGTCGAGAGCACCAACATGTTGCTGTTGCTGCTGTTGCTGGTGTGGTTGTTGCGTCTCATCTCGCTCCCAACCGCTAATTGTGCTGATGGGGCGCGTTTGTCGCAAGGCAGGGTCGGTTATGTTATCGGTACGTTGTCGCTCATAGTGTTCATACATTTGGGCAAACTGCAGCTTGAACTCCTCATAAGAGACCTTCGAGTGAACAATAGCCAGTGTGTCGACCCAGACACGCCACCCACCGTACTCGTGCTTAATTGCATGATGCAGCAACATGCGAAAGAGTGAATAGACCATATCGGAGATTTTTTGCTCTTCCGCATTTTTCGGATGTATGTAGGCCATGGCTATGAGCCATTCCTGCCACACGGACATCTGTAGGACGGTGCGTCGATTTTCACGATTGCTGTTGCACAACAGCGTCATGTCGGAGAGGAAAAGTTTCTTGACATCGATGAGGGATTCGGTTTGTTTTGATTGGCGGATGAGTGTGGCGACGACTTTGAGAATCACTGTTAAATGGACAGAAGAGTTAAGAGAATAAGAAAAAGAAAAAAAGAGAGAGAGCGAAAGAAAAGACATAAAGATTAGTTGGTTATAGTTTATTTTTTGTGATGAATGCAATCTCAAAACCTTCTTTTTGCCAAATTCAACACTCAACACAAAAGTAATATTCTTAAGCAACTGGTGTGTGAGAATTTTAAATGTTATACAGTTATAATACGTAGTCTTGAAACTGTTATGCTATGTAAAATGTTATGCTATGTTATACTATGTTGTGGTGACCGTGGCATGCAGGTTAAGTGTGTGGCTTAGCATGCTCGGAGCCCGAGTTCGTTCCCCAGTCGCGGCAAAAAGTTTTTTCAATAAAAAAAAAAATTTTCTTAAGAACTACGTGTGAGTTTTTTATAGGATTTTGCATTCTTAGCTGATATTTTAGAAGTACTGCTTTGGAATTTAAAACTTTTATATACTGCTATAATCATAAGAACTGATCAAAAGTGATCAATAGTAATTTTATTTTTTTCTGTTTTAAGCAATGTTATAAAATTTACGTTTTCATATTTTATTTTTTTACTGTTATACGATTATCTTCTCTACGTTAAACTAAATGTTCTTAAAAAATTTCTTAACTGCGTTTGTATTACGGAAAGGATATAAAACTACAAGTGTTATGCCGTTATACAAAACTGTTATACGACTAATTATTCAGTAGTTAACATTCAGCTCAAAAACTATGCCTACCTTCAAATATCACTATTGTAATTTGTGCGAAGCACGGTTTTCTGTTATACTTTTGTACAGCTAAATGTGTTATACTTAAACTGTTATACTCAATAAATCTCTTTTTTATGGGTTAATTGAAGAATTTTTTAAATTTAAGAACTGTTATACATAACCATTAAGATATCTTTTGAAAGCTGTTATATGGTTTTAATATGACGTCAAATTAAATTTTAACCTTCTGTATTGACTTCTTACAAATGCAGTATATAAATACCAAAACCGTTATACTACTATACATATACTCATTAGTTAACATTCAGCTCAATAACTGTACCTTAACATGAAACTATAGTAGTTTGTGCGCAGCGTGGTTTTCTGTTATAGATACTTTTTTAGAACTAAATTTGTTTAGCTAGTATATACGTAAAACTGTTATACTGCATACATTTTGTTCTTATACGTATCTTCATTTGATAATTTTTAGCCGTCAGTTGATGTTTTAAAAGGATTTTTTAATTTGAAAACTGTTATAGTTTTTTATTTTCTTTTTAAAACTGTTTAAATGGTTATAAAATCACCTTAAACTAAGTTTCCTAACCAAAAATATTCTTTATTGTTTTTGTAAAACTGCAAAATACAAAAAACTGAAACTGTTATACCGTTAGTCAGAACGTTTATGCGATTAATTATTCAGACAATAGCATTTATCGCCACCATTTAAACTCTTTTGAAGATTTCACGTTATCAATTCGGGTTTGAAGAAGATTTTAAAACTTTGTTGTTTAGCAATTTTAAACTGTTATACAATATAATTTTTTTTTCTGCTTTTTATTGTTAAGCGATTTTAATCTTTGATTGAAATAAATTCTCGCACACAAATGTTCTGAATTGTCTTCGTACAACTGCACAACATAAAATACTGCTGCTGCCAGACTGGCATACAAAACTGTTATACGAGTAATTGCTTATAAATTAATATTCAAGTCATTTATTACAATTATACTGCATTCGGCTTTAGTCGAAGTTTAGTTAAAGGATTGTTTTGTAATCAGCTGATGTTTCAAGTATTGTTTTACAATTGAAGACTGTTATAAATGTGAATTTTTTTGGTTTAAACTGTTATACGATTATAATATTAGGTCAACCTTATTTTTTAAAGCAAAAACTTTTGTAATCATCTTTACACAATTGGGAATGATATAAAATTTTAAGTGTTATACTGTTATAATTATTGCTTTATTCAAATTCCACGCAAAAACTTTATTTTTACTGGAAAAAAACTTATTAAGAGTTATTTTAATGATTTTTTTAGTCGTTGTTAGAAGGTTTAAAAGCATAACTCTGCAATTTAAAACTGTTATACTTTAATATTTTGCGAATTTTACAATTTATTTGATTTCAACTGAGCGCAAAATTAATCTTATTAACAAAATTTTATTAATTGGCTTTGCACATCAGTAAAATATTTACAACTAAAACTGTTATAATACCATATAAAACTGTAATACGAGGTACTACCGCGGAAATTAAAAAAAAAAACATTTTTTACTGTTGATGCTTAGTGGTGTTCAAGTACTTTTGTTCATAACGCAATAAAATCTAAAAAAATTTAGTAGAATGATTTCTTTCTTCGACAAAGTTTTTTTAAAACATGCAAACTTGACGATTTTCACGGATCCAGATTTGCAAAATGTTCTTCCATATAAATTGACAGGCCCTTATCCCATTTAGCTGGACCATAGATAGGATCAAATTACGATTTTGATGAAATATTTAAATTTGGAACCGAGGTACCATACAAGCTAATAAAAAACATAATAATTTTCCTTTATTGTGTTTTTTTTTTTTTTTTTTTTTTTTTTAGAGGCCATGGACTGTCGGAATGGTGTGCTTTTTCCCATTTCACTATTTTCACCAGCCTTTTTCTATATCAGTAGTTATTCTTGAGATATATATGATTGTCTAACCCAGCTATGGACCCTGGTAATCAGGGAATCGTAAGAAAATTAAAAGTTTTTACTTATTTATTAACGACTGTTTTAAAATATTCAATAATTATTTAATTTTTATTACTAAACGCTTTTTCTATCTTATTCGACTTTAACATTTGTTTTTTAAAAACTCTGTCATTGTACTCTATGCAATTTTTAAAATTGTGTTTAACAAAAAATATAAAATAATCACAAGTCAAGTTTAATACAGCTATTTTGTCTGTTGCTACAAGACATATCAAGACATAAATTTATTTATACGCTGCCTTAAAGCACAAAAAACTTTTACTTCACACAAATTATTCCCACATGATCATCTCACACACACATACACAAACACAACAACCCACACATCCCACATACATCACACTTACTTGGATTCTCTAGACGGTAATGATTTTCCGGCTCCGGATGCCGTGTATAGACGATTTGTTGTGATATATGTTCGGTCATTATTTCATATAAAACATTATATGTTGGCAGCGACAATGATTCTTCATACAGCAGCAAACGTTCGGCCAGCAGCGTGTACAGATTGTGCGGCGACATAACGTCGTATTTTCTTCTATTTAAAGTATTAAAGAAAGAACTCATAAAATAAAAATTAATGTTGCAATACAATAGATAGAGGTTTAAGCCAATTCAAGTAAAACAAAAAAAAAACAAAAAAAAAATAAACAAAAACAGAAAATAAAAAAATACATGTTAGTTTTTTATGTTTTTTTCTTTTTTTTTTTTTTTTGTTTGTTAGTTTGAAGAAGCAAGTAAAGGATGCAGGTGCTGCGCTTACTTGTGAGTGCTGCGCGACAAGAAGAATCCCAGCAGTTTTAAGGCCTGCAGACGTATGAGTTGACTCTCAGCAGCCAAAAGCTTAAAAATACTTCTAACACCGTGTTTAACATCGAAAGCAGGTACCATTGAGCTCGGATGCTCGGACATAAGTGAAATTAACATTTGTAGAACATCGTGTAGATTTTCATCCTGTGCAAATTAAGACAAAATGTAACAAATTGAATAAAGTTTATTTTGTTTGCTCTGCCTACCTCATGCATGGTCGTCAAATAGTTCAAAATGCTTTGCAATTCATCCTCCTTGACGCCATTGCCAATCATAATCAGCTGTTTCAGAAACAGCAGAATATAAGCGCGTATCGCTAGGATATCCTTTTGTGCTGGACGCGGCCCATCTGTGTGTTTTCAAAAAAATAAAAATAATTACGTCATCAACTATTTTCAATTATATTCTCTTCAAAATACTAACCCAAACCCTTTGGTATGATGCCGCTTTTAGCGCGTGGATTCACAACCCAGTAATAATATTTAAGAGTATGCACCGTTTGCAGCACGGTACTGACACGTCGCACATTGCTGTACAGATGTGTATCGGCTAGAAATTCTGTGGCCAAGTAAGAGTAGAGACGCGCCTGTACATTGGCTGGCGTATAGATCCAAAGTGCTGGATTAAAAAGCACATGATCTAGCAGCTGCCAGGTGAGAAACGAGAAACAGAACAACTGCTAAAAATTAGTCAAGTAACAATAAGCTGTCCTCATACAAGTTGATATGTGTTGTTATAGTTATCAAAAAAAATTAACATTTTAACAGTTTTCAAAAAATTAAACAAAATTTATTAAAAGTTTCAATATTTAGAGCAATTTTTGTTTTTTTTTTTTTATACATACGTACATGTTTAATGAATGGTTACACAATCAATCAATCAATCAATAACTTGGCATGGTTTTGACAACCACTCGCAAACATATGAACAAAACGTAGCATGCAGCAAAAACAGCAATCAAAATCAGGTTTTTATATATATACAAATATGTTTATGTATATAAAAAAAAAGAAAAAAGAAAGTTCAAGGCAAAAAATATGATTTAGAAGAAGGTCAAATGTTTCAATATGTATGTAAGTATGTAAAGTGTACAAGAGAAATTTTAAAATAAAAATGAAATAATGTTTATATATGACTAAACTTACAACAAATACGCTATAACTAAAGCTGTAGACATAAATTTAAATAATTTTTTTTTAATTTCTAATGTTTGTTTAATACTTATTCGAAAAAAGGTATAGAAACGTAAAATAAATTTTTCGACAGAGTATCAATAATTTTTATGTTTTCAGATAATTTCATCGAAATTGTATTTTAGAACTATTGAGTAACGTAAGAATATTTTCTAACGTCATTTAAATGTTAACTATATAAATGATCAAAATAATTCTTAATACAAATATGCTATGACTAGAGTTTAAGGCCTAAATTGCTAATATGTCGTTCATATTAAAACTACATGTTGCATATCGTGTTGAAGGAAAATATAGAAAATTTATATAAATTTTTCAATAGAAAATATATAAATATATATATAAATACTTCATTGTATTTATGCTAAAGTTGTTCATTTGATAGGAACACATGTGCGTACAATAGATATAGCAAGGATTTCTAAAAAGATTGAGTTGGAACTTCCAAACACGTATACGTCGCATTATACTGTAGAACATTTACGTTGATGCTTTTATAATTAAAGAAGCTTAGAACTAATTTAATATAAATAGGTAACATCAACCGGACCTTAAAATGATAAAACAAAAAACATCATACATTTCATATAAAACTCATAATAGTATCTAAGACTATAGCAATCAAAAATTGATATGAAACAGGAATGTATAAACCTCAAATTTAGAAAATATTATTTTAAAATTTCTCAACGAAATTGTTAGAGTGATAAAGATGCTTGATTTAATGTGAAAAATAGTTTATGTTTGGATTAAGAAATATTTTCTATTATATTATAGAAGAACTAATTTTTCTAGAAAAAAGAACAAACTTTTCTTAGAACTAGAAAGATGAAAAAAGATTTGAGTCATTACATCAAGCTTTAGATTTTTGAATTATTTCATTGCTACCGATCCAGAAACCTGAACTGAACGCGAAGATTGCTAACAAGTGCAAGAAATATTGCGTAATCTAGACGTTGCTAGCAACGCCGCCGAAAGAGGCGTTAGATTATTAAAAGCAACATCATCACCGAAAGTTGAAATAAGTATTCATCCCATGACAAATATAAAAGGATTTGATTAAAATTTTCTAACAATTTTCATTACAAAATTTCTTGTTGCTTATTAACGGTGAAGATAAGGTGTAGGTACGTTCGAGAAAAGATTGAAGAAGAAAAATTTATGGGTGTCGGTCTCTCATTTCAGTCTTTTGGAAGGAACTCTGTGAGAAACCGATTGTAGTCCACTTAAGGGTTGGAAATAGAGGGTAAGTATGTTCGAATAAAATGTTGGAAAGCAAAATAAAACAATAAAAGTCAGTCTCAAGTTTTACCCTTTTAGGCGCATCTTGGAAGCAGTAGAGGCGAATTTCCTAAAAACATAAATTTTGCATGGAAACCCTTTTTAATGGATGCAGATATGGGCAGGTATCTTCCCGAACAATTCTTGAAGTTTAATTGCTCGCATTGTGAAACTTATGACTTTCGAATAGGACGTATGCAGTGTGTACTTTTGTTCTACCAGAGCAATGGGTGCAATACGGGTCACTTATATGATTGAATTTATGCAGGCATGCTATAAATCAGTTATTCCCGCTCAGAATTTGGTTGAGGTAAAAGTTTATTGATGCTCGAATTCTACCACAATATACAGATAGGTCTGTGATCAAGTATGAGTATGAGTATGAGTATGAGTATGAGTATGAGTATGAGTATGAGTATGAGTATGAGTATGAGTAAGAGTATGAGTATGAGTATGAGAATTTGTATTAGTATGAGTATGAGTATGAGTATGAGTTTGAGTATGAGTATGAGTTTGAGTTTGAGTATGAGTATGAGTATGAGTATGAGCATGAGTATGAGTATGAGTATGAGTATGAGTATGAGTATGAGTATGAGTATGAGTATGAGTATGAGTATGAGTATGAGTATGAGTATGAGTATGAGTATAAGTATGAGTATGAGTATGAGTATGAGTATGAGTATGAGTTTGAGTATGAGTATGAGTATGAGTATGAGTATGAGTATGAGTATGAGTATGAGTATGAGTATGAGTATGAGTATGAGTTTGAGTATGAGTATGAGTTTGAGTTTGAGTATGAGTTTGAGTATGGGTTTGAGTATGAGTATGGTTATGAGTTTGAGTAAGATTATAAGAATGAGTATGGGCATGAGTCGGCTTAATTAAGAAAGCTTATTTAAAACACAAAAAAGTATAAAAAAACTTATCGTTCCGTTATTTGCTTCTACTTAAAATTATTTTGTGCCTTAAGTAGGGTTTTTCTTTCTTATAAAATACCTATTTATATTTAAATTTTATAAGATTAATATAACTATCAAAGTATTTGATCATGATTTTAATATCCAAATATTCAAAGCAAAAAAACGACATTATTAAAGATTTGTCTATAAAAACAGGTAACCTTGAACATTTTTGCTTCATTGAAAAACTTTCAACTTAAACTTAAACAGAATTTAAACTTTTCAAGAGTATTTAAATATTTAAATTTTTCAAGAGGATTTTATGGAACTTTGTACAACATAAAGATCCAATCCTATATTGAGTATGATAAATAATCTGACAACTGTAAAATTATACCGAGAAAAAAAAAAACGAATGAAAAGAATTAACAGAATTGCCATGAAGGTTAAATAAAAAAATTGCGCGTGCTCTTCGAATTGTGATGTTCGCGGCAATTAAAACTGAAAATATAAAGCATGGCGCCTAAAAGCATACAGTATTTTTTCTTAATACTTGTTAATAACTCGGCACAAAAAAAATAAACACAAAAGCAAAAAAAAAAAACAATAACTGTCATGAAGCAGACAACTTTTCATAATTGGTAGGATGTTAAACACGCGTGTTTGTATGTGTGTACAGCTAAATGATTACACATGATGTGTGTGTGTGTGTGTGTGTGTGTGTGTATGGTAGATATGTATTTTATATGTAGCATAAGAACAACAAACTGCGTTGTCACTCATTAACTCGCTGAGTGTTACAAAAGAAAGAAAAAACAACAACACGGAATAAAAAACACAGAATAAATTGCAAAAACTTTTGCAATTAAAAATGAGTTATGCTTCATTCAAGAGATGTTGGAAGCTCAGCAGCGATGAGTAAAAAAATGCAGATATTAAAATTTTTTAAACAGCAAAAAGTAAAAATCAACAACAAAAAAATCGTGTTTTAAGTATAAATCAGGTCTTTAAAGAAAAATTAATGAAATTTAAAAAAAAAACAAAACACACGAAATAAATACAAAACTATATTGAGCCGAAAATTTAGCTTAGATCTATTTTAAAAATCAAACGAATAGCTCTTGTATATCAATAAAGTATTATGATTTTTTTTTATTGGTTTAAATTTTTTTTTTTTTTTTGTCATAAAAACATATAAACAAAAAACCAACAAAAAGGTAGAACATAGAAATAAAGGCTCAAGTGGTTTTTGTGTGTGCCTGTCAGTGAGTGCGTCTCAAAGAGAGGCACAATTCAGTTGTAAACATAGACATAAAAAAAAATTCAATAATACGAAGATAAACAACCACAACAACAACGATTTAAGTGTACGTTACATAAATTTGCTTTATTTCGCAATAATAAAAATCACACATTTATTTATTTTTAAAAAAAATATATAAAAAAGTTGGAAAAAGAGAAGAAATACAAACACACAAAAACTTGATTAAGAAACTTTTAACTCAAACTTTTGCTCAAAAGAATATTTCACCTGATAGAACTTTTTTTTGGCATAGTTTTTGGTTTTTACACATATACAGACACACACAGCGCGTGCGAGTTTTGATGTTTTAGGATTTTTTGTTAGTAGTAGTAGTAGTAGTAGTAGTAGTAGTAGTAGTAGAACCGATAGTTGTGCAAGAAGCATTATTTATTTTTTTTTTGTTTTAGAAGGCAAACGGGAAAAATAGAATTGTTTGTTTGTTAATTTTAAAAATTTTCACAAATCATAAAAATTTAGAAAAGCAATAAATTGTTTAAAAAGCAAAGAAGTTTAAAGAAACAAAATACAACAAAGCAATAAGTTCAAGCCAGCAAGATACTTTTGTAAGTTAAAGGATTGCATTGAGTTAAATTTTTCTTTACAAATGCAAACAAATCTGATATGCTAAGATTATAATCTTAATAATTATTAACTGATAAACAAAAAAATTAGTGCAACAATTTAATAAACAGCAAATTAACGTTAGTTACAAAAATGCTGTGTTGAGTAATTATTGAGAGAGAGTATGTCTGGAATTGCATATAACAATCTGAGTGAGATGTTATGCGTAGAAAGAGAAATGTGATGAATATGAATTAAATTATGAGTATGAGTTTTTGTATGAATATGAGAATGAGTTGGAGTGTGAATTTGCATTTGGATTCAAGATAAGTACGAGAGTAATATATTGACCATCACTATGAGTATGAATTCAAGTATAAATATGAGAACAAGTATGAGTTAATATGATTTATGAGTATGGATATCAGTATGTGTATGATTATGGACATGAGTATGAGTGTGAGTATGAAAATGAGTATAAGTACGAGCATGAGTTTGAAAATACGAATGAGTATGATTATGAGCATAAGTATTAGCATAAGTATAGTTTGAAAATTGGAATGAAAATGATTATGAACATGTGTATGAGTATGAGTATAATTATGGGTATAAGTATGAGCATTTCGCACAAGTATTTGTATGAAAATGAATATGGGTACGAGTATGTTTATCAGTATGAGTACAAATATGAATATGGCTTTTTTTATTTTTTTTTTTTGTTTTATGCGCGAAGGGGGTGCCGCCTTCAAAAGGCGCCACCGCACTGGTTGGTGCTGCTCTTTTCGGTACAGACGCACCTGGGTTTGTTGAACTGGTGACCGTAAGGTTGTTAGACACGAAAGATGTCCACATTTTGTATCTTAACCTGCGGGGAGTATAAGTATGTTTATAGGTATGAGTATGAGTATGAATACCAGTATGAGTGTGATAATGGACATGAGTTTTTGAATGAAAATGAGTATGAGTTTCAGTATGAGTATGAGAAATGAGTATAAGTATGAGTAGGCTTATGGTATGGGTACGAGTTTGAATACCAGTATGAGTTTAATTTTGGACATGAGTATAAGGTGAGTATGAAAATGAGTATGAGTTTGAATATGAATATCAGAATAAGTTTGATTATGGACATGAGCATGAGTGTAAAAATTAGTATGAGTATGATTATGAGTATGAGTGTGAGAATGAGTATGAATATCAGATGAGTACGATTGTGTATATGATTATGAGTGTGAAAATGAGTATGAGTATGATTATGAGTATGAGTATGAGTATGAAATTAAGTATGAGAACGAGTATTATAATGAATTTTCATTTAGGTGATGGAGTGTACAATTGTTGTGCCTCTCCTCGCAGCAACGCAAATCGAATTGATTTTTATTTTTTTTTTAGTATCAATATGTTTAAAACAACTTATTTTTCAAATAATTTTCGCAAACTGAAAATTTATTACAAATTTGAACAGAAAATTTTAAATAGTGTGAAAATCTTAATCTGCATATATTTTATAATGCTTTATTGTTTGTATATTATTATTATTGTTACATGTATGCTAACAATCTTGTGTATGAGAGCAAAGTTGATTGTTAGTATGAGTATGGGTATGAGTATGTATGTATATCAATATGAGTATAATTGTGGACATGATTATGAAAATGAGCATGAGTATGATTATGAGTATGAGTTTGAGCATGAGTATGAATATGAGATAAGAATGCATATGAGTTTAAGTATGAGTATAAGTTTAAGTAGGAGTATGAGTATGAATATGAGTATGAGTCTGAGTATGCTTATGGGTATAGGTATGTTTTGAGTCTGAGTCTGGGTCTGAATATGAGTATAAGTGTAAAAATGAAAATTAATATGTGTTTAAGTGCAAGAATGAGTATGAATTTTTTGTTTAGAAGCTGGAGATTGAGTATAAGTTGGAGTATAAGCACGAATATGAGTATTTCTGGTATTGGAAGTATAAAATTAAGTTTCTTTCAATGAGTTAAAAATAATAATATGAGACTATATTTCTGAGTTTTATAGAGAATTCAATTTAGATTCCAAGGACCAGATCATCAGAAAAACTCACGCAATGAATTTTCAATATGAGTTCTAATTCGATTAAAGTACTGGTATGAGTTCTGATATGAGTTGGTTGTGTTAAAATCTCTTTGAATTTTTACTTAAGCAAAAAAAAAACATTGTACAGCACTTAAAAAACAAAGCAAAAAGCTGTGAAAATGTAATGAAATAAGCTATATGTTGCAATTTATCTTCAGCATAAATAATAAATTTCAAAAATTTTAAAAGTTTATGAATTACAATAAAAAAATAACAAACTTTATCTATCCTAATTTTGTAGTTCTCTAAATAAACGGCGCGCATGTTTTGACATATAGTAACTTAAAAAATTACAATGAAAAATAAAAATAAACATTAAAAAAAAAATTAAAATCGTACCTAAAAAATACTAACAAATTCTTACAAAGATAAAACAAACTTTTTAAGACAAAAGTCTTGTATAGCTTTTACCATTCATCTAACTTTTCTAACGAAAGTATTCAAAAGAAAACTTCGACTTCTTCTATTATTTTCATAACTATGATATTTTGCTATCTATACATCTATATACTGTAAAGACATAACCTAAAAGCAATACACATATATTTAAAAACTATTTACGTTTTTATACTCAAATCGCAAGCCTTTGTTTAACTGCATACAATTAGTTAAAGATAAGATAAGAAAAGAGGATAAGAGTATGGGAAAATATTACTTAATATATATATATAAATAAATAAATAAATAATTTTTTAAATGCAAATTTAAAACATGCCTAAACTTGAGTTTTTTTTTTTTCGTTAAACATAAATTTTTTTATAATAAAATACAACAATTTATATTTATAAACATGCTTGTTCTGACAAAATGCACAATTCTTTTTTAATTATTTATATTAACTATTAGTTTCATAAAATATTAAATACACTAAGATTTAAAAATTAAATAAACAAATAATAAAGAGCTTTAAACAACGCATACATTCAAGGCATAGAGCGAAGTATGAGCGTTATTTTTATACATAACACACAAACAACAACAGAATTCCTTCAATGTGCACAGATATTATTAAAATTTTAAATACATAAAAAAACAACAAAAAATTTTTTAAATAAATAACATTTATTAATAAAAACTAAATTTAAAGAATATTAGTTTCAATGCAACTTACTTGCTTTAGCAGCAACTCGCTATTTGTTGTCAAGCATGTAACAAAATATTTGGTTAAATTAAGAAATGAGCCGAGCACCTCCAACGTCAGATGCTCTCTGGATGATCGTTGTAGCATGAATGATATAACAAGAAAGCCACGATTCTGTATCATATGCTGCTGTACCGTCAGCGATGATTCAACTAATTCACAGATGAAACCCAAAAGTTTTGAGCTGTCAAAGAAAACGAACACAAGAAAATTTATGTATAGTATATAAAAAATGGTAGAAACATAAATCTTCAAACAGCAGACATTTTTTTAAGGAAACTTGAAAAAAAAAAGAATAGCAAAAAATTATGTGAAATTGTTGCAAGAAAATATAAAAACCACACAAAAAAAAAAAAAAAAAACATAAAAGAACAAAAACTTAGTTTGAGCACATGTGCTGCTCTATAAGTCGAATTGGATAGAAAAAGTTTCAAAGCTACAGCATGTTAAGGTGAGCAGTTAAAATTGTAGAATTTTCTGCACCAATACATTCACATACATAGCAAAATGTTGATAGAAACTATGCAACTGTGTCACGTATTATAAGAGCGAGAGAGAGGGATAGAGGAAGTGATAGGTAGAACTTTTTTTTATACAAGACTAACAAAATTCATTTAAAAATAAGAAAGTTTTTTGTAAAATATTTATGGCATTTTGTTAAGGAGGGCATAAATTAGAAAATAGTTGTCTAAATGTTAACGTTTCGGTTTTCAAATGTGTACTCAAATAAGTTGAAACAAGTACTCACCATAAAGTTGGATCACGTTTGCTATCGCTGATGCCCTCGTGCGGCATATCGAGTTGTGAGAATAACGGAAATAATACTTGAATGCCACCAACCGAGTTCAAGGTCGAGTGTATAGAGTGCGTAACAACAGCCTTGACTTCCTGTAGAGTGCAAAAATTGGCATAAAAAAAAATTAAAACATAATTACTAACAATTCATAAAATTTTAATATTCAAATAAGATTTTTTTAAAGGCGTTAAAATATTTGTGCGATATACATTTTTTAAGAACTAACAAGTAATATTTTAAGGAAAGGAGGAGAACTTTTGTTGTTTCATAGAACGAAGATATTTTTTGAGATTCAATCAAATAACACCCAATGAAATAAATAACGTTCAAATCAAAAATTAAATAACGCCGAAATAAAATTAAATAAAGCCCAAAGTCAAAAATAAAACAAAAAAAAAAAAAATAATAATATAATAAAAAATAAAATAATAAAATAATAATAAAAAATAAAATAAAGAAAGCCCAAAATCTTGGTTCTAATTTCCTTTTAAAAAAAGCGCCCAAATTTATATACAAATTTTTTTTGGGCGTTATTTCACTAAACAGTTATCTGACTTCAATTTTTAAGAAAAAAAGCATAATTTGTACCAGGGATGACATAACCGAAACGTTCAAGTTAAACGGAAAAACTTATTTGATCGTTTTTCAGGAATTTTCCGCTACTTGGCGGACTTGACTCTTTTTTATTTATACACTCAGAAAAATATCAACTGTTATATTAACAGTTGGCCACTGTTATTTCAAAACACTGTTCGATTGAATGATTTGCGTTTAAGTAAACAATTTTCTTTGTTGAATGAACGTTTCAAAGCATTTTTGTGCTGTTAAAATCATCTGTTGAAATATTTTTGTGCTTATATTGAATTGGCAATTTTTTCTAAGCAATAGTTTTTATATGTGTTTTGCTATATTTATATTATCGTTGCCAGTAGCTCAGTGGATGCGCACTAGACTGTCATGCGGAAGACGTGGGTTCGAATCCTAGCTGTGTAAGTATCAAAAATTTTAATTTAATAATTGAAATAATAATAATTCTGTTTCATTAATTGTTTGGTCAAAAAAAAACCTTCAAAATAGAATGCTTTACAATCAGGCAAAAAAAAAAAAAATTGCAAATTTCATTTTTTATTTAAAAAAAAAATATTTTTAATAAAAAAAAAATTTTTTATTGGCCTTGCCGGATTTGAACCGTGGACACTCTAGTACTAGACACACAGGTTAGCACACTCGGCCATACATGAACTTTCAAACCAGTGATCAAATTTCAATAAATAAGTTTTTATACGGGTTTCGTGTTCCATAGACCAACAGTCAACCGACTGTTGATTTGAAAGTTTCATTTGTTGGATGGTATTTAACAGTGAAATCTGTTGTTTCAACCCATGATTTGTTTGATAAAACAGCATTTTTTCCCTGAGTGTACAGAATATATTTTGGCCTCTAACTGGGAATTAAAAAAACTACTTTATGCAAAATTGAAAAAAAAAACTCTGGATTAGTTGAAACCGTTCAAAATCTGGGCGTTATTTTTTATATAGACGTGGTATAAATCATGCAACCGAAAAAAATTTTGGACTACTACTGGGAAAAAGCTAAAAGTACGATACGCAAAAGTCTAGATAATGATTGATTGCAATCATAAAAACGTGGGCGTGGCACATTTCAAGCCAATTTATTACAGTTTGGCCTATTACTGAAGAATAAAATAAGCTAAAAAAGCCAAAATTGATGAGAAACTCTGAATAGTGATAAAATTTGTGGGCGTGATAGCAAAGTTGGGAGTGGCACCTTCTTCATTTACCATTTTAGTTATGCCCATGATTATGAGCGTGATTATAAAATTGGACGTGGCACCTTCTTCAGAAACAATCTCATTTATGTCCATTGCACTCAAATATTGAATGTCTTCATAAAAAGGACACTTGCACAAGACATGCGTCTTAAGTGAGAATTGATCTATCTTTATTATCTTCATTATCTTTTTTATCTAATCTTTGTTATTTTATCTATACTATTATATATTTATATATTATTATATTAAAGGTGACTCACGACGTATTTGGTGATGAGTGTTCTCAATAACCGCTGAACCGATTTTTATAATTTGTTCACTATTCAATTGCTATTATAAGCGATATAACTATAGGGTACTACGTTTTTTACAAAACTTTTTCTTTAATTATTTAAAAATTGATGTTTGTTTAATTCATGCTATTGCTGTACAAACAGCAGAAAACGAATGCTTAAGATCTTGCTGTGAGAGTAACTCTCAACACAGCACGGCTGTCATATTGTGTGGGGATATGCTCTCAGTTTGGTCTCTTGAGCAGTGCTGCCAGATTTTTTTTTTGTCAGATAAAGTACATGTGTTTGTTTAACGCGTAGCAACGCGAGCCAGGTATTGCTAGTGAAAAAAATACATTGAGAGAATCCAGACCAGTAAAAAGGAAACAGGCCCAAAAATAAACTACATTCCGGATGATTTTCGTTGATCTCCGACAACGGATTTTGACAGAGAGGCAAAAAAAAATATAAGTGTAATTCTTAAATACTTATAGGATGTTTTAGGAAGATTTATGTAAAGCAATACGAGAAAAATTTTTGAAAAACATTTAAGCCCTCTTACTCTGCAGGATATCGGTCTTCTCTGTTCTTTTATGAAAAAAGAACTTAAAAGACTCATAAAACAGTGCAGTAGAGGGTTAAAGAGTGCCACAAAAATAATTTTCCAAGCTCAAAATTCATTTTGAACATCAGAAATAAGTTAAAACTTACAATCTGTTTAAGAGTTAAGTTCGAACTCATTCATGTTTGCATGAAAAATGTGTAACGTAAAATTTCACTACAAGTCACACCTTTCGAAGGAAACTTTTGCATATAATATAGAGTTACTAATACAGTGACGAGTTGGAGGGTACAATATACTACAAAAATGTGCCTTGTAGTTTTTTTACCAAAATCCGTTTTAGGAACATTGTTATATTGGAAAAAAAAAATTGATTTTGTTGCACAGTGTATTTAATTTCCTAACTATCAAGTCGGGAGCCCAAATAGCTGCCAACAAAGGTTAGATTTCGCCAAATTCAATATGTTGTTCTGGAGTTTATTACCACCATATCTAAAAGAGGCGCTGATCAAAACCTCGAAGGTATCTGTAGAGATAGTGTGGTATTCCAGAATACAAGCAATCGTAAAATACAAGCAATCGAAAATTATCTGGTAAGAGAATATCCTTCCGTAAACCACAGTAGTACTGGATATGACACCTTGCATAGTTGAGCCATTAGTTGAATAAACATGTCGACTAGGTCCACAGTCCCTCCAAAGTAGTCTACGAACTCGTACCCATACTTTAACAAATAGGTCGTTAGCGTGATACCGTACAGATGTTTACGCTGTCGTAATAAAGGATTCATTATGAATTTCCATATGAATGGACAACAGATAGACAGCCTCGAACAACATCCATCCCTACTATTTGGATTTTCCACGAAAGCACTAGCCATACAAGGCTTCCAAGCATTCAGGAATAATTTTTCATACGTTTTAAAGATTATTCAATGCCTAATCCTTCAATTCTTTCTATTTAATATGGACAAACAAATCTAAGCAAGTCAGCTAATGGCTCTTATGAGTATTTTATGAAGTACACATCATATTTCAAGCCTTAAGCGTTTGACGGAAGTGTTTGATATATCAGAAGTGAGCAGAAATTCTTCAAAATTGAGGTCAATCCCACCAGAACAACCCAACTAAAACTAAAAATTCATATAAAGTTATCTTAACTTATACGATTGGTTAAAAATCTGTCAATTTCGCAGACCGTATCAGGCTCATGGAATGTATATAAATCACTTTGTACGTTAACAGCACAGATGTACCTACATACTAAGCCCCTCAACTCTAAAATGAATTCAATGGTTAGACAAATGACTGCCTATCTTACTGAGCTACTATGTGATGATGTATTTGCGTCCATACCAAGGATCAGAGGCATGCTACTTTCTAGTAGTAACACCGAGTTCAAGTATGTAAAATACGACTTGATGACAGTAAAATTACAGCTGAGGTCAAGAAAAATCTGCATACTTGGAGTCTGACCACTTATGTAGTTATGGGTTGTATAAAATTATTGAGAAAAACTGGTTCTACTGTCTCTCAATTAAAGAACTGATCACACATACTTGCATAAGAACCCTGACAGTTGAGTAGAATATTATTAATTTTTAAATGTCTCGCGTTCAGCCGGGCTAATATGGCACAGCGATCATCCGAGGATATTTCGCCATATTGTTTAAGCTATGTTGGATTTCAGATTATACAATACTATAATATATATACTATACAATACTATAGTAGAGAATAAAAATATTAAAAGTTCTGAAAAAGTGCATTTCAAGCTTAGTATATTTTGCCTACAGTACAACTCCGGTTGTTCTGGAATGAGTTATATATCTGTATCAATAAAGAATAACAGCTAATCTCATTTTCAAAATTTCAGGAGATCATTTTTGAGATTAAAATCGCTTCCTTTTAATAGGGTATCCTGTCTTTTGTTGTTAAGATTTGGTGGTACATTTAATTTTCAAGGTACAGTCATCAATATTTGCGCACTAATGTATTTCTTTGCAAAAAAACGCAATGAAAGTAATAGCCTCTCTTTGTTCTCACTCGACTTAAGTGGTTATTCCTTGTCGACACAGATACATTTTGATAGCAAAACTTTTTAATAAAAAAATATTTCAAAATTAGGCAAAGTCACGAAAAGTGCTTTAATTTTTGATCATTTTCAAACCAAAATTAACCTAATACTACCACAAACTTCCTTTAAATGGACATAATAAATAATTTATAAGGAATTAATTAGGCAACCACTAATTTGGCCGGATCGACCGGCTCATTAAAACTTCTCTCACTTTATTAACTTTGCATAACTAATGAACCTGTATTTAATTTCGTTACAATTTGAAACATTTTAATAAACTTTTATTAAAATAGTTTCACCATAATCTGATAACATTGTGTGTAAACATTCAGAAGTAGAATACAATTAATTAATATTATGAATAAAAAATAATTTTATGCTGGCAACGTACACGTTCATCAGAACACTAAAACTATACAAATACTCACCAAGTTAATCTTGCTAATAACAAAATGTTCCAACACAAAAGAACAACAACAGCAACAACAACAGCCACAAAAACATTTGTATGTATACATTTAAACATAAATAGTTAATACGTACATACTTTGTTGAAGTCTGTTTTGTTTGTTTGTGTGTGTGTGTGTGTGTAGGAAAAACTACTCAAAGAAAATTGCTCAAATATTTATGCTTAAGTTTCGGCATGTTGTTGGAATTTCAGTCACTTCACAAAACATTCTGTTATTATTTTTATACTTAATGTTGTTGTTTTTGTGGTGGTTGTTGGTTGTTGGTTGTTGGTTTTTGTTTATTTTTTGTTTTTTTTTTTTTTATTTCAACTCACCTGTAACATAAGTGCATGCGGTGTATGTACAAAATATGAAACATTTCCTAGGGGGGACGATTCCAAGCACAGCTGGCCATCCGTTGCCACAGGATTGTACATGAAGACCATGGCATTCGAAAGCTTGCCGTCGTAGAGAACCTGTGCAAGAATTAAATTGAAAAAAAAATAAAAAAAAAAAATTTAAAAATAAAAAGTATAGAAAAGGGAAGAAAAATATGAGAGAAAGAAAAGGAAGCAAAAATTAGTACATTTTACAAGAGTTCATGGCAAAAAAGTACTAGATAGTAAAATCAATGTCGTCGTCGTTGGGGACAACATTAGGGTTGCCACCACTAAAATGTTTGCTAAGATGAAAAATTGTAATGACGAAGACGAAGACTTCGAGAACGACAACTAGTAAATCTCAACGAACTCAGGTGTATGAAAAAAAAAACACACGCGCGCGCACATACATAAACTATATGTTATTAAAAAGACACACACATTCAGTCATACCCAGGAACACACATGTACTGGCAAGTAAAGCATATTTATGACAGACCAACGTGATGTTCATAATATTGTGTTTTTTTTTTCTTTTTTTTTTGCTACTTAATGCGTATTATTGCTATGGCTAAAAATTGTTTGCTATTTTATTATTATTTTTGCTGCTGCACGTAAATGTAAAGCTTAAATTTTTTAAATTTTTTGCTACACTTGCTATTATCAGAGTACAATTGTGGTAGGTATGTGTGGTCATGGGTTAAATTGTGATGAGGGAAAAGGTATAGATTTAATAAGAATAATTTTATTGAATTTTGCTGCTGGAGGGGTGAGTGGGGAGGGGAGGGAGAGTTATGAAACATTTCTATTGAAAGTTAAGGAAGGAAAGAATTTTAACTTTTTTGAAAAGAAAGTCAATGCGCAGAGCAGATGATATCTCTATTGTTGGCAAAAAAAAAGTAACAATATTTAACGTCAAAAAGCATAAATCTAATTATGAGTATGAGTATGAGTATGGGTATGAGTATGAGTATGAGTATGAGTATGAGTATGAGTATGAGTATGAGTATGAGTATGAGTATGAGTATGAGTATGAGTATGAGTATGAGTATGAGTATGAGTATGAGTATGAGTATGAGTATGAGTATGAGTATGAGTATGAGTATGAGTATGAGTATGAGTATGAGTATGAGTATGAGTATGAGTATGAGTATGAGTATGAGTATGAGTATGAGTATGAGTATGAGTATGAGTATGAGTATGAGTATGAGTATGAGTATGAGTATGAGTATGAGCATCAATATGAGTATGGACATTGGTATAATTATGAGTATGACCATGAGTATGAATGAGTATGAGTATGGATATGAGTTTAAGTATGAGTATCAGCATGAGTATGAGCCTCAGTCTCAGCCTGAGTTTCAGTATGAGCATGAGTATGAAAAAAAGAATGATAATGAGTGTTACTATATTCCGCTATCAACAAGTAAATTAAATAAATAAATTTTGAGCATGATTATAACTCTGAGTATTTGAATTTGTATAATGAGTATGAGTATGAGTATTAGTATGAGTATGAGTATGAGTATGAGTATGAGTATGAGTATGAGTATGAGTATGAGTATGAGTTTGAGTATGAGTATGAGTATGAGTATGAGTATGAGTATGAGTATGAGTATGAGTATGGGTATGAGTATGAGTATGAGTATGATTATGATTATGAGTATGAGTATGAGTATGAGTATGAGTATGAGTATGAGTATGAGCATGAGTGTGAGTATGAGTATGAGTATGAGTATGAGTATGAGTATGAGTGTGAGTATGAGTATGAGTATGAGTATGAGTATGAGTATGAGTATGAGTATGAGTATGAGTATGAGTATGAGTATGAGTATGAGTATGAGTATGAGTATGAGTATGACTATGAGTATGAGTATGAGTATGAGTATGAGTATGAGTATGAGTATGAGAATGAGTATGAGTATGAGCATGAATGAGTATGAACATTGGTATAATTATGAGTATGATCATGAGTTTGAATGAGTATGAGTATGGATATGAGTTTAAGTATGAGTATCAGCATGAGTACGAGCCTTAGTCTCAGCCTGAGTTTCAGTATGAGCATGAGTATGAAAACAAGAATGATAATGAGTGTTACTATATTCCGCTATGAACAAGTAAATTAAATAAATACATTTTGAGCATGATTATAACTCTGAGTATGTGAATTTGTATAATGATGAATATGAGTATAAGTATGAGTATGAGTATGCGCATGAGTATGAGTATGAGTATGAGTTTGAGAATGAGTATTAGCCTCAGTCTCAGCTTGAGTTTTAGTATGAGCATGAGTATGAAACTGAGAATGATAATCAGGGTGACTGTAGCTGAAAAAATAAATTAAAAAATTAAATTTTAAGCATGATTATAACTATGAGTATGATAATTTGTATGATGATGAATATGAGCATGAGAATAAGAACGAGTATAAGTATAGGTATGAGTAAATAAATGAAATTAATAAATAATTTAATAAATTTTAGTACGAGCACGTCAGTTAGCATAAGAATGAGAATGAGTATGGGCATGAGTATGAGAATACGTATGGGTACAACTATAAGCATTAGTATTTGTATAATGATGAAAATGAGGAAAGGTTTAAATAAATATGTGTTATAAATAAATTAATATGAGTACGAGTATGAGTATGATTGTTGGTATGAGAACGAGTATGAACATGGTTATGAATATGAGTATGAGTATGAGTATGAGTATGAGTATGAGTATGAGTATGAGTATGAGTATGAGTATGAGTATGAGTATGAGTATGAGTATGAGTATGAGTATGAGTATGAGTATGAGTATGAGTATGAGTACTAGCATGGGTATAAGTATCAGTATGAGTATGAGTATGAGAATGAATATGAGCATGAGTATGAGCAGGAGTATAAGTATGACGAGTTTGTGTATGAGAATGGGTATTGAAATGAGTACGAGAATGAATATCAGTTTGGCTTCTGAAATGATCATCACTTGATTTCAGAACAACATTTTTCTTATAATGAAATTAATAATTAATAAATTCTAAAACATAAGCAATAATAACATTTTTTCAAAACCTTTTGATTTTACAAAACCCTGCAACAAATTAAAAATGAGTAGCAAAATAAAAATTGCGTTCGTTTTTATTTTGTTGTGTGTTTTCTGTAAATCGAAAATATGTAAAACTTGTTCTTAAACCTTAGCAAAATAGACGTTAAGCTGCTCTTGCACGTCGACAAAAATGTACAATCAGCTTATGTGCACGTCCGGGGGGATACAACGGAAAAAACTAATAACAACTTTTTGTTAACTTCCGTTGCCAGCATGACGTCTTTGAAGCAGCAACGGATTATTAAAAAAAAAAAATTGTTAAAAAGCAAAATATGTGCTTTGAAAATGCGTTTCTGTACCAAAAAACATGTTCAGTTATGTTTGAGTGCAAAAATGTAACGCTGTCGAAATATGTGTGTGTGAGCTGAATACATTGCCAAGCTTGCTGAGTGCGGGATATTAAATGTGTAGCGGCAGGAAGTGAGAGTCAGGAAGTTGGCGTTAAACAGAAAAGTTTTAATACAAAGTGAAAATAACACAACTCTAAAAAATTTAATAACAAAAACAAATCAATCGAAGTGAAAAAACATAAGGATTAAAGAAAAAACTTTCAAATGAATCAAAGAATAAATAAAAAAAAAAATAACAGTGAACGAACTATGCCCTCTTACGCTCAATGGGGAAGCACTTATAGGCGCACGTAAACGTAAAATCGCTCAATTAATGCAATTAAACTGGATATTGAAGAGAAAAGAAAACAATAAAAAAATACATGAATGAATTCCACTGTGAATGCGAGCACAAAAATTCTACACTTCAGTTATTTTAAAACTGCTAATTGCAGTTTTCGAATCAATGCACTTTGTAGTGTTGCCAGGTAGAATTTTTCGATGCAAACGATTATTGATTGATTGATTTGAGCGCAAAATGGTAGAACGAAGCAAAGTTTACAAAAGCTTACTTTAAGAAAGGCAACAACTACAATGTTTTAGAAAAAGGCTTCGATAGGAATTATTAAAAAATGTTACGAAATTCGAAAAATTTATTTAAAAACATTCTAAAATTGCGAGTAAACGCAGGTTTATGTGAAGCTCTCTTCTATTATTAAACTAGTGGTTGAGAACATGTATTTTTCAATTTATGAATTCTAAATATTTTCAACGAAAAAACTAAATTGATGAACAAAATAAGCTTACAATTGCAACAGTTTTTTAACAGACGAGTCTATTGAAATAAAGAAAGCTACAACTGTATAAAATTTTCGTCAATGCACAACAAGTAAGCTTACAAGTGTACAAGTATTTTACAGAATAATCGATTTGAAATAAAGTAAGCTTACGATTGTAAGTGTTTTTAAGAAAAACAATATTTTACATTAAAATTAAGCTTTCATATGTATGTACTTCTTTGAAAAAACAGGCTAAAATTGTGGAGTAGTTGTGTACATTTATATCTGTTTTCTGGCAAAAATGTATATTTTATTTAAGTAAGCTTATAACGGCAAGTGCTTTAAAAAAAAAACAATTTTGTTAAGTTAAAGCTTACACTTGTTATCGATAAAGTAATTTGGCTTTAATTAAAGAAGAGTTTGGTGCAATTGGTAATTTTTGTCTCATAATTTAGTTAAATAAGCTTACAAAAGTAAGTGTTTTTTAATAAAAACAATCTTTGAAGTTAAAAGTAAGCTTACAATTATAATTTTTAGAAAAATCTGGCTATACTTGTAGATGAGTTTTAAACTATTTCAATTCTATTCATTCTAAATGTCTATTAAAATAAACTTAGCTTTCAAATGTAACTTTTTTCCAATAAAATAATTTTTTCAAGTTAAATATAACTTACAATTGTAATTTCTATACGTTTAATTTTCAGACGTCTGGTTATATATGTTGAAGAAATTTATACAAATGTAAATTTTCTCCAATTTTAAAGTCTATTTAATTAAAGTAAGCTTAGAATTGTAAGTGTTTTTCAACAACACAGTCTTTTAGAGCTATATTTGTGGAAAAATTTGATACAATTGTTAATTATTTCCAACACAAACGCGTAATTACAACAAATAAGCTTGCAAATTGAGGTGTTTTACAACAAAACAATCTTTTAAATTTAAAGTTAGCTTACAATTTTAATTGCTAGAGACATTTGCCTTTATTTCTATGAGAATTGTATACAATTATCAAATTTTTCCAACACAAACTTGTATTTAAATAAAAGAGCTTACAATTGTAAGTGTTTTTCGACATTTAATGCTATTTAAGAATTAAAGTAAGCTTACAATTGTAATTGCTAGAGGCATCTTACAATACTTGTAAGGGAGTTTAATGCAATTGTCAACATTCTGAATTATAAACGTAAATTTAAATAAAGTAAGTTAAGAGTTAAAAGTGTTTTTCAACGAAACAATCTTTTATAGCTAAAGTAAGCTTACAAATAATTGCTAGGGAGATCTGCCTATACTTCTAGAAGAATTTTATACAATTGTAAATGTTTTTCATTACAAACGTGTATTTAAATAAAGTGA
Organism: Tetanocera ferruginea; assembly: GCA_958299015.1. Lineage (NCBI taxonomy): Eukaryota > Metazoa > Arthropoda > Insecta > Diptera > Sciomyzidae > Tetanocera > Tetanocera ferruginea. Next base: position 25,813,883 of record OY282643.1, on the reverse strand, counting down.
TAAAATTAAAGTAAGCTTACAAGTAATTTTCAAGAAAATAATCCTTTAAAATTAAAGTAAGTTTACAAGTGTTTTTCAGCAAAACAATCTTTTAAAGCTAAAGTAAGCTAACAATTGTAATTGCTAGTGACATCTGCCTATATTTGTAGAAAAATTGTTTACAATTGACAATTTTTCCAACACAAGTGTGTTTTTAAATAAAGTAAACTTACAATTGTAAGTGTTTTTCAGCAAAAAATTTTTCTAAATTAAAGTAAGCTTACAATTCCAATTGCTAGAGGCATCTTACAATACTTGTTAAAGTATTTAAAACAATTGTCAAAATTTTGCAATAAAAACGTCAATTTAAATAAAGTAAGCTTACAATGGTAAGTGTTTTTTATCAAAACCATCTTTTGAAGTCAAAATAAGCATTTTAATTTTAATTGCTACAGCACTCTGGCGCTATTTGTAGGGCAGTATTTTACAAATGACCGCTGAACTAAGAAAAACAAATTTAATTATTCTAAATATTTACAAATTATGGCTCAACTGAGCCCCTATGGCACAAAATATGCAAAAATTCGCTTCGGTCATATCATAAAAGAAAATCTAGGGACAACAAAAACAAACTAAAAAAGAGAAATAAAAATAAATAAACATAAAAGAAGGCATGCTTACGGCTCTCAACTGATTAATTTCATCAAATTCGGCCAAAGAGTCCGGAGCTGTTGTAGCGGTTGAGGACATTCTGCGTAACTTGTCGCCTAAGCCGTTGTTAATAAGTAAACATAAAAAACAAAAATAAATTGAGTTGAAAGAAGACAAAAATAAAAATAAAAAATAACATAAAAAATTACATAACAAAGTGAAATAAAATAAAGACAAAACAAAATGGAACAAACTAAATTAAAATAATAATAAATACCAATAGACGCACTTCCGGTGGGAATTAAGCTTAAAGGATCACTTGTGCTCTCATTAGCGGAATCGGCAATAGTTGGTGTTGTGGTTGGTGTTGGCGTAGTTATAGCCGTAGCTGTGTTTGTTGTAGCATTACTTGTCTGCTGTTGTGCAGCTGCTTCAGCACCATCCCCAACCGACCTTGCGACGGTTTTGGGCAAGGCTGAAAAACCGATGGGTACCTCAACAGTATTACGTGCAGCCAAAACGGCGCGAATTTTTGCAAAAGTAGCATTCAAATCCAATTTTTCATCTTCCCAATCTATGGCATTAGCCTCCAATTCGGCGCCAGTATAACTCACCTGTTTCTGATTGGCTGGCAGGCTCAGATAGCATTCGTTGTCGAAACGAAATTGTGACTGCGTGATGTACGTAGCGTGACGCGTGCGTGACGTATGACAGCGTGTAGCAGATGTGACGCGATGTTATTTGTTTTTTAAATATCACAAAAAAACAATTTGCAGTTTGACAAGATATGCAAAATTTTAGACAAAAACACACATACACACACAGAGAGAGTGAGAGAGAAACACAGGAAGTTATTTAGTTTCGATTTGATATTTTTTTTTGCATTTGCATTGTGTGAATGTGATGACATAACGTAGTGCGTAGCGTGAAAAGAGAGAAAAAGAAAGTATTTATTAAGCTCATTGTTAATTTTAAGCTTTGATTAAGATACATAAATTAAATTTAGTATTTTTTTAGTAATTATACATAAAAATATATACATTACAAATAGTTTTGTTATTATTTACAGAAATAATTTAAAATAAAAAATTAAAAATAAAATAATACAAAGGGAGTATTCATGATGTAGTTTTCTAATGCATTTTCATATATGCATGTGATATTTCTAGCTTATATACCAGATCATGAACACACCCATATAAAGAAGTACATGTATTATTTTAAATAGTTACATCTTTTCTGGACGAAATATGTTTTTTTTTTTTTTTAAATAAAATTAATAAATGTTTATAAATAAAATACGAAGTTCTAATATGAAAATATAACTTAAGAAATCATACTTTTATTAGTACTAGTACCGCTTGAGCTCGAAATACGACCAATTTTCTGTTTGCCTGTTTATAATTATAAAAAATGGTCGATGCACTTTTTCTCAGCATTATGATTCATTTTAAAAAACAATTATCAAAATTGGTTAAGAAACACGGGAGATGTTTCTATTATGTATAGATCCTATTTATGTATAGATTTAGGCATAGTATCCTCTCTCTCTCAGTCAGAATTTTCAAAATCAATAGAAAGTATTTGATGTCTCGTTTTGCCGCTCTCTTTCGTTCAATATTTTTGTTGACAATTCTGACTTTCGGCTCTTAGCCCTGCAGCTACCTTATTAGATTAAAGTTATCTGTGTGTTTAAGGAGAGAGAAAATGAGAAAAAGCTTAAAAATAACAATACGACCAGTGCTGTAACTTTACCACAATTGTGGTAGATCTACCACTTTTTTCGACTTTTTTGACATCTACCACTTTTACCACCCAATATTTATCTTTTCCCAAAATCTTCCACTATGTTATTTCTGTCACAATTTCTATCATCAATCTATTTTTAAAGAATAATATCTATTATTTGTTTCTTTAATTTAATTTTTTAATATTTTACCGAGACAGGAAATGGAGCTTTTTAAATGTGTGATTGGATTTGAATAGTATTGCATTGGAATAAATTTCAGTTTGATTTTCAGCTCTTTTTCAATTATCCCGAAATTCTGTTTTTAATTTCGCAGGACACGAAAACGTTACCTAAGTTACAATTCCTAAAAAGTTTTCAAGTTCAATATAACACCTAATCTAACACTCTTTTGGTGCGCATGAAAACTTTGCTTGAAAGTTGCTTATTTTCTGGTTCGCGAGCGGCTCCTAACTTGGCTCGCGGTCCAGTTTGTACTTTGCATCTCATGATAGGCAGTGGGAGTTACGGAAATTTAAAAAACGGCTTGGGCCACGAGCGTCTAAAAATGAGCGAGATCTAATAATGAGGTTTTTACGTTTGTCAGTCTTTATGATCCAGTATTCACAATTGAAAAATGATGTAATGCTATTTTTGGAAAATAATTTAAGAACAATTGTTAATCTTTTTTTTTCCAATAAAATTTAGTGAATGTTAAAATACAGCTATATCATAATTTTTATGAGATTACTGCAAGTAAACCCCATATTTTGAAGATAGGAAAAAATCTTCCACTAATTTTCTTAATCTACCACTCTTTTCAGACACAATCTACCACTATTTATAATTTTCAACACAGCTCTGCTAATCTCTGTCCCTCTCACTGTTATGCGATGACAGAGTGCGGTAATAGCGATGTCTAACAGAGCTCTGTCGGTATTTATTTGAATGTTGTTTCTGATTGCCCCATTGGGAAAAAGGTGTTTTTACGTTTATTTAGTTTTACATATCTTAGGAACATCTTATTCGTTATTATTCTGCACATCTATTCAGAAATACATTTCCATCGATATAAATATTATGTATATATATTGACATTTGCACAGTTCAAAGTGTGTCCAAAACTTTTTCTTTGCGTATTTATATTAGATTTGCAGAATAAGAGAGATGGTTTAAAAAAGTTCGAGGCTATAACTTTTTATTGATCGGAGATATAAAGCTATTTCCTTCAAAGAAATTATATTTGGATTTATTTCTTAAAATAAAAATACATAAACAAAATTTGAAAAAATTTAATTTTGTCAGAAAAAAATACATAGGCGGTAGGTTAGCCTTAATTTTTTTGATGGCACGAACATTTTATCAATTTAGAGTCAAGACAAAAAAAATTCACCTTAAATGCGACCGTAGACTTTCAAAGAAAATCAAAAATGCAAATTTTAGTTTTTCTCTTTTTTTACAACACAAATAATTTTTAGTCCATTTTTTGAGAAAAGATCAAAATTTGTGGTCACTTTATTAAATAAATAATTTAAATATAAAAAAAAGAGTAACGGTAGAATTACAAAAAAAAAAATTTTAATAAGGTAACTAATAAGACTTATTTACAAAAAAAAAAATTTAATCTATTCAAACATGGCAGAGGCATTGGCTTCTCAATTCAGAACATAAGGTTTGACAGTCTTTTTTTCTCCTTGACATTTGAATTTACAATATCAAGAAAATACATTAAAAATGCCTTTGATTAGAACTATACTGTTATTGTTATCATGTTTGAAAGAAAATTTAGCAAACTACTAGAAAAAATTAGAAAAATTATAAAACCGTTAAAATTTGACTAAGATATTGGACATAGAAAGTCAGTCTTTTGATATCAACACAACTTATTTTACAAAATTAATAATTCATGAAAGCAAAAAAAGTAAATTTTTTGAGGAAACTTCTACTTTAGAGAAAATTCGACCAACTCAAAAGTTCTTTTCTAACCGAATTTCATATTGACCCAAGAGTGGGTTTGTTTACAAAAATTGTATTGCTCTATTCGAAGGCTAGAAACTCCCCATCAGATATATCATAAAAATGCACACAAAGATAATTTCTAGAAATCTCAGGTACATTCAACCATGTATCAACTACACACGGAGTGATATTTGAGCTGAAAACAATCCCAAACCAATAAATTTTGTGAGTGTTTCTGAGCTAAGCCATAACATTCTTGATATCAAACCTTAATTTGATAATTTATCAAAAAATTGATATGTCCACTAGACCGTGTCACATTGTATGGGAGAAAAATATACCTATTTTTACCCCGCCTCAATCGTTAGATATTTGAAAGACATTTTCGAAAAAAATATTTTTTCTTTTTAAAGTGGTCCCTATGGTGCTATTTTAGTTTTTTCGTTATATCTTGGGTTTTTCTTGTTTGATCCGGAAGATTTTATATCTGTGTGTTTGTTGGTGTTATCCAAATATTTTCTGAGGTTTTTTTTACTTCAAATGTTTTTTTTTCAACTGATTACACAATCGATCTTCGTTCCTACCATATTAGCCTGCTCCAAAAAGTCCAACAAATTATAGCTTTGAAAAAATCATTATAACCATGGGAAGAAGTGAAATCGAAAAAATGGATTTTAGAACCTCTTCCGACCTATTTTGCAAAGAATAACACTTTGGATCATAATACAATTTTTTTGAATTTTCGAAATCTTTTCGGTATTCAAGGTGGCTGTAACGCGCGCATCTGTCAAGTTTCGCGAAATTGTGCCCCAATCGATTTTCGTCAGTGACTGCTGTGGCCGACTTATGTACTATTTGAACGAAACACTCCGTGTTTTGCGAGTGGCAAAGATAATCTGTCAAAAATAAAACGTGATACAAACGGATTAAATTATGACGTCAACGTTACATCATTCAATTATTTAACTAATGTTTTCTGTGGTGCTCACCTGGAATTTTAACGATTTCGTCTGAATACTGTAGATCAGACAGTTGGTCTTGCTTGTAAAACTGTAGACATGGTTGCTCAGTGATCTGAACTCTTGACCTGTCGATTATTTTAGTGTAAGTTGTGTTGCTATAGTTGATGTGTGGTTGGTGGTTCGGACCACAAAATTGCCGAATTTAGCTTCGATTGTGGGTTCTCGACACTATTGGTATTTTTGCGCCATGACACAATCTTGAAACTTCGTCGTATATATTTCTGTGCGTTTGACTTTTTAATTATTCCACAACATTTCGTTTTGTTGGTAATTTTGTTCTGTCCAAGTCGCGCTTACGGATATCTATTTTGTTTAAATTAAGTATTTTTGCACGTTTTATGCGAATTAAAGCTCGATTTTATTGATCACTGAAAACGACCGAAGTGACCGCTACAGCCACCTTAAATCCGAAATCTTAAGTCTTAAATCCGAAATTCCGATTTCGAAAATTAAAAAAAAATGTATTATGATCCAAAGTGTTATTATTTGCAAAATAAGTCGGAAGTGCCATTAAATCCATTTTTTTCGATTTCACTTCTTCCGTGGTTATAATGATTTTTTAAAGCTATAATTTGTTGGACTTTTTGGAGCAGGATAATATGGTAGGAACGAAGATCGATTGTGTAATCAGTTGAAAAAAAAAACATTTGAAGTAAAAAAAACATCAGAAAATATTTGGATAACACCAACAAACACACAGATATAAAATCTTCCGGATCAAACAAGAAAAACCCAAGATATAACGAAAAAACTAAAATAGCACCATAGGAACCACTTTAAAAAGAAAAAATATTTTTTTCGAAAATGTCTTTCAAATAGCTAACGATTGAGGCGGGGTCAAAAATAGGTTAGTTTTGGTGATACGCTCTAATGTCCACATTAGTTCAATATAAGAAATTTTTGGATTGTTTATCAAAAAATTAATATGCTCACTTGTGCCCAATTCATGTAATTTTGGAATTGTTTATAAAAAACCATGTTCGTTTGTGGCCAATGCATGCCATTTATGGATTGTTACTAAAGCACTGAATATGTAGTTTACAAAATTTTGGATATGTTTATCGAAATATGTACAAAAAACAAGAAAGATGACAAGCAGAATATTGAATATTGAATATTGAATATTGAATATTGAATATTGAATATTGAATATTGAATATTGAATATTGAATATTGAATATTGAATATTGAATATTGAATATTGAATATTGAATATTGAATATTGAATATTGAATATTGAATATTGAATATTGAATATTGAATATTGAATATTGAATATTGAATATTGAATATTGAATATTGAATATTGAATATTGAATATTGAATATTGAATATTGAATATTGAATATTGAATATTGAATATTGAATATTGAATATTGAATATTGAATATTGAATATTGAATATTGAATATTGATAATATTCTATATTCAATATAAAATATATATTGATAATAAATAATGAAAAACATAAAAAATTATGACTACAAAAAGACAATAAAAGTTCGCTTCAACTTTTTGCACCTTTTTACGCGTTTTGTATTTACATAGCCAACAAATTATGCTGATTTTTGTGAAAATTTTAAATCATGGCTGTGTTAATTAGCATAAAAATATGTTTTCTGACTGAGCATTGAAAACAATTCTCTTAGAATTAGCTTAAAGAAAGTTTGAGAAACTTACCTTATAACCCGGTCCCAAACGGTGCATGGCGCATATTTGTTGCGTTGTTAAGGCTTCGCTGAACAAATAAATCGCCGACATTTGGCCGCAAAACACGCGCTCCTCATCGACTTCCGGTGTGGCACCAATGAAGCATTTATCGAATGGCTGCAGAAAAGGCGAAAAATAAATATTAAAACAACAAAAACAATAAAACTTGTTAGCAAGGGTGTGGCCATAGATTTTTCGCACTTCTATACAGCTCATAAAAATATCGACCACACCGAAAAAAATAATATTAAAATCATATGCAAAAAATACTTACATCGTTTGTTGAAACGAACCACGCCATTTCCGTACTAGACGCTAATTGTCCATTTACGAGGCACTTTATTTCGCTTTTAGTCCAACGGTTGTATATATACACAATGGCAATCATGTACCACTGCAAGCGATGAATAGAGTAGATAGACCAAGTGAAGCAAAGCGTTTAAAGAAGAAAAATAAATAATTAAGTTAATATAATGTTGACAAAATAGGACACAATTTTTTTAACTATTTCCGACAATATTAAAATATTTATTTAAATAAAGCAAAAGCCGAGTACAGTGGCAAGTGATAAAAATTTTAAAGAAATTCAAATGACTCAATAGCAAGTCTTAAGTTTTATCCGATGTTGTAAGATTTTGTACCACTGTACCTCGCCGCTTTTGCACCTTTTATATCACTTCAAAGTGAAACTTACCTTTCGCGGTTGGAATTCATATTTAACACAATGTTGAAAACCTTTGCCTTTGACTTTCATTGACGTCAGTACTAGGCAGTTGCCAACAAAGTGGGCGGTATATCCAACCCCTTTCGATGTTTTAAAACTGGTCATGTTGAGTAGAGTGCATCGTATTCATAGAGAGAAAAAGAAGAAATAGAACGGATGAATACAAAAAATTAATGAAGTGCTAATGTTGCAAAAATCTGCTTAATTAATTAATAAACTAGGCGTTGCTGTCCTTGAGCATGTTTTACTGCTCTCGAACTCTGACGTTCAGGACTCAACTCTACTTCCATTTTCACTTCTACACCAAAGTAACTCACCAATAGAGGTAGGGCTTCTCACGTTCAATATTCACAGAATTAATTGGATCTAAACGAAACCATGTTGTAAATGTAAAACCATTTTCGTATGGCCATTTAGCTAATGGCGGCAGCACCATCGCCTGTAAAGGATGAAAAAAAAAAAAACAAAAACAAAATAAGAAAAACAACATGAATAGAAGGCATAAGAAATGTAAGAGGCATTAATTTCAATAGAGAGCTATGTTGAAGTGTGGTGGCGAAGAAGTAGAAGAAGAAGCAGAATATTCAACTGCGCTGTATTTTGTCTGATTTTTGTTTTTCGTTTTTGACTCGGTATCAGTTTCCACTTTGATGTTAATGTTTGTTAATTAATTTTATTATCTATCAAAGTGAAAAGGACGCAAATTTGTACGTTTTCTGCGTGCTCGTAGAAGAGTCGAAATGTGTTTGGTATCCTTTTACATTATCTAACTCATACCAGGAAGAGATAGCATTCAGTTGAAATTTATTTAAGTGTCATTTTATACAGAAAAAGTGTAACATGTGGCAACATGCGCTGAAAGCAGGTTAACAAATTGACGATTTTAGGAAATTTTATTGAGATTTTTTGCCAAAAAAGGTTTAACATTTATAATTGAGCTTTTATTGGCTTGTTTTAAAGACACATATAAATTAATGTTATTTAAACTCAAAATACTATAAAATCAATTAGTTTCTTTCTTTTTAAAAATGGTTTAAAATATGTGCCATCAAGTCTTTTGCAAAACATAAATATGCAACAGTCAACTTTTAGATTTTTTCATATGTGTGATCAACTTTTAATTTTTTGACAGAACATAATAGTTTTTTATAATTTTCATTATTCGACGAAAGGGAATATAATTTCAAGTAACTTCTAGCAGAAAATGCAGTAAATAAAGTTCAAAGTCAGAATTTTGCTTTGAAACTAATATATCCTGCGAACATTTCATAAGTTTGAACATTTTTATAAATTCTAATAAAAATTAAAACTATTCATTGAGTGATAAATCTGAAGGGAAATTTTTTTAATTTTATAAATAATTAGATTTTAAAGAGCTTCAATACAATTCCGTCCCCCATAAATAATAAAACAAATTTTTATAAATTTCCCACAAGGGAAATTTTTGGGAAATTTTTTAAAACACAATTTCATTCGAAAAAACTTCGTTATATGGAACATTTTTTTTTTGTTAATTTTGGTTAAATAAAAATAGTCATTGATGGATAAATCTAAATTTTATGAATTTCCCAGAAGGGAAATTTTAAAAAGTTTATTGATAATTACAATTTTCAAAATTATGATCAAATTCTGTCACTTATTAATAATAAAATCAATTTTAATAAATTTCTTCCTCGGGCAAATTTTTGGGAAATTTTTAAATGCAGCAAAAATTCTGCATCAAATCAATTATATTTTTCAAAAATTTCATTTATTTCAGTATTTTAATAAAATTTTAGTTAAATAACACTAGTCATTGATTGATAAATCTAATTTTTATGAACTTTCCTGAAGGGAAATTTTGTAAATATTATTAAAAATTGCATTTTTTTGAGTTTTAATAAAATTTCGTCGCTTATAAATAATATAATCAAATTCTATCAATTTCCCTCAAAATAAATTTTTGCAAAATATTTAACACAAAATTCAAATTGAACAATTTCAAATTTCGCAAACAATTAAATTTATTGTGAAAAATTTAATTTATTTTAATATTTTTATAAATTTTCGTAAATTGACACATGTCATTTCAATTTAAGATAATTCAATTTAGATTGATGAATCTAAATATAATGAATTGTCATAAAGGGAAATTACGGAGTTTTATAAATGTTTTCAAAATTTAAATAAAAGTTTATGAGTTATCAAAAATATAATAAGTTTCTATTTCATGAAAAATATTGTGCAATAAATCGGTTTAATTCATCCAAGTCTTTCATTTATTTGAAGAATTTTTATAAATTTTAGTAAAATTACATTAGTCATTGATTGTTAAATCAAGATTTAATGAATTTCCCTGGAGGGAAATTTTAGAATTTTTTTTAACAAATTGATTTGTCTAAGTTTGAATAAAAAACTATCACTCATCAACAAAACTATCTATTTTTATGAATATCCTTCAGAGGAAATTTTTGGGAAATTTTTAAAAAAGTATTGTAATTCTGCAATAAACCAATTTTTTTTACAAAACTTTTATTTCAAAGAATATATTTTTATTAATTTATATAAAATAATACCAGTGATTAATTGTTAAATCTAAATTTTATTAATTTCCCTGAAGGGACATTTGGAAATTGTAATTAATTATTTGATTTTCCAAAATTTAAATTAAATTCCATCTCTTCTCCATAAAATAATCACTTTCCATAAATTTCCCTCAAGGGTAATTTTTTAACATATAATATTTTAAAAAATATTGTTTTGAAAATGTATAGATATATGAAAAATTGTGTTTTGGCTAAATTCCCTTTCAATTGAAGTGTTTTTAAATTTAAAACTTTATATTTTTTATTAAAATACATAAAATTTTTATACATAAATACATAAATAAAAAATTTCATTTAATGGAATATTTTTTATAAATTTTAATAATATAAAATTGTTCATTGATTGATAAATCTAAATTTAATGAAATTCCTTGAAGGGAAATTTTAAAAATTTTATTAATAACAACCCTTTCGAAAATTTTAATAAAATTTCATCAATAATAAAATCAATTTCTATAAATTTCCCTCATGGGAAATTTTTGGGATATTTTAAAAATAGCAGATTTTCATACAAATTTTATTGAAATTGTATGAAAATATGAAAAATGGACTTTTAACTAAATTTCTCTTCAATTGGAATGTTTCAAATTTTTTTCTTTACGTCTGAAATGTATTTCAATGAAATTTTCGTAAGAAATGTCATCGCTATTAAAGATTTAAATAAATATTAGAAATACAGTTTAAGTACAACGTTGATTAATAGATCAATAATAGTAAATTTTCCTAAAGGGACATTTTTTTATTTTCTTTTACGTATGAATTATGATAAAATTAAACATAAATACAGTCGAATTGGCAGGAAAAAAATTATTACCTATGAATTTCACTTGAGGGAAATTTTTCAAAACTATTCAAAATTGTTTTGTTTTTAAAATTTCTAAAATTTCTAAATTAAATCTAAAATTTAAAAACTATTGAAAATCGATAAAAATATACATGATTTGACATTCATGTTAAAATTTGATTGAAGGAAAATTTATGGGATTATAATAATATATATAAGTTTTTAACGAATTATTTATTATGTATCCGTCTTTCATAAATAGTAAAATATCAATAGCTCTCTCGAGAAACATTTGGAAAATTTTAGTAAAATAATTTTCTAAACTTTATTTTGAAAAAATGTGTTCAAAAAGTGATCTAATTATTCATATTTGCCTTCAAAGGAAATTTAAAAATTTTAAAATGGCTTAAAGTTCTGTGTGTAACATTCTGAAACTTTTTCTTAAGAAATTTTATTTCTTTTAAATTTTTAGTAAATTAAAAAAAAAAATAATATACGTCCCAAGGGAAGCTTTTGGATACTTAATGAAAATTATTTTTTTTACAGAAATAAAATAAATTAATACAACGCAATACAATAAAGTTTTATAAATTTCCATCAAAGGAAATTTTTGATAATTTTTAAATCATTCTAGTTTTTAAAACTTATTATGAAAATGTGTAAGAAATACGAACACTGCTAAACTTCCCTTTAAGGAAAATTTTTAAAATTGCAATTTTGCCCCTTTGAAATAAAAATTTAGATGGCAGTGATTATTGAATCATTTTCTATGAATTTCCCTAAAGGGAAATTTTTTTCTTTGCAATATACTAATTTTTTCAAACATTTTTTTAAATATGTGCAGTTTAAAATTGACAAAAACCAATTTAAACAAATTTCCCAGCAGGGAAATTTTGTGGAAAATTTTTGAAATTATTATTTTTGAAAATTCAGATCTAAGAGATGTTAAAAGTCTTCATCAGTCTGTTTTAGTGAAATTTTTCTTCAAGGGACATTTTTTCTTTATATGAAAAAAATTACTTTATGAAATGAATTTTGTATTCAGTATATTTTTTGTTCTTAGAAATTTGAAAAATTAAACCTAAAATTATGTATTCATAAAAGCTATAAAAAAGAGAAAAAGAAGAAGACATTTGCTATAAATTATTTTAAACTTCAGAGAATTGCTTAATAAAGCAGTTGCTGCATATTCTATAGAAGAATTTTAAACACATTTCTACAAAGAACAAATAGTGCAAAGGGCCAAAAAAGGGTTGCCATTTATCTGCAAAATCTATAAATCAAAATATTTTTGCTCTTCTACTGTCCTGTCTTAACTTAATTCCTTGGTGTTCTGAACTAAAATGTCGACACACAGTACTTAACAGATTGAGAGGAAATGTAAAAAATGATTTATAGCATACTTTCAGGAATTAAATACAAAATGGAAATCTATTTATTGCTATTTATTCTCGATTTCAATACTTGCAACCTGACGATGAACACAATAATAAATACGTTGTAGAGAAGCTGCCCAAACCGCTCCATACCGACCACAACTTTATGTAGGCTAAACATACAAACAAACATTTCAATGCAACTAATTTTCAACTTTAAATGATTTTCAAATTTTAAATGAAAATCGGAAAACAGCAAGAGCGATGATGCTGATGATGATGATGATGATGATGAATGCACAGGAACGTGAAAGGAACATTCATTGCGGTGGAGAGTTGGTTGCTAGAATGATTGTGGGTTTAGCTGCATTATAAATTATGCGAATTTATTATGCAATAAACGCAGGACATGGCCAAGTCATGAGCACCTTATTAAGAACTTGTATAGAAGCCCGTCCTACGACGGGTCGCATTTGAAATAATAAAATAGCAGACAATATGAAATTTTT
>OY282643.1:25700858-25795858 GCA_958299015.1 Tetanocera ferruginea | reverse complement strand
ACTCAGAAAAAAGCTTATCGGAATATGATAAAAAAGGCATCATATTTAGAGAAAAATGGTATAGACTTTGCTCCAGAGAATGCTATTTTCTAATTTCGATACTAAAAATTCTCTAAAAATGATAAAAAGATTCCATGAAAAAGAAAAACATATCGTTTTTTGAGAAAAAACTTTTTATTTTTGAGAAAAGATTTGTTTTTATTGAAGAAAATACTTCTCATAGTGAATTTTTTATCAAAATATAAGAAAAGTTTTTCATTTTCAATAAATTTTTCTCTATAAATGAGAAATTTTTGTGCGAGAAAAATACTTATCATTATTAGAGACATTGAAATATTTCCATTTCCTAGAAGTAAAGAAATATTTCTTCGAAAATGTGAAAATTTATTCTAATTTAAGAAAATTTTATTTGAAAAAGAGAAAATTTCTATATCGAAAATAGAGAAATTTTTTACCGGAGCAAGGTATGTGTTTTTTTTTCAGTGTATTAAAACAAATATTTTTATATTTGTTTTATATAATAAAAAACATATTTTTAAGCATAAAATTGCAGAAAATTTTTTATTCCAATTAAAATCACGCGCTTTTCATAAACTTTTAATATTTTAGTCAAGAAACATACAGTTCATATGTAAATATTTTTATTTCTTTACTTTATACCTTGCTGCAGCTAGCTTCGTCTAACACCCCCTACACACCCGCACCACCTTTTTTTTTTTTTGGTTTATTTAATTTGCTGCTTATTTGCTAGAAGTTTAACTTTTAGCCAATTTCGCACGTACGAACACTTGAGATACTTCAGATTCTTTGCCAATTTGTGCGCTATATGCGTGTGTGTGTGCGAAAGTTTATTAGTGTACACATGCACAAAACACACACATACACAACATATGTATGTGCACAACAAAGACGCCCAGCAAGCAGCGTCATATTAATTGTCAGTGTATTGCTGTTGCTGTTGTTGTTACTGTTATATAACACACACCGACACACGCTTTTTCTCGAGGCTTGTACGTGTTTCCTGTGTTGTTTTATTATGTTTTTTTTCATCATTTATTGTTTTTGTTTTAGTTAAAATCTGCTTCTATTTCATGCTTGAAGTCAAGTTTGCAATAAATAGGCGCAAAACTTCTCGCACCAATGTTTGTTGTTTGACGAAAGGGATATCCGTTAAGGATATGACTTAACGTACACCTATGCCAGAAGGCAACATAGTCTGAGATGGCAGCATGAGACAGAGGTTGAAAAGGTTCAGCTGTTTGTAAACACTTAATTTTTGGGTGGAAATTGAAGGCCACGCTATTTAATTGGAGCAAAATAAAGCTATGAAGCAACTTTAACATACATAATTATTTTATAATGTTTCAATTTAATTATATTAAAAATTACTTACAAATATTTTTAGAAAATTTTTAAAATATATTTTATAAGGAATAGAGAAAATATATACGAAATATGATAACTAAATAAAAAATACAAAAACGATAACAACATTTAAAAAAAAACAGTTAAAATAAAATTTAATCAAACAAAATAATTAAAAAGCATTAAACAAAACAATAAAGCCAAAGAGGTGTTATTAAAAATTACAAAAATTTTAAAATTTTATGTTTACATATTTACACTTTTTGCGTATATTTCAAAGCTATTAATGTATCTTGTTTTGTTTGTTATGAATCTTTTGTCTGAAAATAAAATATTCATCCTTCACTCAAATAAAATATATCGCACGACAAATAAGGAAGTTTGAATGATATCACAGGTACAATATACGTTATGAAAACAGACCTTTTTCACAGCACGAGAACATAAAGGACTTCTTCTCCTTTAAAAAGAATGAAAACTTCAAAATGAACAGTACACAGTAAAAAATATAATGATAAATTTTATACTATTTCGTTTAAATATAACCTCAAACCAAAGATTTATTAAAGTTTATACCATAAAATCTTATAAACCCATTTTATACAAAGTTGTGATAGATTTTATCCGAAAAGTGTATAAAATAAAAAAAAATTCATGAAGCATTACTCAGCAACAGCGATAATTGATCGATCGATTCCCGAAGCCAAATTGATAGAAAAACTGGAATAATATGGCCATATTAACTTGTCCGTTGAAGATGATCAAGTTGAATGGAATTTTGTCTGCAATTGTTCCGGAATGGCTTTTTGAATGGAAAAATTTGAAATTCTTTTCGTCAAACACTTCCCGTCATCTCGAAATCTACAGCTGCCGAATACTGAATACATGCCTAAAATCGTCGTCTTTGTGGCAGCATGTTTAGAAATTGAATGAACATGATCTACCAGGGGGGCTCGGTAGTCGAGTGGCTAGCGTGCGTGACTACCAACCGAGAGGTTTCGGGTTCAAATCCCGGTCTAGCCATGGTCCTACGGTTTTACCTTTCTTTAATGGTTTCCTCATTTCTAATCAACTGAAATAAAAACTTCATCAAAAATATAAAACTTTGGTAGTTGTAGTTCGTGGTAGAGATGTTTGTGGAATGAGATTGCTTGATTACTCGGCTTGACTGAGGTTAAGGCATAACACTTGCCTCAGATTCAAATTCGAATGTTGATATAGCACTTCACCACACTAGAACATTCTACACTTGTTTCTCTTGATTTCCCTTTCTCTCCTACTTATCTATCTCCCCATTTCCGAACCAAGGCAGACTTAACAATGGGTTTGACACCTGAAATCCTTGCTTCAAAGCTAAAAAAAAAAAGTGTTCCCTGGCAATGCACAAAATTATAAAAAACTCGAATGGAAAATAGAGGTAGCGAAGAAAAGGCACGTTCATAGCTAGAATTTCATTATTCAAAGTCAAATCGCTGGAGAACTGCATTCGAACACGTCCGTTGAAAGCGTGACCGACGGGGATGAAGCGACTAACTATCCGACGAAATTTTTGAACGAGCTTTTTGAAGATGGGCTCGATCATTATCAAGTTGAGGAATCTAAATCATTAAAAATTGTGCAACGGTACGCGGTTGTCCTTTAAGAAACTGATGAGCAATGTTAAGTCCTGCGCCCACAAATTCCAATTAGTTCAACTGATCTTCCACTCCACTTTAAGCGGATTCAGTTCCCAGGTTCTATTGGCTTTTGGGATGACAATAAATTGCAGGGCCAATTGTCGGAAGTCTGTGGAATTGTATTCGAATTTCCCTGTTTTTCGCAAAATCAGCAAAGGATCAGCAAAGAAAAGAAAATCAATTATTTATTTATATTTAGGAGGGACATAACATTCGCGGCAGAGAAAACAGACCTTTTTTAAAAATTCATAACTCAGTCGAAAACAAACATTTTTCCAAAATTTAATTAAAAAAAAATATAGTATATTTTTCACTCCAACATGGTTTTATAGAGCTCCAAACTGGCGGCAGAGAAAAAAACGGGGCCTCGATGGTTGCAGCGCTGGGAGTCACAAAAATTGTCCAATCTGGAAAAAAAAAGACTTTTTTAAGACTTAACAAAATTGGTTATCGTATGACAGGAGCTTTTTTTAAATTTTTTTCAAAATTTTTTCCAAATTTGAAAGTGTGTTTTTTCGAAAAAAAATTTTAATTTTAAAAATTCATAAAAAATCGAAAAAAAATTTTAAAAAAGCTCGTGTCATACAAAAGCGAATCAAGTTTAAAAATATACAAAAAAAAAAAAGATTTTGTCACAAAATGCACCCGCTAGTGCCGCAGCCAGTACGACAAACAAGGTTTCGAGTAGAGGTGGGCGCGTGAGTGATTTTTACTCACGATCACGCACGCTCACGATGTGATTTCGTCTAATTACACACGCTCTAATTACACACGGTGATGACCGTGGCATGCAGGTTAAGTGTGTGGCTAAGCATGCTCGAAGCCCGGGTTCGATCCCCAGCCGCGGCGAAAAGTTTTTTTCAATAAAAAATTTTTCTGATCGGTCACCACCTCTCTGCAGACAATGGCAAACCTCAGAGAGTAAATAATGCCATGTAAAGCTTCTTGAGAACATGAACTTTAGCCCTTCGGAGTCGGCATAAAACATGTAGGTCCAGTTCTCGGTGAATTGTGTGCAAACATTTAATAACACACACAACACAATTGATCATAAGAAGCTCTCGGTCAAAGTCCTTTCAAGGTCTGAAATGGCCAATTTTTTTTTTTTTACACACGCTCACGAACAGAAATAATTTTTTGGATCACGATCACGAACGATCACGATTTTATTTCTTCTAATCACGCACGCTCACGCATAAAAATAATTTTTTTATCACGAGTTCTCACGAATACGTTTTATAGGAAGAAGAATACACATAAGTTTTTATTAAAAGTGCATTTAGAGTACCTCTGGTAAAACCATCATACAGGAAGGAGCAGAAGCAATAGAGAGTTAGATACAGCACTATAAAAAGAAAATTGATAAAATTTCTTAGCTTATTATTTGTATTTAAAATTACCAAAATTGCTTCAAGTAGTCGCTGGCGTTTCGCAAAATAAGTTAAGAGAGCGAAATTAGTTGTGGTCGCTTCTTTAGAAGTGGCCAGTGTTGCATTTTGTACGCAATTGGTAGCAAAAGCGTAAGAAAACGTTATAACGAAATTTGGCACAGGTTTGAAAATTTTTGGTACAAAAGTCGTGACACGAATAAATTTAAGTCACGCACGAGAAAAATTTATTCAAGCACGATAACGAATTTTTCGTGATTTTTTTATTGGTTCGCTCATGATTACGAAGTGATTTGTCGTGACACGTCGTGTCACTTCAAAATTCGTGACACCCGCCCATCGCTAATTTCAAGATAAGCGCGTGCAAAGTTTGTAAACAAAGAAAAATGCAAATAAAATAAAAATGCGCTCTCACTAATCCGGCTGTAACTTTTGAACCCGAAGGAATTTTTCCATGAAACTTTTCTTAGCATCTTAAGAATATTTACTAAAATACAAAATTATAAAAAAAGTCGATTTCGAAAAACGACCAAGTCATGTCCCCCGTTAATAAAACAAATTGAATAATAAATGGAACATCTTTGTTTTCTGAAAGACTTTCATTAAGCTTTTTGGTAGTGACATGACATGTTTTTCATTGAATTTTATCTGAAATGCTGCCCACTTCAATGCTATGCTATATTGAGGTCCTTAGGATTAAGGATTGCCTATTTACGGCATAAATTTCAAATAAAAGGTTCCCCCAACAGCTTTCATTAATGTGGAAGTCAGGCCATTTTACGGGCTTTTCGAATATTTCAATACCATTTTCTTTAAAAAAGTTTTTTTCTGGTCCCGCTATATGTTCAAGCGAATTTTCTTGCTTGGACTCTCATTGGATTTTTGGAGAATTGTAACCCATGTTTAAGAATTTCGTTACCAAATAACTTAAGATTATTTTTGTTATTCATCCCTGTAGGAACAAGCTTGATTTCTATATCATCACAAGAGGCAATTCCAGCACATATCATCATACATACATCCCCACGGTGTTGACGACTTAGGATTTGCTCATATTTTCTCAAAATATGGCAGTAATAATCATCCAGACCGTTCAAATGAAAATTATTAAACTTAGAGAAAACTTTTTAACCTTCAAAGTACATTATATTTTATCATACATTTTGAAGTACTATTTTTTTGTCGCAGATTGTTTGAATGCTCTTGGCTAATAGATGTTAAATTATCAGTACTAAAAGCAAGAAAGTAGTAAAAACTTTAAAAGGGGATTTTGAATAAAAAGTATTTATATCTTAAAAAAAAAAATATTTGGTTGCTTTTTTATTTTATTTTTGCATGCATGCCAGATGATCTGCTGTCATTTCCAATCATAATTTTTTATTGATAATTTCTTAATTTGCTCTTTTTTTCAATTTTGAAAAATTTTTTGAATTAATGCTTAATTATTTTGTTCTTACCAAAAAAAAAAAATATATGAAGGTATCACCAAGATATAATCTGGTCCATTTCCTCACTGGTTATGATTATGATTGATGATTGATTGATTGATTGATTGACTATGATTGATATTCACTTACTTTTAAGATACTTTGCGATGAAAGATTCTATTTGTTCAGTTATACATATATATATAATACCTTTTAACTACTTTTATGGTAACTTTAGTAGTAAATCTTGTCCACAAAAGTACTATTTTCGGCAACTCTGAGTATAAACTGAATGTTTTTGATTGAATGTTGAATAAAAGGATATACAAAAATAAGGCGTACTATTTAATTATTCTCTTCCAAGTGGATCTACCTTGCTATTGTATCATGGTATAAGTTCACAATTCAATTTTTTCTGTTACTGTAATTTTTTGTTTTTTTAATTTAAAAATTTTTTTCAAAATTTTGCTTTTCAACTAGATCATTCATTAACTTCTCTCGCATACTTTTGCTTGCTTACGCCTACATAGCTTGTTTAGGCCTTAAAGTTTTGCTTATTTTAATTAAACGCCTTTACAAGGAAAAACCAATTAAAATTTGAACTCAATAATTTAACTTGTAGATTTCTATGCAATTCAACTCTATTAAAAGTTGAACTCGAATATAGGCTTCGGTTAACCCAATTAACCCATCTGCCGCCTCAACTTATGCCGCCTTAACAGTTACCGCTCAATCTTAGACACGTGCTCCCTCTAGCGTTATAATCTAATCGAATTACGAAACCAGCAACAAACTGAAAGCCTTTTCTCACTCACACATATACAGTAAAATAAACAAACACACACACACACACATACACTCACGCACACAAAACAAGCCACAGAAATTTACAAATTTTATTAAATTAACGTAATCATAAGTTACGAATACGCTTTGATCCAACAACACACCAACAGCAGCTCATGCCGCCACTAGCCTGCAGCTGTAAAATCTTTGCTAGAGCAAAGTCGACAACCCGCTGGCACAGCGCATGCTGGGTGGTTTGGTGTTAAAGCCACACCATATAAACACCAACGGCACAACTTCAACAACATCTCCATCAACATCAAGCAAAGTAACGTAACGCAACGCTATGCGACGCACGGTTAATTAGGTTTTTGTTTCTATATCCGGAGCGAAGCGCTGATTCTTCTCGGTTAGCTGGTGCTATTCTGGTGACAAATGGGGCAACCCTAGACGTCAAAGTTCAGCTGTTCGGTTGTCATTTGCGAATATGCTAAATTGAGCTGACACTCGTTTGTGTCAGCTACGTGCTGGTGGTGGTGGTGGTGGTGGAGGTGATTGCGTTGGTGTTGGTGTTGGTGTGTTTGTGTGCGTTTAAGCTCTCTATGTAGTGTGTTTATGCTTGTGAGTGTCATGTTCATATGCTGGTTTTGGAATTGGAATGTGAACCCATGAAACCACAAGCGAAGCTTTGGCGAAAAGCGAGAGTTTTTCGAAGGTTTTGGTGCTGAAATTCGAATTCGGTATCAAATTCACGTATCAAAAAAAATTGTAGTTATAAAAAACATATTTGTTTATATTCATTAATACAACCTACTTTTTTTATACGTAAATGAGTCATAATAAATAATTCCCCCAAAACTTATGTGAGAAAAACACTTGTTTTTCGTTATTATTACAAATTGAAATGGTCGAATAAAGTACCATATGAAGTGATTATACCATGAGAACACGAGTTCGATTCCTAGAAGTTCGAGTGCAATCTTGAAGAAACCTATCAATGGCGAAAAAAAAACAAATTGGCCGTTTCAGCTCTCGAAAGGACTTTGACCGAGCTTCTTATGATCAATTGTGTTCTATGTGTAATTAAATGTTTGCACACAATTGACCGAGTACTGGACCTACATGTTTTATGCCGATTCCGAACAGCTAAAGTTCTTGTTCTCAAGAAGCTTTACATGGCATTATTTACTCTCTGAGGTTTGCCATTGTCTGCAGAGAGGTGGTGACCGATCAGAAAAATTTTTTATTGAAAAAAACTTTTCGCCGCGGCTGGGGATCGAACCCGGGCTCCGAGTATGCTAAGCCACACACTTAACCTGCATGCTACGGTCACCGCATGGCTAAGAAATCCAAATTCTGATCATTCAGTTTTGAAAAAAAAAAACACTTTTTGATGTAAATAAAAGTTAACTAACTGTGGTAGCTCAAGTTCAATTCTTACATCTGGCAGCAAGCTGCTTTCAATAGAAGTACAATTTTCTGATGAGTATCTCTTCTCAGTGACAAATTTCAGTGCCGTTTACAAGAAAATTTCATAAATGTATAAAAAAAAGATATATTCGGTTCACTGGGATACCGAAGACGAAGAAGATGATGAATGTTTATATAATATTTGTGTGTGTGTGGGCGCGCGTTAACTAAGAAAATTTACTTTCTTTGTATGACTCAATTTTCAATTGACAGCAGTTACAGTTGGTATGGTTCATTTGTATGTGTTGTTGTTCTCTAAGGTTACTGCTTAAGCAGCGTAAAGTTTCGTTGACATGAAAGTCAAAGTTGACTAGCTGCTGCCAAAGAAGTTAAATTAGATTGATTTACACCATAACAACGCATTAAGAATAAAGTGATTAAAATTATTTCCGGCTACAGAAGGATGTTGCTTAAAAATCGACTTCTATTTTCGACACAATTATCTTCAAATACTCTTAAAATTTAAATAATTTAAACTTAAATTAAATCAATTCTTTTATTCTTATCTCTTACTCATTTCACAAAAAGCAAAAGCACGTTTTTGGTATTTTTAGTCTACATAGGTTATACGAAAATATTGCACCTACCTGCTACAACTGTTTCGGAGCGTTGCAGACGCACCAGTACGTGCTCGATTAGGCCAACATCCGTGCATGCTTGAAGATTTCGTACGCTCTTCCTTAAGATGGCAATAAAAACACTCCAGATCTCTGCCTGCAAGTAGAAAGAGAAAAAATATAGTGTGAATGAGATGTCAATAAGAAGAGTATGTGACTTGAAGAGTTGTTTGTATTCAAATGCATATATTTTAAAATGTATGTAAGTACAAAATATTGTAAATTCTAGAGCTGAGTAAATAAAACAACTTATTGTATAAAATGTACACCAATCAAGTGCAACATTGCCATACATTTTCACTTCAATGTTAAAATTGTTGAAGTTATTTATAGAGCACTTTTAGTAGAGAGAATTAAATTAAAAACATAATTATCTAAATATCTAAAGTAATTACTTGGTAATCACTTACAAAGCACACAAAAATACTTCAGTTATTTTAGATTTTCAACTAGCCAAAAACGGCACATACATACACACACACACTCTCAAACCACATACGCTCGCACACTTATGCCATAAATTGTAGCACGCGCAGCGTTTGATATGCCAAAATATCGCATTTCTATTGAAGTCTATAGAGCACAACAAAAAAATAAAATGGTTCTTAGAAGCTTTTTTTAGCAGCTGTTGGAACTGTCAGCACTTTTTGGTTTTTTTTTTTTAGCTAAGGTAAAAAAAAACTCATGAACAGCTTGTTAGAATATTTGCATATTAAAAAATAAAATAAAAAAATTCGCTGACGGATGAATGAGCAGAAAATAAAGAGAAAATACAGCATGACAGCAATAGATAGGATAACAATATTATGTTGTAAGCAAATTTATAACAAAGAGAACAGCTAAGCTGTTGTTACTTTTTCCAGCTCAAAGTGATTCTAAATATTTATTGTTGTGTGTCAACAGCAGTCACAACAATTAATAACACAGGTTTTTTCATAAGAAAATTATCACTCCGTCTAACACAAAAAAAAATGCTCCTGCTCTTTAGCATATTAACTGCAAAAATTCTAAAATTTCTTAAAAAAAAAAATTCATGTTTAAGAGGTTCAAAAAATTTCCTTAAACTGGGAAATTTTTTATGATCATAAAATAACTTAATTTCTGTAAAATTGTACGCCTTTAACAGGAAATGAAGTGATTTCTTTTTGAATACAAAAAGAAATCTTCGACATCTTGTTTTATAAAAAATTGCTTGTAAAATTCTCAAATTTCTTATCTAAAAAAAATCATGTTTACAGAGGTTTTAAAAATTTCCCTCGACAGGGAAATTTTTATTTTGTCATAAAATTACTTATATTTTGATAATTTCATCGATTAAAAATCTAAATGAACTAAAATAATTAATTTTAAAAATTTCCCTTCCAGCGAAATTATACAATGCAATGAGAAATCTTTAAAATCTTGTTTTAAAAAGTATTGTTTGCAAAATTTCTCAAACTTCTTCACCAAAAAAACTTTGTTGTTAGAGTTTTTAAAAATTTCTCTAAAATGGGAAATATTTATTGTGCCATAAAATGTCTTAATTTCTAAAAATTTTTTGATTTCAAAAGTAAATGGAGTAAAAGAGATTATTTTCAAATTTTCTCAAAGTTCTCTATTACAAAATATGCACATAATTTAAAAGGTTTTGAAAATTTCCCTTAAATGGGAAATTTTAATTTTGTCATAAAATGACATAATTTTGAGAGTTTTTTTCACTTTGAGAAGTAAATGTACTAAAAGAAGTTAATTTAAAAAAATTCCCTTCAAGCAATGAGAAATCTTCAAAATCTTGTTTTAAAAATTACTGCTTACAAAATTTTTCAATATTCTTCACCAAAAAAATCATGTTGTATGAAGTTTAAAAAATTTCCCTTTTATGGGAAATTTTTATTTTGTCATTAAATGACTAAATTTTTGAAAATTTTTTCGAAAATTAACTAAAAGGGACGGTATTAAAAATGTCTCAAAATTTTTTGGTGTTGATGATGTTTAAAAGGTTTTGAAAATTTCCTTCCAATAAAAAATGTTAACTTTGTCATAAAATGACATAACTTTTAAGAGTTTTTTCACTTTGAGATGTAAATGAGGTAAAAGAAGTAATTTTAAAAATTTCCCTTTAAGCGGAATTATTCAAAGCAATGAGAAATCTTCGAAATCTCGTTCTTAAAAATATTAATTGCAAAATTCATGTTTTAAGACGATTTAAAAAAAAATCACGATATGGTACCAATGACTTAGTTTGAGGAATTTCATCTTTTCGAAAAGTTTATTAACTGAAACAAGTAATTTAAAAAATATCCCTTTAAGTAAAATTATTCAAATTCAAAATTTAAATCATTATTTGCAGTAATAACGACAAATAAATATCATTCGTTCTCTTATAAAAATATCCTTTAAATGGAAATTTAGGTTTTCTAACTTATTGCTTATTTTAACTGGCATACAATTTTAAAAATAGTTCTAAAAATTTTTTAAAAAAAGCAGTTTTAAAAATTTCCCTTAAAATCAAGTTCCTCAAATTGGAAATTTAAAACATTATATTGAAAAAACATACAAATTGAAGCAAGAACTCATTTAAAATTTGAATAAAAATAAAAATACTTTTCAGGAAAATTTTTGTTTTGTTACTGAAATGCTTCAAATTGAAAATACGAAGCATTGTTGGCATAAATATTGGAAAAAAACTTATTTGTGTCTTCAAGAAAAATACTCTTTAAAGGGAAATTTTATTTTTCAACTTATTAAATAGTTAACTTACTTACATAGCTGCCTACGACAACCCGTGGTAGAGTTAGGGCCGACTTAAATTATTTTACTTGGCATTAAACTTTAAATGATTACTTTTAAAAATTTCCCTAGAAGTAAAATTTCTGAAATTGAGATTTTTGAAACATTTTTTGCATAAATATTGAAATAAAAGCTCATCCGTCTACCAAGTAAAAATATCCCTTTTAGGTAAATTTTTGTTTTGCAACTTTTAACTTACTATACTTCAATTTGAGCTTTCATACAGCCATTTAAGAAATTTCTTTTGAAGGTTAGTTATTCAAATGGAGAACTTTAACACACAATTTCATGAAAAATTGCTAAAGGGAAATTTTCGTTTTCTAACTTTTATGAAATTTATTTTAAAGTCAATTTTAAAGAAGAAATTTTTTACATATTCCTCAAAGAGAAATTAATGAAAAGTAGATTTCTGAAACATTATTTGCAAACATATTGAAAGAAAAACTCATACGTGTCCTAACTAAAAATATCCTTTCGAAAAAAAAAGAAATTTTTTTTTCAATTTTTTACGAACTACACTTCAAATTAAACTTGAAAGGATATATTTAAAAAATTTTCCGCGAAGATAAATTGGAATTTATGCAATATTTGCAAAAATGTTAAAAACAAATTATTTATTAAATTCATTAAAATAACTATTTACGGGAAATTTATATTTTACATTTTTTTAATAAAATTCCCTTGCAGGGAAATTTTTCAAATTTATAAAATTGATACATTATTTGCATAAATATTGCAAGAAAAACTCATTGTTGCACTAATTAAAAATATACCTTTGAGGGAAATTTTTTTTTGCAACTAATTTCCATTTATTCTTGTGTTTGTTATAATAAAAGTTATATACAGTGGTGATCAAAACATTTGCAACTCAACGCTCATGTGCACGTCTCTTATATTTACTTTCAGAAAAAAACTAAATGTGCTCATTTTTTTATTTCTTTTCCAACACTGGCCGATGTTCTTGTAAAATAATTATAAAAAAATAAGTTCCGTTAACAAACAACAAGAATAAACCTATTCAAATAGAAAGAGAACGAAATGCTGGTGTTCAAAACATTTGCAACTGATATTTTTTTGAGCTTTACGACGATTGTTGCTTTTTTGTTTTGGAAATATAACGATGAATTAACTGTTTTTAATTAATTGAGCGTCACACGATTGCATTTTAAAGAAATTTGCATTAAATTATTTGAGATCAGTGAGTGAACACAACTTGTTAGTAGCAGTGCTTCGATCGATGATTTTTCTTGAAAATGGGTGGAAATAAATACAATTCTGTATTTAAAACAAAATTAGTTAACGATTATCAGAGTGGACTTACTCAAAAATCATTAAAATATTCAGTTCCTAAATCAACAGTTTGTCGTGTGATTAATTCTGGCAACACCCATACAATTCACAGAGGTGGAAGACCGCGCTCAACAACAACAAGAGAAGACAGAAAAATACGAAATTTTTATACAAAATACCCTAAAGCAGTTCCAAGAGAAGTCAAAACTGAAACCGAACTGGCCGTAAGTCTCTCCACAATAAAACGAAGGGCCTCGGAATTTGGACTCAGAAGTTACAGATGTACAAAGAAACCATTTGTGTCTAAAAAAAACAGAATAGCGCGATTAAAATTTGCTCGTTCTCACTTGAACTGGACTCAACAGCAGTGGAAAACTATTTTATGGTCAGATGAGTCCAAATTCAATCTGAGAGGTTCCGACAACAAAGCATATGTTCGTCGACCGCGTGGTGAGAAGTACAACCCAAGGTACACAACAGCTACAGTCAAGCACGGAGGAGAAATGTCATGGTGTGGGGGTGCTTTTCTGGTAATGCTACTGGTCCAATTTGTCGCATTACTGAAACGATGACAGCCGAGGTGTATAGACAGATTTTATGCACAGTAATGCTTCCGTTTGCTGAATGGGAAATGCCACTCTCATGGACATACCAGCATGACAACGACCCCAAGCATACATCCAGGCTTGTAAAGATGTGGCTGGAGGAAAACAAAGTTAAAGTTATGTCATGGCCGGCGCAGTCTCCCGATCTCAACCCGATTGAGAATATGTGGATGATAATTAAGCGGAAAATAGGCGAAAAGGTGTTTCGAAATGGTGACGAACTTTTCAGCGAATTGGAAACGGAGTGGAGAGCAATCCCAAGCAGTTACATTGAAAACCTCATTGCCTCAATGCCTAGGAGATGTGCTGAAGTCATGAGATGCAAGGGATATGCAACAAAATATTAAATATTTAAAATTTTCAGTGTATATTTTAATTTTACTAAGCAGTTGCAAATGTTTTGAACACTTCTTTTTTGACTTTCTTGAAAAAAATTTTTTTTTTTAATCGTAAGTTAACGAAATAATGTTTTAGTTTTTATCAGACAATTTAAAAACAATATGCCTTTAATAAATGAAAATTAAATTAAAATTGCGTGCTATTTTTATTTATAACTTAACAATGAGTCAATACATCTCTTTAGTTGCAAATGTTTTGATCACCACTGTATATATAAAAGTTGAAACATTTTAAAATTTCACTCCGAGGGAAATTTTTATAACTCATAATGGGACAGCCTTGCGGCAGGTGGATATAAACTAATTCTAGTGCCAACATTCTAAAGTAGTAAATAACACTTAAAACTTGTTTTTACTAAGAACTTTTCGTTTGGTTTTGCTTCAATTTTGCTTCAAATACCAAATTAACTTCAAATTAAAATCTAATTGAGGTATTTTCAAAATTTCCCTTCAAGATAAATTTCCCACATTGAAAGTTTTGAAACATTATTTACATATATATTGAGAGAAAAACTCAATTATGCCCTCAATAAAAATTTCCCTTAAAGGGAAATTTTTTTTGCAGCTAATTTCCACTAATTTTTGTTTTTGTTAGATACATATAATACAAGAATTTATAAATTTTGAAATTTCCCTCCGAGGGAAATTTTTATAACTCACTAAAAAGGCAGCCTTTAGCCAAAACTGGTATAGCTTTTTAGTTCCAGCTTTCTTAAATAGTACATAACAATTCGAATTTGTTAGTTACTAGGAAAATTTCTCATTTTGTTTTAATTTATTAAATTAAATTAATTTTTCGATATGCATTTAACAGAGTAAATTTATTTATATTATCAAATATATATTTGTTAACTTTAAAAAAACTTATACAATCCGGCAGCACACTTAATTAATAGTGATTTGAAGAAATTTCTTTTATAAACATCTTTCATATTAATACTTTATCAGCGTCAAAATGATATTTTTATACAGTTTGTCTGATATAAAAAGCTTCTGTCATTCGGTTTAACGCCCGCTAAAAGCTCAATCAAGATTAATTGTTAAAAAAATTACTTTAAGTGATAGCTGAGCAGCGCTAAAAGAAACATTACATTCACAAAGAAGATGGAAAGAGATAGCGACAAAGCAGTTCATCGATATTAATTTAAAACAAATTAAAATTTGAATGCATTTCCAATGCAATAACATGAATTTATGTCTGTCTGTCATGCCCCGAATGGTGACAAGCAAGGACACGCTCTGTGTTTTCAACTGTACTGCCATGTCAGAAAATTTTTACAACAGCAACCTGCAGCACTTTTCCTGCTCTTGCACACAACTCTTTGTGATCATCTTCAAGAACCTAGACAGTGACACAGAAGAATGTTTCCTAAGAATAAGAAGAAGTGGAGGCAGCCAAGCATGTTTGCAGGATAAATCGTGGCGAATTCAAATCGAATTTCAATAAATTTATTTCCACTTCTATCTACTTTGATGCTCATTCATTCCTTTTGCTTGTATTTGTTTTGCTCTTTAAAGTTGTTTTTTTTTTTGAGGCAACATTTATCTAAAGGTCGTCTGTCTGCTTAAGCTTAAGTTTAAGATCCTTGCTGCCTGCTTGCCTGCTGCTGCTGCATTTAAATACGTTTTACTTGGCTATCGATTTGTTATTTTTTCCTCTTCCTTATTTTATTGCGTATTGGTGATAAAATAGAGGAAATCTGTTCAGACTAAAACCGGAAATTTACTATTTAAACGTTTGCAAGATATTCTGTGCTGACACTTTTTTCCTACAATACATGGCAAAGTAGATAAAGGCACAGGCGAACGTCAGGATATGCAAACAAAAATAATGCAAGCACACAAAAGAGTGATGAAAAAGTATAAAAAACGCAAAAACAATCAATTCAAAGCCGAATTTATTGCTAAGAAAATTCACAAGGCAAATAGAAGAATAAAGACCGTGAGTAAAAAAGAGATGCATTTATTTTTATTTATTTTTTATTTTTAAAGAGTTATTTTACTGCCAAAGAGAGGGAAAAATAAAAAAAATGCGATAAAAGCTTCAAATAAGAGCAGGCGGCACGACGCGGCGCGCCTTAAATTTATCGTGGTTGAAATTTAAATACTTAAGTTAAGAACACAAAAAGCATAACAAGCAGCACGAATATTTTTCAACGACTTCTGATTTTATTGAGCACAATTAATTAAAAATATTGAGTAAGATTTTAGCGAAGATTTAAGCAGTTAATCGATTATCAATGAATGGATATGTACGAGAAAAGCTTTGAAGCTCAAAAACGCGAATGTCTTCAAACATAGGCTTTGGCCGACACTGTTCTAATATATTATATTTGGGCATGTAAAACTACTATTTTAATTAAGATGCTAACTAAACAGAAATTTATTTCGACTAATAAATTTTACTGCAAGCAAGCAGCTATTGAGTTCTTACTCATTTCGTTCATATTTTAAACAATATATATTTGATTTAATATAAATATATTTGACACAAACAAGATATATGTTATTAGTAGGAATATTTTAAATAATTTAATCAAACACATTTTTATAGTAAGTAAAAAAGGCATTAGTATCCTTTATGTATAACATTTATACATATTGTTTAACTCTTACTTCTATTCCTTTGAAAACCACAAACATATTTACTTCAGCGCATCAAAACCCAATCATTTCCAAGATTTGACAATCAAAATTGTTAAAATTTAAAAAATTTCTTTCATAAGCTGGAATTTGCGTACAGCAAAATTTTTATAAATAACTCTTAAACTCTTAAATAAATAACTTATGCACTAATACATAAACATTTCTTACAATTTTGCCACTCATCAGTAGAGCGAAAAAGCATTTTGAAGTAAAGCTTTTTAGCTAATGACAGCACAAGCAAGTCAAAAGCTGCAAATGCTCAACATAAATTCTAACACACAACATGACACAACACAACGCACCTAACCACACACACACAAACACAAAACTAACACACAAATCAACACTGAGTAGACTAAATGACATACATTTAAACACTTGCAGCTGCATGCATTTAACTTGTTGTTGATGTAGGTGAAGCGACCATTTTACACCCTGATAATCAAAAAACCAACATATTTACACTTTAACCTTTTTTTTTCCTCACTTCCTTGCCACTTGTAGTTGAGGAAACTCTAGGTAGTGCGTAGACATTGCAAGCAGCTCAAAAAATGTTGCCAAGAAAAAGAAGAAAAAAAAAATAATGTGTGCAGAAAAATAATGCAACGAAGTTATGAACGTAAATGTGAAAGCATATGTGTGTGTGTGTGTGTGTGTATTTTGCGGTCAGGTGCTTGCAAAACATGCTGGGCAAGAAAGGAATAGTTAAAAAAAAAAATTGTCATAAAAATGTCGACATCTTGAGTAGGTCTCTGAAGTGCACTTATTTTGAAAACGAACGCATTGCTGAGTGGGCGACGGCAGGTGACGGTGAAGCTTTATAGACAGGCTTGACTTTTTTTAAAAATTGACATTAAGATGCTTTGAAATTGCTAGTTTTAAAGCCTAATTTTTTCTTAGAAATTTCTTATAACTTGAAAATTAATAATTATCATAAATATTGAAAAAAAACCTCATATTTTTTCTTAATAAAAATATCCCCTAAAGAAGAAGTTCAAAATTTTATTTATTTTTGCCTTAATTTGGAAAAATGAACTGTTCGTGATCTAAAAAAATATATATTCTTCATGAAAAAATTGTTGATTTTGTAACTTTACTGCAAACAAAACTTTAATGGCGCCATTTTTAAAATTTCACTCGAAGAGAAATTACTCGAATTGGTAACTATGAGACATTATTTGCAAAACAATTAAAAGAATAACTCATTGGTGCACTTTATAAAAATTTCCCTTAAAAGGGAAATTTTTGTTTTTCAAGGTTTCATCAATTTAACTTTGAACTAAATGTCAAAGCAGTAATTTTAAATATTAAAAGAATAACTCATTGGTGCACTTTATAAAAATTTCCCTTAAAAGGGAAATTTTTGTTTTTCAAGTTTTCATCAATTTAACTTTGAACTAAATGTCAAAACAGTAATTTTAAAAACTTTCCATGAAGTTGAAGATTCAAGCTGGAAATTTTAAACGTTTTAAACTTCATTCGTGTCCTAAATTAAACTGTCCCGTTAAGAAAAATTTTCGTTTTGCTCGTATTTACAAACTTACTTTCAATTAAACTTTAAAAGAGCCATATTAATAATTACCTTTGAAGAGAATTTTCTCATATAAAGAATTTTGAAACATTATTTGCATAAATATTAAAAGAATACCTCATTCGTGCATCCAATACGAATAACCTTTAGAGGGAAATTTTTGTTTGATGATACTTTTTACCAATTTTACTGTTTATTAAATGCAAAGGAGAAATTTTACAAATGTCTTTTTTGGAGAAATTTTGTGCTATGTAACTTCATGCCAATTTTGCATTGACTTGAACAGCAAAGGCGTAATTTTAAAAATTTCAATTGCAAAAGAATACCCAAGTTGAAAATTTGTAACATTTTTGCATAAATTTGAAAGAAAAATATATTTGCGTCCTAAATAAACATATCCCTTTGACTAAAACTTTCGTTTTGCAATTTTTTAATAACTTTACTTAAAATGAAACTATAAAAAGGACCATTTTAAAAATTTCCCTTCAAGGGAAATTAATCAAATTGAGAAATTTGAGACATTTTATGCATACGTAGCAAAAATAGAACTTATTCCCGAACTTTATTAAAATATCCTTTTAAGGGAAATTTTTATTTTGCATCTTTTTACCAATTCTTTTTTGAGATGAGCATCCAAGAAGTAATTTTAAAAATGTTCCTCAAAGAAGAATACTCAACTTGAAAATTTCAAGCCGTTATGCATAAAATATAAGAAATAATAATAAGTAGCAAAAATATAACTTTCTCGCGCACTTTATTAAAATATCCTTTTAAAGGAAATTTATATTTTGCAACTTCATACTAATTCTTCTTTGAGGTGAGCATCAAAGAAGTACTTTAAAAAATGTTCCTTAAAGAAGAATACTCAACTTGAAAATTTCAAGCCGTTATGCATAAAATATAAGAAATAAACTCAACGTGTACTAATTCAAAATATCCCTTTTCGAACATTTTATGGTTTTGTATCTTTTATTAATTTTACTTTATATAAAGCTTTAATGGACAAATTTTAAGCATTTTTCTCAAAGAAAATTAAATCAAAATCGGAATTTTTGAAAAATTTGTTCGAATACAAAGTGAAAGAAAAACTCATTCGTACACTTAATTAAAGTATCATTTTCAGGGTAATTTTTATTTCGCAAAGTTTTACCAATTTTACTTCGACCAAGCTTAAAAGGCGTACTTTTAAAAATTTCCCTCGAAGTAAAATACTGAAGTTAAAAATTTTAAAAATGTTTGCATAAATTTTGAATAAAAAAAAATTAATTTGTGTCCTAAATTAAAATATCCCTTTAAGGAAATGTTTTATTTTGCACATTCTTACCAACTGAATTACACATAATACTTTAAAGTAGCAATTTTAAAAATTTCCCTTGAAGGGAAATTACAGATAATGAGATTTTTGAAATATTATTTGCGTAGGTTTGAAAAAATGTTCATACCTGCACTTAATGAAAAATATCCTTGAAAGGGAAATTTTTATTTTGTAATTTCTTAAAAATTTCGCTTCGACATAGAAGGTAAAGGAAGTCTTTTAAAAAATTTCCACTCCTTGAAATTGCTCAAATTTAAAATTTGAAACATATTTGCATAAATATTGAAAAAGGAACTCATTTGAACTTTTAATAAAAATTTCCTTTAAAAGGAAATTTTAGTTTTGCAACTTGTTTCCATTAGTTTAAGTTTTTAGAGTACAATGGTGCATAAAATAAAGAAAAGTTGTTATATTTTTAAATTTCCCTCCGAGGGAAATTTTTATAGCTCTCAAAAACTGCACCCTTATGCTAAAATTGTTTAAGTTTTGTATGTGTCAACAGTCTAATTTGAACTTTTGCCAAAAATTTCCTTTAAAAGGAAATTTTAGTTTTGCAACTAATTTCAATTTATTTATGTTTTAAGAGTATAATGGTGAATAAATTAAAGAAAACTGAATATACTTTGAAATTTTCGTCTGAGGGAAATTTTTATAACTCACAAAACTGCACTCTTATGCTAAATTGTTTGAGTTTGTGTGTGTCTACAGTCTAGAGTAGTTAAGAACAAGTTCTTAGTTAGGGAAATTTTCGATTTGCTTGAAAAAACCTTAAAAATTGCATAAAATTGCATATACTTAAAATTTCCCTTAAAAGGAAATTTTAGTTTTGCAACTAATTTCAATTTATTTATGTTTTTAGAGTATATTGGTGAATAAATTAAAGA
Organism: Tetanocera ferruginea; assembly: GCA_958299015.1. NCBI lineage: Eukaryota > Metazoa > Arthropoda > Insecta > Diptera > Sciomyzidae > Tetanocera > Tetanocera ferruginea. The sequence continues at coordinate 25,775,691 of OY282643.1, read as the reverse complement.
AAACTTAATATACTTTGAAATTTTCCTCTGAGGGAAATTTTTATAACTCACAAAACTGCACCCTTATGCTAAATTGTTTGAGTTTTGTGTGAGTCTACAGTCTAAAGTAGTTAAGAACAAGTTCTTAGCTAGGGACATTTTCCATTTGCTTGAAAAAACCTTAAAAATTGCATAAAATTGCATTGAGTAAAAATTTCCCTTAAAAGGAAATTTTAGTTTTGCAACTAATTTCAATTTATTTATGTTTTTAGAGTATATTGGTGAATAAATTAAAGAAAACTTAATATACTTTGAAATTTTCCTCTGAGGGAAATTTTTATAACTCACAAAACTGCACATTTATGCTAAATTGTTTGAGTTTTGTGTGAGTCTACAGTCTAGAGTAGTTAAGAACAAGTTCTTAGCTAGGGAAATTTTCTATTTGCTGGAAAAAAACCTTTATTTTTAAATAAAAAGCAGTTTGTAAGAGGTTTATTACAGAATGAAATATTTTTAGAAACTGAAAATTTAATTTTTCAAAATCAATTTCTCAGTTAATGTAACATTATTTTTCTTTTAAAACACAGTTTTGGAATAATGAAGCTTCATGCATTTTTCAAAATACATTTTTGGAAAGCTTTTAAATTGCTAGTTGTTTTAGGAATGCCCCACAAATTGCAACAATAACCTTAAATTTGAATCTTGAGTGCAGCTGGTGGCTCAATTCACTTAATTTTGCAAGGTTTTGATCAACTTGATTTGATTTCGTCAAAACATAATCGGTACTGAAAAGTGATAAGCAAAAATTAATAGATAACTGCTGATATTTTATTTTTAAAAGAACTCGAAGACGAACGATTTTTATATGAAATGAATTTTGCAGAAAGTGAATTGAAGTAAATTAAAAACTTAAATTTTATTTTGAATTGTAGTTGAAATTTCAGTCGAGCAATGAAATGGAGATTTGATGACTAAATTTTAAAAATGCATGTCAAGAGTAATTTTATACAATTAAGTTTCAAAAATAAATTCTAGAAAGGAATGGGTTCAGTTGGCTTGTATTCATGGCATCATCATTATTAACTCACGATGAAATTATGTATGAATTTAATTTTGATGTGCAACTTTATAGTCGTTTCACCACTGACCCTAAAAGTATGCTTAATTCTTTTCTGTTAAGCTCTCATTTTTATACTAAAAGAACTTGCAAGCGAACTTACAGATTTATTTTCTTTAACGCCAATAATTTGAAGCAAAGTGTGATTGCTTTGCAAGCAAAAGCAACAAAAAACAACAAAAGCGTTTTCTTATATACACTGACCAAGTGTTTGTTAAACATACAAAAAATTACCAAACTTTGCGCAACAAAGTTACGATTATATTGTTGCCTTTTTCAACGCAGTAACAACAAAATTTTTTTTTTTTCAAATTTCCCCAAAGTTTATTTTCAACAGTGTTTTTAACTACAAGAGAAAATTAAACAAAAAAAAAAAAAAAGAAACAAAACGTCATCGCCTTAAAACTTGCTGTCGCAATAAAATGTGACATAAAAAAAGCGAACAAAAATATACAAAAATTTTTCAAAAAGTTTTGTGGGATTTTGTCAAGCTTACATCCGGTCTTTATTGCGAGCCACAACAATTGTGCTACAGTACAAGCCAGAGAAAACAACAAAAATACACAACAACAACTATTGAACAATCACTGAGTTCATTTGTCATGCTTAGTAGAAGTTAAAACCAAGTTGTTGTTGTTGTTGCTGTTAGAGGTTTTGTGTGTGTTTTTGGTGGTTTTTTTTTTGGTGCGCATTTTTGTTGTTTCTGCTCGTGTCTTCACAACATTTTGTTAGACGGAAATACAGTTTGTCACCTTCACTTTTTGTGCAATTTATGACAAGGTGTGAGCAGAATATATAAAACTTGTTATATTTTTAGAAGTTTGTAAAAAAGAAAAATTAAAAGGAAACTTAACAAGGATAAAAATGTTAAAATTTGTCATCTTTTATACTCTAGGCTATTTTTTTTTTTTATTTTTTTTTTTTTTTTGAGTTTTTAGAACATCATTAAAACTGTATGTCATTCATTGTGTGCAATTTTTTTCGAACATTTGGAAAAGCTTTTAAGCTCAGCACATGCTTGTGTGTTCTGACATTTTTAGCTATAGTTCTTTGTTAACCGCTACTTTTTTTAAACTTTATGAAGCTTTAGTTTATTATTTCTTAGGCCTTACTATGGGTCAAGTGTTCAAAAGTTTTGTGACTTTTAAACACAAATTTAACAAACTTGCAACAAATTTTTCGCAATAAAGCGTCAAAATTGAAAAAAGTCTTCTAATATTTGTTCTCTAAGTCCTCTAAGTTTGTACAACAAATAATAAAATTTGTGGTTCTTATTTATCGTGTGACTTTTAAGATCCTTTTTCACTTTAATTTTGATATCGTTTTTCATTCTTTACTCGTCGAACTTTAGGCCTGAGAAAAGTTCGAGATTTATGAATTGTTTTAAAAACAATGCTAGAGGAAAAGTGAGAAAAAATTCAAGAGCTTAAATTTTTTAAATTTTTTTCTGCAGAACTTTATGTTTTTGTATTTTTAGTACTTGTAATTTTTGATTTTATGTATGATTTAAATTTTCTCATTCTTCAAAATAAACAACTATTAGAACTTGAAAGCTTTCTGAGCCGAACTTGAAAGCTCGCTTTTAGTGATAACATATTAACTAAGCTTTTATTTGCAAAAGGGGCTCCTAAAGAGCTTCTGAAGGATTTCTTAAATGCTTCTGAAGTATAAGTTAAGGGCGCTTGAAGTGCTTCTAAAGCGCTATTAAGTGCTTCTGAAATTTTTCTCCTAAGGTGATATTCAAAAGTGCATTTGCTTTTTTGGAGTTTCTGAAGTGCATCTGAAGTGACTCTAAAGTGCTTCTAAAGTATTTCTAAAGTATACCCGAAGTGCATTTGAAGTGCTTCTGAAGTTTTTTAACTTTCTCTTGAGGTGCTTCTCTAAAGTGCTTCTAAAGTGTTTTAAAAATGTTTCTGAGGTGCTTCTAAAGTGCTTCCTAAAAGCTTCTAAAAGCCCTATTAAGTGCTTCTGAAAAGCTTATTAATTGCTTTTTAAGTGCTTCTTCTAAGATGTTCCTCTAAAGTGCTTTTGAAGAGCTTTTGAAGTGTTTCTGAAGGATTTCCTAAATGTTCTGAGGTGTAACTAAAGGGCCTCTGAAGTGCTTCTGATATGATTTTTAAGTTGTTCTGAAGTGCTTGTAAAGTCTTTTTAATATTCTCCAAAAGCTCTCTTCGAAAGTGCTCCTGAAGTGCTTCTTAAGTTCTTCTTAAGTTCTTCTTAAGTTCTTCTTAAGTTCTTCTAAAGTACTTCTGAAGTGCTTCTAAAGTGCTTCTAAAGTGCTTCTAAAGTATTTCTAAAGTATTATTGAAGTGCATTTGAAGTGCTTCTGAAGTTTTTTAGCTTTCTTTTGAGGTGCTCCTCTAAAGTGCTTCCTAAAAGCTTCTAAAAGCCTTCTTAAGTGCTTCTGAAATTATTTTTAAGTTGTTCTGAAGTGCTTGTAAAGTCTTTTCAATATTTTCCAAAATCTCTCCTCGAAAGTGCTACTGAAGTGCATCTTAAGTTTTTCTAAACTGCTTCTAAAGTGCTTCTAAAGTGTTTCTAAAGTATTTCTAAAGTATTCCTGAAGTGCATTTGAAGTGTTTCTGAAGTTTTTTTTAACTTTCTCTTGAGGTGCTCCTCTAAAGTGCTTCTAAAGTGTTTTAAAAGTGTTTCTGAAGTGCTTCTAAAGTGCTTCTTAAAAGCTTCTAAAAGGCCTCTTAAGTGCTTCCGAAGTGCTTCCGAAGTGCTTCTAAATTGCTTTTTAAGTGCTTATTCTAAGATGTTCCTCTAAAGTGCTTTTGAAGTGCTTCTGAAGTGTTTATGAAGATTTCCTAAATATTTTGAGGTGTAACTAAGGGGCCTCTGAAGTGCTTCTAAAGTGCTTTTTTAAGTAGTTCTGAAGTGCTTGTAAAGTCTTTTTAATTTTCTCCTAAGGCTCTACTCGAGAGTGCTCCTGAAATGCTCCTGAAGTGCTTCTGAAGTTCTTCCAAAGTGCTTCTGAAGTGCTTTTAAAGTGCTTCTTAAGTATTTCTAAAGTATCGCTTAAGTGCATTTTAAATGCTGCTGTAGTTTTTCTAACTATCTTCTGAGCTATCTTTTGCTCCTCTAAAGAGTTTTAAAAGTGTTTCTGAAGTGCTTCTAAAGTGCTTCTAAAAAACTTCTAAAATGCCTCTTAAGTGCTTCTGAAGTGCTTTTTAAATGCTGTTTAAGTACTTCTTCTACGATGTTCCTCCAAAGTGCTTTTGAAGTGCTTCTGAAGTGTTTCTGACGGGTTTCCTAAATATTCTGAGGTGTAACTAAAAGGCCTCTGAAGTGCTGCTGATATGATTTTTAAGTTGTTCCGAAGTGCTTGTAAAGTCTTTTTAATCTTCTCTAAAGGCTCTCCTCGAAAATGCTCCTGAAGTGCTTCTAAAGTTCTTCTAAAGTGCTTCTGAAGTTCTTCTAAATTGCTTGTTATGTGTTTCTAAAGCGCTCTGAAGTGCTTTTAGAATGATTTTTAAGTACTTATGAAGTGCTTTAAAAGTGCTTTTAACTTTCTCCTAAGGTGCTGATTGTTTTTTCTTTGAATTTAAGCTCAAACATTCGCAACTTCAAATAAATAAACGCAGATTTTTTTATTTCATAGTCATTTAAGGAAAAATTTAAATTTTGGCACTAACGCTCCTGACGCTTAACTTTTCACTATCACTACAGTTCATCAAATCAAGTGTAGTTCTCATTATAGTGTTACCTTCATTAGATGTCAACCATCATAACCGCTATTCCAACATATATGATAATTGTTGAATAAAGCAAATGCCAAACCACACAGTGTAACTGACGCACAGGGAATATTTTCTGATAACTCGAAAATTGCTACACTATGAAAAATTGTGTTAAATGTTTCTTTTGTTTTCATGCAACATTGTCGACGTTTAAAAGAAGTCCTAACAAAAGTGAAGCTAACAAAAGTAAGCCAATTTATATTGTCACAAAATAACCCCGAAGAGAAATGGAAAGAAATTTTTCATTTGCCAAAGAAACGGAACGTATTTATTTTTCAAAGTAAATATTGGCAAGAACTTTTGTGTAAGCTTGAACTGAGTAATGTTCGCAAACAAACCCCGAAGCTATGGCCAATGCAACGAGGAGAACATGCAGCAGCAACAAAAAACCGAATGCCATTTACCGAAAAACCCTGAACAATTTGCAGTTTGGTAACCAAAGGATAAACGAATGTTTTTTGTTTTTTTTGTTTTTAGTATAAGAAGAACTCACTTCACTGCAGCAAAAAATGCACTGGTTGGGAAAGAAGCAAGAAGTGTTAAGCAAGCCAGAGTTAGCATTTTTTGAGCATTTTAAAAGAATGGAATTCAAATTTAATGCAAACACAGTTTACAACGCTGCTACAATTGCAATGCAAAGAGAACATTGGCACAAGGCACAAAACTAAAAGACGACAGGCTTAATAAAAAGAGAGGAACAATATACATAGAAAAAAAAAGAATTTAAATTGAATGACAGCTTGAGTTCAAATATGCGTTTTTTGGTGATAAGAAATTGAAAAAAGGTAAATCAATAAAAAAAATCAAACAAAAGATTTCATGAATTCAAAAAGAGCTTTAAAAAATCAACAACTTTTAGTTGTGAAGAAGATAAAAAAAATTAATAAAAGTTTTTAGAATTTAAAAAGCAACAGAGCAAAAAAAATTTTAAAATCTCATAGCATAAATTTCATAGTTCTAAGAAAAACAGTCAACAACTTAATAGATAGTTACACGTTTTAAAAATTAAATCAAATTAAATTGCTCATAATGACTGCGGTCCTTGCTTTGATCGCATTTTAGTGTTAATGCTCATGTAGGTACTTAATTAGTATTAAAGCTCTACTCAGCCAATTATGATTTAAGTCATTAAAAGAAACATATTTTTGTTAATGAAAGCTTTTTATAAACTCAAAGTATAATTTAACATATTATAAACAATTGTAGAAGCTTTTGAATTAAAATTAATTTCTCATCAGCTATGGTTCTTCAGCAGATCTGGTTTAATTTCAGCAAAGTCCTTGAAGCTTTGATATATTAGCATATTTTTAATTAACAAATTTTGCAAGAACTGCCAAAAACTCGTTTAAACTTATCAAATAGAATACAACTTCTGCACACGTTAAGGAAAAAAAAAAAATTTTAATTTCAATGGAAAAACTTTTTCAATTATTGACCGGCTTACAAAAATATGTCAAGCCATCATTACGCAGATGAACACAGAAACGCACAACTCTGCATGCGATGAAAGTTTTTTGAAAATTAATTGAAAAATTTGGATTACAAATTAGAAAATTTGTCATAGAATTGAAAAAGAAAACACATTAAAAATATCTGGCAGCAAATGTAAGCAACAAATAAACTACAGTCAAATGCTAAACCAACAAAAAAAAATTTCGTATTCCATTTAATTAAAATAACAAAGTGAAGCCGTACACATCACGCAGAAATCTTTAAAAAGCAGCTAAAACCATTTGTCATGCGGCAAAATTTCATTAAACTTCATCAAGGCAAAAGCAGCAACTTTATCACCAGCGCTGCTGCTGCTGCTGCCCATGCCAGAGCCAACACTACCACCACCAACAACACCAACACCAGAACCAACACCAACATCAACCGGCAACACATTCTCGTTAATCAGCGCCAATCGTGTCGCTGTCACCGACAGCCAGGCATCAAAACCCAACACCCCATGACAAAAAAAAAAAAAAAAAGCTTTACAAACCAAAAGCTCTGATGTCGTCTTTTATTTTCAAATTGTCGTCTGACAAACATAAAGCGTAAAAGGCAAAAAACTTTGCATCAAAATGTGTCAGAGAACCTTCTTCCAATGTCGTCTGTCCAAGCATCAACCATGCTGCTGTTGCTGCTACTGCTGCTACCAACGACATTTCCATAACAATTGAAAACGTTTGTGGTTACTTTGACGCTTGAATGATTAAGCATCGAGTTGAACGTGCGGCAAACGAAGGCGCACATAAAACACTCTATACACCTGCAGCAGGATGTTTATTGCTGCCTGCTCCTGCTCTTCCTCGCTGCTTATCATCCTGCTGCTGCTGCTGCTGCTGTTGTTGCTTCTGTTCCATGTTCTGGTTTTTATTGTGTTCTATTCACTGCATTTAATGCAAATTTTACGCTTTTTCTATGGTTGTCGAAAATGAAAATAACGGTGAAAATAATACAATTTTCCACATCAGACAAAACGGAATTGTTGTTGAATGTATAGTTTATTGTTGTTGTTTTCCACATGGTTGTCATTTAATGCATATTCTTTACTATTCATGCTATTCGTTGGTTGGTTGGTTGATGTTTTTGTTAAAGTTGATGTTACCCATCATCGTTATTAGCTGCATTATTTTCATGACAATTTCAAGTTTTCCATCAAATAATTAGATGAAAAATATTTTCAATTAAAATTATACCCCTCTGAGCTTTTGTTAAGAACAAAAGATTCATTTGATGAATAAAGCACGCAGTTGTTGAATGCAAAGCTCAAACCAGCGTGTGATTTATGGTTATGTATGTAGCATTGATATATTTTGAATGTTTGATTTAATTTTAAATAAAAATTTGTTTTTCAATTGAAATACATTTTTCAATTGATAAATTTGGGACTAAGCAAAAACAATGGCCTGACTATCACGGCAATTTAAATGACAATTTTTTCGATTTTTAATGTCATAGGGCAGAAATCACTTTTTTATGACTAGATACGAAAAACAATTACTTAAATATGTGTTTTTTGTAACATACCTGTAATTTAACTTTTTTGTCAGAAAAAATCAAACTATCATTTTCTTACACTAGAGTAAAAATATATTTAATTCAATGCCTAAGGTTGAGTACAAGTTTTCATTCAAAGAATATTTTTGTTGGAAAGAATTTTTACTTTACACTTAAAAATTTTACATTTTTAATCAGGGCCTCTTGAAAACTCTTAATGTTTTTACACAAAACTAAAACTTAAAACTTAAAACTTAAAACTTAACACTTAAAACTTAAAACTTAAAACTTAAAACTTAAAACTTAAAACTTAAAACTTAAAACTTAAAACTTAAAACTTAAAACTTAAAACTTAAAACTTAAAACTTAAAACTTAAAACTTAAAACTTAAAACTTAAAACTTAAAACTTAAAACTTAAAACTTAAAACTTAAAACTTAAAACTTAAAACTTAAAACTTAAAACTTAAAACTTAAAACTTAAAACTTAAAACTTAAAACTTAAAACTTAAAACTTAAAACTTAAAACTTAAAACTTAAAACTTAAAACTTAAAACTTAAAACTTAAAACTTAAAACTTAAAACTTAAAACTTAAAACTTAAAACTTAAAACTTAAAACTTAAAACTTAAAACTTAAAACTTAAAACTTAAAACTTAAAACTTAAAACTTAAAACTTAAAACTTAAAACTTAAAACTTAAAACTTAAAACTTAAAACTTAAAACTTAAAACTTAAAACTTAAAACTTAAAACTTAAAACTTAAAACTTAAAACTTAAAACTTAAAACTTAAAACTTAAAACTTAAAACTTAAAACTTAAAACTTAAAACTTAAAACTTAAAACTTAAAACTTAAAACTTAAAACTTAAAACTTAAAACTTAAAACTTAAAACTTAAAACTTAAAACTTAAAACTTAAAACTTAAAACTTAAAACTTAAAACTTAAAACTTAAAACTTAAAACTAAAAAACTTAAAACTTAAAACTTAAAATTTAAAACTTAAAACTTAAAACTTAAAACTTAAAACTTAAAACTTAAAACTTAAAACTTAAAACTTAAAACTTAAAACTTAAAACTTAAAACTTAAAACTTAAAACTTAAAACTTAAAACTTAAAACTTAAAACTTAAAACTTAAAACTTAAAACTTAAAACTTAAAACTTAAAACTTAAAACTTAAAACTTAAAACTTAAAACTTAAAACTTAAAACTTAAAACTTAAAACTTAAAACTTAAAACTTAAAACTTAAAACTTAAAACTTAAAACTTAAAACTTAAAACTTAAAACTTAAAACTTAAAACTTAAAACTTAAAACTTAAAACTTAAAACTTAAAACTAAAATTTTAAATTATTTGAATTTTAAAATTTTAAACTTAAAGTTTTAGTTTTTAGATTTTAGATTTTAGATTTTAGATTTTAGATTTTAGATTTTAGATTTTAGATTTTAGATTTTAGATTTTAGATTTTAGATTTTAGATTTTAGATTTTAGATTTTAGATTTTAGATTTTAGATTTTAGATTTTAGATTTTAGATTTTAGATTTTAGATTTTAGATTTTAGATTTTAGATTTTAGATTTTAGATTTTAGATTTTAGATGTTTGATTTTAGATTTTAGATTTTAGATTTTAGATGTTAGATTTTAGATTTTAGATTTTAGATTTTAGATTTTAGATTTTAGATTTTAGATTTTAGATTTTAGATTTTAGATTTTAGATTTTAGATTTTAGATTTTAGATTTTAGATTTTAGATTTTAGATTTTAGATTTTAGATTTTAGATTTTAGATTTTAGATTTTAGATTTTAGATTTTAGATTTTAGATTTTAGATTTTAGATTTTAGATTTTAGATTTTAGATTTTAGATTTTAGATTTTAGATTTTAGATTTTAGATTTTAGATTTTAGATTTTAGATTTTAGATTTTAGATTTTAGATTTTAGATTTTAGATTTTAGATTTTAGATTTTAGATTTTAGATTTTAGATTTTAGATTTTAGATTTTAGATTTTAGATTTTAGATTTTAGATTTTAGATTTTAGATTTTAGATTTTAGATTTTAGATTTTAGATTTTAGATTTTAGATTTTAGATTTTAGATTTTAGATTTAGATTTTAGTAGATTTTAGATTTTAGATTTTAGATTTAGATTTTAGTAGATTTTAGATTTTAGATTTTAGATTTTAGATTTTAGATTTTAGATTTTAGATTTTAGATTTTAGATTTTAGATTTTAGATTTTAGATTTTAGATTTTAGATTTTAGATTTTAGATTTTAGATTTTAGATTTTAGATTTTAGATTTTAGATTTTAGATTTTAGATTTTAGATTTTAGATTTTAGATTTTAGATTTTAGATTTTAGATTTTAGATTTTAGATTTTAGATTTTAGATTTTAGATTTTAGATTTTAGATTTTAGATTTTAGATTTTAGATTTTAGATTTTAGATTTTAGATTTTAGATTTTAGATTTTAGATTTTAGATTTTACATGTTTACTAATGCCGATATTAGTAAACATTTTAGATTTTAGATTTTAGATTTTAGATTTTAGATTTTAGATTTTAGATTTTAGATTTTAGATTTTAGATTTTAGATTTTAGATTTTAGATTTTAGATTTTAGATTTTAGATTTTAGATTTTAGATTTTAGATTTTAGATTTTAGATTTTAGATTTTAGATTTTAGATTTTAGATTTTAGATTTTAGATTTTAGATTTAAACATTTTTTTTACAGTTTAAATTTAAAATTAATATTGTTCTTTTGACTATTAAACATTTCTTATTGATTTTTTAACATTCCCCCCCGACTTTCAAGTTTTGACTAGACTACTTTTAAACCTCTTCTCGTCTCTCTGTATTATTGACTCTCATTTTTTGACTTTTGTCGCTCGAATATTGAGTCTTGGCTCTAGCCTTTTGCACCTAGGCGCATAACTGTTTATTCGAAGCAAGTTACTTGGTATTCTTGACTTTCGAATATGCATTCCTGATATTTGACTCTCAACTCAGTTGACACCTGACAATTCGCTCATTTGGCTAATTTTGTGATAAAAATGTTTTCTGTTCACTTATTTGACCGACAAAAGGTGAGCCTCAGTGCTTGTTCATAAAAACAAACTTTGGCTCATTATTTACTTCTTGTGGTCATCGCTTTAAGCTCCCGTTCATTCATTTTTAACTTCTGTTCAAGCGCTATTCTTACGACACTCTTTAGCAAACATTTTTATTTGCAACTTTTTTCGGCTGTTTCCTAGAAAAACAATGACAGTTATTTACATGTTTAGCATTTTTGTGTTTTTTTTTGTGCATTATTATTACCTCGCAATATTTTCGCTCTCATCTCATATATTTTTTTTTCTGTTTTTCGTTCTATAAAAACGATCATTGCTATTGACACATGATTGTTTCGTTAAATTTCAATAAAAATCGATTTGAAAAGGATACTCAAGCGTCTGCTGGAGTAATATTATCGCCAATTTTTTTTTTTGTTTTTTGCAATATGCAAAAAAATCTTATCTATCACTGAAACACGGATATAAAAATTCCTGCAGCCTTAATATATATCAATATGTTGGAATATTGAATTTGTTTTGGTGTGTGATGCGAGGGTGTTTTTGTTGTTGTTTTTGAGTTTTTTTGTAGTCAACTGATGGCGCAACATACTAGCGCGTATAGCTAGCAAGCAAGCAAGCAGCAGCAGGAGCTCCCACTGGGCAGCATCAAGATGAATATCAATGTTATTATCGACGCTTGCTTTTTATGGTGACACCAAGCAATATATATTCAAATATTCCATAGACAATATTTTGTGCTGCTATGTCATGACTGTTCCAGCAGTTACTGGTTGTTGGTTTTTGCTCTCGCTGTTGTTGTTGTTGTTGTTGTTACTGCTGCTGTTTAACTGTTGTGTAGGCAGCATTTTGTTAAGCATGCATGTTTGAATGTTACATATATTTATCTATTTGTGAGAGTGTGTGTGTGTGTGTGTGTGTGTTTTAGTGTTTGTGTTGATATTTGTGTTTGTGTGCGTTTTTTGAGTGAAAATTGTATTTATTCATATTAGATTTGTGTGCGTGCTGCTATTTGATAATAAGTCGTCGCAAGTAGTCGGAATTCGTAATTTTTTTTTTGCAACGAGTTTTTTGCGCTATATTATTTTTTTCTATTTTGTTATTTTTTTGTTTGTTTTTTTTTTTTTACCGCTACTGCTGCTGCTGCCGATATTAGTAAACATGTCACGACTCTGGATTGTTTATTTTATTTTACAATGTTTTTTTTTCTACTTTTTGTTTACTTTTTTTTTGTGTTTTGTTCCTGCCAACCAGGATGTTGGCGCATAGCTTCAAATGGGTTTTGGAACGTGTATGTACGATGCTGTCATCGTTTTTGTTGTTGCTTTTATTGCATAGCAAGGTTGAAAGGTTATTGAATATGCCAAGGCATGGTGAAAACTCTCTTGGGAATATTTATATTTATTTATATGTATATAGATTGAATTATCGATTCTTAAATAGTAACTAAATAAGAAGAATGACATTGAATTTATTCATGTTTCTTGAGATAAAATTTTTTTTTCTATGAACTGCAAACTAAGCTGCTGTGATTTATTTTGCGCCTTTGTTGAGTTTTTAATGGAAATTGTAAAGTTTTTCTTCTTGTTCAAGGAAAAATTTATGCGTTTTATAGAAAATTGTAGAAGTCTTTGTGTGGAATGAAGAAAAAAAAAAAATTGAGAAAAAATCATGCCGCATATAAATAGATTTGAAAATATTTTTCAAATTACATTCTTGTAGAACTAATGGCAGAAGAATAAAATCTTGGATATTTGCATACCACACGTAGCAAACTAATAATGCTGAAGTTAAGAAATTCATCTCTAAAACGATGTTATTTGATAAACACTGACACTTGTAACGATGGTTACACTGAGTTGTAACGATGGTTACAAGTAGTTTCAAACATAAGAAAAATTGCGATGAAACGTTTCACTTCTCCATTTTAATTTGTGTTCTTCTAGTAACATTAAATTCTAAAACGAAATTTTGACCTCTAGTGTAAAGAGAATTAATTTAAGAAAATAATATGTTTTCTTTTGATCCGAGCAAATTCAATTTTATTTTAAACAGTTGGCAAATCTAAGATTCAAAATCTTGAATTTTTATACATTTTTGATACGTGTCCGTTCAATACCTTTGGTATGACACATCTTAAAAATTTTCTTTACCAAACCTTGCTTATGGAAACTCATATATTTATTTGGGATAAAAGATGACGCAGATGCGATTAATTGAAAATTATTCCATTTGCAAGAATTTTACTTTTAGGCAAAATCGAAATCTTGAATATATCATCTTCATAAAATAAACCAAATTTCAACTTTTATTAATTTTAAATTCAGGGGTGACATGACATTGCCCGTTTTATAATTTTTGTATTTTAGTAAATATTTTAAAGATTCTAAGAAAAAAATTTCATGAAAAAATTCTTAGGGGTTTAAAAGTTACAGCCGGATTTGTGAGAGTACATTTTTACTTTTCGCCTTTTTTTCTTTGTTCACAAACTTTGAACGCGTTTATCTCGAAACCATGCTTTTCGTACTGGTTGCGGCACTAGAGTTTTCATTTTTTGAAGAATTTTTTTTTTATTTTTTTGAACTGGATTCGCTTAATTTAAATTTAGCTTTTTTTTTAATTTTTTTTTCCATTTTTTATGAATTTTTTAAGTCAATATTTTCTCAAAAAAAACACACTTTCAAATTTGTAACATCACCAAAAATTTAAAAAATATTTAAAAAAAAAGCTGCTGTCATACGATAACCAATTTTGTTAAGATTTAAAAAAGGTCTTTTTTTTCCAAATTGAAAAATTTTTGTGACCATCAGCGCTGCAAAAAAAATGTATGTTTTTTTGAATTTTTTTTTTTTCCTTTAATACGTTCAATTATCTACAAAAATAAAAAAAAATTTTGGAAAAATGTTTGTTTTTGACTGAGTTATGAATTTTGAAAAAAGGTCTGTTTTCTATGCCGCGAATGTTATGTCCCACCTTAATTCAAAAGGTATCATATCAATTTAAAAAACAAGTAAAGAAAGCCTAAAGTCGGTCTAGGCCGACTATGAAATACCCTTAACCTACTTTTCCAAAAATAAGTAATATTATTGAAAATGCGCGTGTCCGTGGGCAGATGAAGCCTATATTTTATATGCATTTAAATGTTGATGAAACATTTACACATATCAAGTTTTATTTCTGTAGCTCACAGTTTAAGCCTTCATTGTGCTTTCGCTATGGGAGGTGGGCGTTTTCATAGACGGATTACTCCCAATTTTTGAACACACCTTAGTTTTAGTATAAAATACATACGTACCAAATTTGGTCTCTCTATGACATACATAACCTTATTTAATGAGTTTTAAGCTTTTTGGGTTATATGGGCGGTAGGCGTGTCCGTGGGTGGATGACCTCCATTTTTCAAAACCATCTTTGTTTTGTCGTAAAAAACATACGTGCCAAATTTTATCTCTAAAGGTTAAACAGAGGTTTACTTATTGCGTTTTCAATTTTTGGGTTGTATGGGAGATGGGCGTGTCCGTGCGTGGATAATACCTATTTTTAGAAGACATCTTTGTGTTTAAATAAAACACATACACATCAAATTTTATTGTTGTAGGTTTATTATGAGCTAATTTATCCAATTTTAAATTTTTGCGTTGTATGGGAGGTAGGCGTGTCCGTGGGCGGATGATTTCCATTTTTTCAAACTATCTTTTTTTTGTTATAAAAAACATGTGTCAAATTTTATTTCTGTAAGTTAAACAGAGGCTTATTTATTGTGTTTTCAATTTTTGGGTGGGCGTGTCCGTCAGCGGATGACGTCCATTTTTCAAAAAAATCTTTGTGTTGATACAAAACACATACGTACCATATTTTATAGGTGTAGGTTAAATATGAGCTGAGTTATGCAGATTTCAATTTTTGCGTTGTATTGGAGGTAGGCGTGTCCGTGGAAGGATTCCAAAAATATTCAATAGTGCAGATCCTTGGGTGCATGTAACCATGTGTACCAATGTGTAACCAGTTTCATCCAATTATCTCTACTCCTTCTTCTTATCCTGTGTTTACGGAAGGACATGAATAGCTCGACTCACGAGGTGACGCTGATCAAGAATATATATACTTTTCTATACCGGACTCGCTTCGTTATATGCCTTACAAACGTTTGCACAAAGTTAATATACCCTGAATTTTCAGGTTTAGGGTATAAAAATCTCGCTGATAGACTAAGTTTTTTTTTATATTTTCTTTTTCAAACACATATTTATTACTTACAAATAAATAATGTTTGCATGCAACTAATTTACTTTGTATTAAGCATAAGTATGATGCAAATAAAAATATTTTTATTTGCATCATACTTTGCTCTTAACTTTAATTTAGTACACTTAAAGAAGTTTGTTGAGATTCAAACAATATTTCTTCCACAAAAAGTAATATGGTTGTAACAAATAAATACCTATTTGCAGCAAACTTCGTACCAAAAAAAAAATTAAATGGTTCACTTGTAATGTTTAGTGAACCATTCTTTGAAATTTGTTTCAAGTTATTTATCAGACTTCATATTTTTTTCTATTAGCACTTCATATCTTTATTCAGAATATATGAATTTCTCACTTTTTGTTAAAAATTAAATATTTTTGGGAATTTCTATAAAATAATTTTATGAATATATTTTTTATATTCAAATAGAATATGTTTGGTTATAAACAATTTTTATTTACATCAAAGCAAAGAATTTATAATTGCGTCAAACATTTCGTTTTTCGGGAAAAAAAAAATTATTTTATGAACAAATTTTTATTACAAGCAAACATTATATGCTAGAGCAATGATAATGATTTGTTTGACTCAATCAAACTATTCAGTTACATATTTTATTAGCTCAAATATGTTTCTTATTCGAAGAAAATTTGACCACAAAACATACTTATAATTTGAAACTAAATGTGAAGGTTTAAAGTATTTGGTTACACTCAAACATTATATGTTTGGATATAAACAAGTTAAAGGTATTTTTCTTCGCTCAAACATAATGTGTTTGGATATAAATAATTTTAAGTTCCATCAAAGTCTTGATCAAATATATCAAATTTTATAAAATATATATAAATTATATCAAACATAAAGTTTACCACAAAAAAATAATTTATTTATTTATAAATATATTTACATCACATATAAATTAAATGTTTGTTAACGATTATAGTTTAATTTATTCAATGCCAAATTTTTGCACAATCCTTTTGTTAAAATTGTTATTTATTGCACAAATATACTACGCTTAAAAAATTACAATTATATCGAAATCTGCTCGAAAAAATTTATCTGTTACACACAAACACTATATGTTTGGTAACAATTATCATTGATTTCATCAATTAAAAAAATGCAAAATTGCATGCAGCTCCAACAAGTTATTTATTACACACAAATATTATTTGCTTGGCTTAAGCAATTTTATTTAAATCAAAATCTGCACAAAAAATTAGTTACTACCCACAAACATCATATGTTTGGCTAAAATTATAATTTATTTGCATCAATCTGAAATGCTGAAGATTTTCCAATTAAACAAGTTCTCTGATGTTCACACAACTTTTTACTCCACACAACCAATGTCCAGTGCTCAAAAATGCTAATTAAATCAATGTCTGCTTGAAAAATTAATTTATTACACACAAACATTATATGTTTCTCAGAGATAAAATTTATTAGCATCAATCTGAAATGCTGAAGATGTTCTGTTCTAATTAAACAAGTGCTCTGATATCCAAACATTTTTACTCCAAACAACCAATTTCCAGTGCTCAAAAAATCAATATCTGCTCGAAAAATTTATTTATTGCACACAAACACTATATGTTTCTCAGAAATTAAATTTTATTTTCATCAACCCTGATATGCTGAAGAAGTTCTAATTAAACAAGTTTTCTGATATTCAAACAGTTTTTACTCCACACAACCAATTTCCTGTGCCCAAAAATGCTAATTAAATCACTATCTGCTCGAAAAATTGATTTATTGTACTCAAACATTATATGTTTCTCAGAGCTTAAATTTTGTTTGCATCAATTATATTATCAATATGGAACTCTTGCAGTTCAAACAATTTTCCTATTCAAATCTATATCCTATCCTATATCCTATATCAAATCTAATCCTATTCCTATTATGTTTAACACAGAAATAATATTTCATGTGCTAAAATAATTCTATTTATACCAAATTTTGCAAAAACAATGTATTACACACAAACATAAATGCTCCAACTTGAATAATTTGCATCAACAATTTGTTCAAACAAATAAGTTGTCTTATAATCAAATAGTTATTTATAACAGCCCACAAATAATATTTCCTTGGCTTGAAAATTTTTATTTATTTCAATATGTGTTGAAAAAATTTATTTATGACACACAAACATATAATGTTTGGCAACAATTGTAATATATTTTAATTTTAGCAAAGCTGAATATTTGCATCTTAAACAAGTTTTCTGATATTCAATATTAATAATGTAATATGGTTACATAAAAAGCATAGCTATTTGCAACAACTTTTGCTTTAAATATTAAATAAATACAACCTTATAAAGTTAATTTACATTTAACGAAATTATGATAAAGTGGTTCGTTAAGATTTTTAAAATTATTCTCTTAAGAATTATATTTGAATTATTCAGTTATGTTAAAAATATTCTTTTGACATGGAGATTTCAACAAAATTGTTTACATTTGTAAAATTTATGAAATTTAAATTGAATTTAACATTAAATATTAAAGTAGCAACAACAACAACAACCACCGTTGTAAAGCAAAAGTGAGCTTGACTTGATTACTAAAGCAAAACTACCGCATGCGCCAAGAAATATGCTCGTAAATTTTCAACGCATTGCTTTTATGTCAAATGGAAAGTTGCAGCATCAGCTACAAATCAGAAATTAAAAAAACTATTTACTATATTTTTTTTTGTTTATTTTATTCAAACAGTTCTTAGAAACATTTTGTGCAGTTCTTTTATTTTGTTTTTTTTTTTTTTGCCATTTTGCTGAAAGCAGGCACCCTCAGCCAGTTGGCACAAGTTTTAAAATGGCTACAAAAACAACAGCAAAAGCTACAGCTTGTTGCGCATAATTACACAAAAGTAGCATTTAATTTCACACCAACGATGTAGAAATTAAGTGCAACTTTTGAGTTAATTGTGTGTAAACGTGAAAGCAACGTCGTTCTTTATTTATTTATTTTGTTGCTGTTGCTTTTTTTGCAAATTTTTTTTGTTAAATAACTGTAACTGTGGTCTTGCAGTGCAATCAAAAAACTTTATATAATTTTATTAAATATTTCCCACCGCACATAAAGTGTTAGAAGTAAGCAAAGTAAAGCTCTTAGCTTTGAAGTCTGAGTGACATCATGGCGTATGCGTAACATTAATTCACATTTCAAAAGAAGACATTTAAGCATTCTCTGCTCTTCAGAGATCAAAGGCGGCAAGTTGTTGTTGTTGTTGTTGTTGTTGTTGTTGGTGATGTGTGCTTTTGAAAACAAATTCAAAATAAAATTATTTTCTCAGAATTATTCAAGTAAGACTGATGATGTTGTCATTACATTTGAATAGCACAAATTCTACTGATGTCAGCATGTATAAAATTCTTTAAATATTTAAATATATTTATTGTTTATTTGTCTTGGGAATTGCTTTGAAATGAAAGCTGCTTAAATTTCTGTGAATTTCTCATCAAAAGAAAATTAAATTTGTTCCTGTCCAACCGACTGTCTCAATGTCGTTCTTAAGATGTAAGGCATGGCATTAGGTTGGCCCCTCAGGACATATGAGCAACTCTTAATTATATTAAGCCACATTTATGTGAGCCAAACAAAATATAGAGAAAAAAACAAGAATTTGTGACCAAAACTGTTACTACGTGCCGTAATTAAATTAATGGACAATTCAAATTATTGCAAATCAAATTGAAGCATCTCAACAACCAAAGAATCGAAATAAATAAATCTCAGCCAGCACAGAGTGGACATGAGCACATTCGTTGCTACACTGCTTGAGTCCTTGCTAATATGCCCTAATTTATTGTGATTATTATATTTTTTTTTTTTTTTGTTGTTGTGTGCTTTTGTTATGCTTTTATTGTTGTCATTATCGGCACATTCGACATTGTGCGTGCTTCAATAATTCCAGAGAATGCCATTTTGTATCTTTGGCATTAATAGATGAAAAGCTGATATTTAAGATAGGCTATTTCTTTTGTTATTTACTTGAATTAGCTGTTAATTATTTTTCTTATTGAAAACGTTGCTGTTTTAGGTTTTGCTTGTATTTTTTTTACATTGACAATTCAACGAACAAAAATAAAAAAACAGAACACTTTACAGTGCTTTTGAGCAAAGCTAAAAATCACTATAAATGTTAATTTTAAGTTTTGTTTTTTATTTCTTATCTGCATCGAGTTATCTGATTGCTGTTTTTGACACTCAGGCGCACAGACAAAGGTATTGCATAAATTTTCAATTTGAATGGAAATTGAATTTGAAATTGAAAAATAAAAAAAAACACACACACAAAACTTTCAAAATAAATGGCTTGAACTGTAAGCACGGAAGTAAAAGTGATATAGCATGTTTGATTTTATCTATTTTAGTTGAAAATTAAGTAAAAAGCTAAAAGTTTTAAGCAACAAAAAAAAAACAAACAGTGTGTGGAACTAAGATTGCGATGAAAAGATTTTATTTCAATTGATTTTAAATAAATAAGCCTTTATTCCAATTTTAAGCTACCTGCTTTCATGCTACTAAACAACCAAACAAAATTTTTATAAATTATTTGACATACATTTTTAGTTTTTAATTTTAAATTTAAATAATTTTTAAATAATAATAAATAAAAAAAATAATAATAAATAATAATAAATAATAATAAATAATAATAAATAATAATATATAATAATAAATAATAATAAATAATAATAAATAATAATAAATAATAATAAATAATAATAAATAATAATAAATAATAATAAATAATAATAAATAATAATAAATAATAATAAATAATAAAAAATAATAATAAATAATAATAAATAATAATAAATAATAACAAATAATAATAAATAATAACAAATAATAATAAATAATAATAAATAATAATAAATGATAATAAATAATAATAAATAATATAAAATAATAATAAATAAAAATAATAATAATAATAAATAATAATAAATAATAATAAATCATAATAAATAATATTAATAATAATAAATAATAATAAATCATAATAAATAATAATAAATAATAATAAATACTAATATATTGCTGTTGAGAATACTATTACTTATCGGGATTATAAATGTATTAATTATGACTCTTTGTACAATAACCTTCTGAACATAAATTGGACTGAGTGCTGGTTTTTGTCCTCAGTTAATGAAAAGTTGAATTTCTTTAATAATTCGATATGTACGTTATTTGATTTACATGTTCCGCTAATTACTCGTCGTGTCTCTAACATAAGCTGTCCTTGGTTTACTAATAATGTTAAATTGGCTATAAAAAACAGGAATAAAAGTTACAATCGCTGGAAGAGAAACTCCTCAATTTTCAACTGGGAGCAGTACAAAAGAGCTAGAAATGAAGCCAATGCAGCTGTCAAGTCTTCAAAACGTATTTTCTTCATGTCTAAACTTAGTTTATCACAACCAACTAAAAAGCTTTGGAGTAATTTAAGACAAGCTAGAGTTTGTAATGTAACATCTGATGAATGTGGTATTGATGCTAATAGTTTAAACGAATACTTCATTGCTAGCTCTGCTAATCCTGATAATACATCATCTGATAATACCGATAACTCGAATGTTAGTACTTTTGACTGTACATTTAACTTTGACTTTGTTGCTGTTAGTGAGGTTGATGTTGCTCGTTGTGTGAATAATATTAAGTCGAATGCCGTCGGTGAGGATGGAGTATCAATTAAATTTATTAAACTTATTTTACCTTATATTCTTAGCCCCTTGACTCACATTTTAAATTATTGTTTCACAAGTTCAAATTTCCCTGATGTTTGGAAAGCAGCGACAATAATCCCCATAGCTAAAAAGGCAAATGCTCGTGAACTTTCTGATTTTCGTCCCGTAAGTCTGTTATCATGTCTATCGAAAGTGTTTGAATCTCTTATGGCTGCGCAAATTTCTGATCACATCAGAAATCATAATCTTATGTCCCCACTTCAGTCTGGTTTTAGACCTGGTCACAGCTGCTCTACAGCCATTGTTAAGATTCTAGATGATATTAGATTATCGTATGATCTAGGGCACTTAAGCTTGTTCTGTCTGCTAGATTTTTCTAAAGCATTTGACTCTGTCGATCATTCAATACTTTGCCAAAAACTAGCGATCAGTTTTGGATTTTCTAGCTCTGCTGTCCGTCTGATATTTAATTACTTAGTTGGTAGGTCTCAAAGAGTAAGGGTGGGAAATAGTCTGTCCGCTTTTGGTAATCTGACCTGTGGGGTGCCTCAAGGCTCTGTACTCGGTCCGCTTTTATTTTCGATTTTTCTTAATGATATCTTCACTAAATGTCGTCATGTCACCATGCATGCATATGCTGACGATCTTCAACTGTACCTGTCCAAACCTATTAGTCTTGTTGATGAATTATGTATAAATTTTAATGAAGATCTGAGTAAAATATCAGATTGGGCTAAGGCTAATAAGCTTAAGCTCAATCCTCTCAAATCATATGTCTTGCCGATTAGGAAACAATGCTTATCTATTCATAATATACCGACAATTAATCTTAATGGCTTTGGTCTACAATTCGTTACCAAGGTTAAAAATCTTGGATTCTACATCAACTCCTCTCTCTCTTGCGATGATCATATAAATTCTGTTGTTTGCAAGGTTTACTACATCCTACGGAATTTGAGACGAACTGCATCTTTTGTTCCTGTTGAAACCAGAAAAAAGCTAATTATCCAGCTTATAATGCCTATAATATCGTACTCAGAGGTGGTGTACAGCAATCCTGATTCCAGGTCAAAGCATAAGCTACAACTGGCATTTAATAATGCAATAAGATATGTTTATGGTCTTAAAAAATTTGATCGTATTAGTCATTTAAGCAATCAATTACTTGGTTGCAATATTTTCTGTTACTTGGACGCTAGAAATTGCATTTTCTTGCATAGCTTAATAAATACGCAAACTCCAGCATACTTATACAATAAACTACAGTTCTGCAGATCGACAAGAAACTTGAACCTCTTAATCCCTGTTCATAATTTTTTGAACTCGAGTAGACTTTTTTTCGTGAACGCGATCAGAATTTGGAATTCGTTGCCGTCAGCTGTCAAAACTATCACAAACAAACGCAACTTTAAGCATGAAATATTCAAACTTTTCTCTTAATTCTTCTTCTCCTTTCAATTTTCTTTCTCGCTTTTCTAATTTATATAATTTTCTAATTTATATAATATTTATTTATATTCTAATTTTTACTTGTAACATTTATTTGTCGATTAAACTTGTTGTTATTACTTTTGTTATTCTTTGAACATTGTTTCTTTTTAATTGTTAAAAATTTATAACCTTTAGTTATTAACCTTTATTATAACCTTTTATTCTAAGTTTTACCTTTTATTTATTTGTTGATTATAACTTGTTGTTATTACTTCTGTCATTCTTATCGCTTTAAAAAGACTTGTCTTATTTGTGAACATTATGTATAAAATAAATAAATATATAATAATAAATAATAATAAATAATAATAAATAATAATAAATAATAATAAATAATAATAAATAATAATAAATAATAATAAATAATAATAAATAAAAATAAATAATAATAAATAATAATAAATTATAATAATAAATAATAATAAATAGTAATAAATAATAATAAATAATAATAAATAATAATAAATAATAATAAATAATAATAAATAATAATAAATAATAATAAATAATAATAAATAATAATAAATAATAATATATAAATTTATTAAATTTATTCAATGCGTTAGAAATTTTAGATTTTTAATTTAAAAATTAAATTAAAATTTAAAATTTAAAATTTAAAATTTAAAATTTAAAATTTAAAATTTAAAATTTAAAATTTAAAATTTAAAATTTAAAATTTAAAATTTAAAATTTAAAATTTAAAATTTAAAATTTAAAATTTAAAATTTAAAATTTAAAATTTAAAATTTAAAATTTAAAATTTAAAATTTAAAATTTAAAATTTAAAATTTAAAATTTAAAATTTAAAATATAAAATTTATAATTTAAATTAAAAATTTTATACAATTTTGAATTTAACAGCCCTGTCTCACTAGCGGCCAACTCTGATCGCTCCACGATCGTGTTGACCAAAAAACCTTCCATGGAAATTTAAGTTTCTAACCTTTTTAAGTTTCTAACAATTAAAAGCTTTTTAAAATCACAAAACTAGAATTTTAATCTATAATTTGCACAGTTTAAAGAATAAAGTTTAATTTCTTATCACATTTAACTTAAGTTCAGGAAAATCTTCAATTTTTATTTCAAATATTTGATCTGGCTTTCTACTTTCTGAAAATAACTTAAAACCAAATGAAACAAAAATAAAAATTTGGCTACACTTGGATAAATTTAAAACTTAATATATTTTAAATCAAACGCAGCTTTGCAGCACGTCCTGCATACATACACAACAAGGACACAAAACAAAAAATGTTGTGTTCAAATGTCTGTTTGAACGCGTTAGCACCAAAGCACGCAAGCTAGTTTTTCATAATTTTTGAATTATCATCATCATCATCATTAGCAAGATTTTGAAACTTCTACAAAACGTAGCAAATATTATTAACTAGTGAAAACTGAACACAACTCTAGAGATTAGCTCGATGATGATTATGACTGCAATGAAAAGAACATCTACTAAATTGCAGAGTGCAGCGTTGCAAAAAAGCAAATACAATAAAAAGAAAAAACTCAAAAGGAAACTGCTCAAAACCACAACGTACCAGAAGAACATAAATCGTTACGAAAACGTTTCTACGTTTCATTTCTCCAGAGATGAATGATGATAATTCGCGAGCATTGAGCTAAAAAGTTAAACATTTAATGCGGTTGACTGCAAGAAGTTGATCATGATTATGATGATGGCGATGATGGCGAGCATGATAAGGTTAAAAATTCCGTTGACTGAAGGTCGAGTACGGTGGGTACGTGTTTTATTATGGCTGGTATTTATAATTAAAACTGATTTCATGCTTTGGCACAAAAGTCAGCTTTTATTGCGTGCTGATGGTAATAAGGAAGAGGACGTTATGAAAAGAAATATGAACAAGAACATGAAGGTACAGGTAAAGCTATGCTTGACGCATGTAATAAGAGTCTTTTTTATTTAGCATAACTAGCATAGCAGTCACATGTACGGGCATAATAATAATATTTTTTTTTTTTTATAATATAATAATATAATAAAATAAAATAATAATAATAATTTTAAAATTAACTCAAATGCAGTAAAATATTGAAATAATTCAAAAAATGTATATCCAAAAATAGTAATTTAAGAATAAGTCATCGAAAAAAGGCATTGCTAACAGTTTTCACATAATCAATCAATGCATATTAGACCGTATCAAAAAAATAAATTTCGCCGCACACCAGCTTATCTAAAGCGTTATTGAAAGAAAGTTTCGAAAAAAATTTTTTTTTTTTTTTGACCGAACGTAGGGGTCGCGCATCGACATATTTCTTTATAACTTCGTTATTTACCGTCCTATCTTAAAGAATGATATGTTTTTGTTTTTGTCTTAGGAAGACCTATTTTTGCTTTCTGGAACTCATTGACCTCAGTAGACCCCTTATAGTACTGACCCACCGAACCCCAGTTTCTACCATCTTAACGTACCAATTTGGTATCAGAATAAGAGAGCCCTTTAAAAATCATTAAACTTTTACCACAGAATTTTTTCGCTATTTCCGCTAGAAATATGAAAAATTTTTACTGTAATTT
Organism: Tetanocera ferruginea; assembly: GCA_958299015.1. Classification (NCBI taxonomy): domain Eukaryota; kingdom Metazoa; phylum Arthropoda; class Insecta; order Diptera; family Sciomyzidae; genus Tetanocera; species Tetanocera ferruginea. Next base: position 25,750,810 of record OY282643.1, on the reverse strand, counting down.
TTTTTGCAAATTTGTAAATTTTTTGTCATATCGTATTATTTTTATAAAATATCCACCGAAAATGTTCACATCCGAAAAAAGCATCCTAATGTACAATTCTAAAGTAATGCAATTAAGCCAGCAAAAAACTTCCTTCGTATTAAACTTTCTGGACTATTCTTGAAGATCGTGCTGTTAATGTCCAAGGTTTGTCGAAGTTTAAAATAACGGCAACAATTGTAGAATGACACCTAGAAAAAAACTTAAGAAAAATTAACAAAAAATCTATGTTAGTTTACCTAAGGGCTTGGTCTGTTTTAAGCCAACAAAGTTCTTGGATATGACAACAAAGTTTAATCTGCTAATTTATCGAATTTTATATTTATGGTGAATTAATGGTGAAAACCATTAGGTATTCGCACATTTTCACAAGTATATTAGTAGAATTGCACTGTTGGGAAGTAATACAATTGATTGGGAAGTATTATCTATACATTCCGATAATTAACATAGTAAAATGTAAAAAATTTATTGATTGATAACTATTTGCATCTTTCTTGTTCGTTATTTCTAGTTATTTTATTTAGTATTCACAAAAGCTATCTTAGATAATTTTACTATGGTTTTTTTCTCGTTGTAAGAACGTTTTCGGTGGATATTTTATAAAAATAATACGATATGACAAAAAATTTTAAATTTGCAAGAACATTAAATAAAACAATTTTTAAAATATTTCCATTTCTGAAACCAAAATGGTACGTTAAGATGGTAGAAACTGAGGTCTGGTGGGTCATTACTGTAAGAGGTCAACTGAGGTCAATGAGTTCTAGAGACATAGAGACAAAATAGGTCTTCTTGAGACAAAACCAAAAATATACAATTCTTTAAGATCGGACGGTAAATACCGAAGATATAAGGAAATATGTCGATGCGCGACCCCTACGTTCGGTAAAAAAAAAAAAAAATATTTTTTCGAAACCTCCTTACAATAATGCTTCAGATTAGCTGGTGTGGGGCGACATTTATTTTTTTCGCCTATAAGTCGAGACGGTCTAATGCATATATTAATAATTTATATTTTCATTATTGAAGTCACCAAGTTTTTGATGAATTTTATTTTAATTATAAACTCATTTTTTGAAAACCAAACATGCTGTAGTATTTTTTACATTAAAAAAGAAAAATACAGCCCAAAGTAAAACTTTTAATAAACAACAGAAAAGCTAGCACCGCAACATTTCAACAACCAGCAAGAAAATAGAAAACAAAGTTAAGACTTGGCAACATTTTTAATGAACAAACACACAATATTTAATTGAAAAATAGAGGTTGCAACGCACACACGCCTACTTCCACACACACACACACACACATATGTTGTAGTACACTCACACGTACTCACAACATTGCCAAAGTAAATAAAATGTTTCGCGATTTTGGCAAAAACTTAAAACAAAAATGTTTGCTGAACAAACATTTCACTGCTGCTGTGGTTAATGCCAGAGGCAAAAACATAAAATAGTTGTGCAGGAGAAAAAGACGGAAGTAAAAACTTTCAAGTGTTATTATTAACCAAAAACATTTTCGTTTCATTTGTAGTTGTTGAAAGTGGCGTTAGTTTATGTTGCAAGCTACGAAAAAGTTTGCATATCTGCCTAATTATTACAACGCGCAACACTCATATTTGTGCATCAACGCACACTCACACAAAAGCACACACACTCAAACTTTCACGCAACCACAGCAAAGGCACATTTATGCATGCGCCAAAGTTTTTACTGTAACAACATTTTATCTACATATCAGTTACAGTTGGTTATAGAAGAAAAAAAAAATTGCATTTGTTTCAGTGCAAACTGTTGTTCTACGTATATCTTCTTGTTATGTTAAACAATACCACAACTTTTAATTATAATTGAAAAATTCTGCTCAAGTTCGGTGTTAAGTGACAAAAGTTCGGAAGTACAATTAAATAAGAACATATAAAGTTCTTTAACTTCATGTTGAAACTAATGGTTGGTTGCACATGAGAGAAAATGTTATGTGACAAAGTAATTTGTAGGAATGCGGACTACATGGTACACTCTACAATAAATAAAATAAAAATAATGAAAAATTTTGGCATAACAAAAATATTGAGAAAATAATTATAATTGTTATATTATTTCAGGAACGCCCTTTAATACCGGATACAAATTTCGTTTCACACATAAAATCCAAACTTTAAGCTTGACACCTTAAACTTTACGCTTTAAGCTTAACAAGTAAAACTTAAAACTTAAAACTTAAAAGTTAAAACTTAAAACTTAAAACATAAAACTTAAAACTTAAAACTTAAAACTTAAAACTTAAAACTTTAAACTTAAAACTTAAAACTTAAAACTTAAAACTTAAAACTTAAAACTTAAAACTTAAAACTTAAAACTTAAAACTTAAAACTTAAAACTTAAAACTTAAAACTTAAAACTTAAAACTTAAAACTTAAAACTTAAAACTTAAAACTTAAAACTTAAAACTTAAAACTTAAAACTTAAAACTTAAAACTTAAAACTTAAAACTTAAAACTTAAAACTTAAAACTTAAAACTTAAAACTTAAAACTTAAAACTTAAAACTTAAAACTTAAAACTTAAAACTTAAAACTTAAAACTTAAAACTTAAAACTTAAAACTTAAAACTTAAAACTTAAAACTTAAAACTTAAAACTTAAAACTTAAAACTTAAAACTTAAAACTTAAAACTTAAAACTTAAAACTTAAAACTTAAAACTTAAAACTTAAAACTTAAAACTTAAAACTTAAAACTTAAAACTTAAAACTTAAAACTTAAAACTTAAAACTTAAAACTTAAAACTTAAAACTTAAAACTTAAAACTTAAAACTTAAAACTTAAAACTTAAAACTTAAAACTTAAAACTTAAAACTTAAAACTTAAAACTTAAAACTTAAAACTTAAAACTTAAAACTTAAAACTTAAAACTTAAAACTTAAAACTTAAAACTTAAAACTTAAAACTTAAAACTTAAAACTTAAAACTTAAAACTTAAAACTTTAAACTTAAAACTTAAAACTTAAAACTTAAAACTTAAAACTTAAAACTTAAAACTTAAAACTTAAAACTTAAAACTTAAAACTTAAAACTTAAAACTTAAAACTTAAAACTTAAAACTTAAAACTTAAAACTTAAAACTTAAAACTTAAAACTTAAAACTTAAAACTTAAAACTTAAAACTTAAAACTTAAAACTTAAAACTTAAAACTTAAAACTTAAAACTTAAAACTTAAAACTTAAAACTTAGATTTTAGATTTTAGATTTTAGATTTTAGATTTTAGATTTTTGATTTTAGATTTTAGATTTTAGATTTTAGATTTTAGGTTTTAGATTTTAGATTTTAGATTTTAGATTTTAGATTTTAGATTTTAGATTTTAGATTTTAGATTTTAGATTTTAGATTTTAGATTTTAGATTTTAGATTTTAGATTTTAGATTTTAGATTTTAGATTTTAGATTTTAGATTTTAGATTTTAGATTTTAGATTTTAGATTTTAGATTTTAGATTTTAGATTTTAGATTTTAGATTTTAGATTTTAGATTTTAGATTTTAGATTTTAGATTTTAGATTTTAGATTTTAGATTTTAGATTTTAGATTTTAGATTTTAGATTTTAGATTTTAGATTTTAGATTTTAGATTTTAGATTTTAGATTTTAGATTTTAGATTTTAGATTTTAGATTTTAGATTTTAGATTTTAGATTTTAGATTTTAGATTTTAGATTTTAGATTTTAGATTTTAGATTTTAGATTTTAGATTTTAGATTTTAGATTTTAGATTTTAGATTTTAGATTTTCGATTTTAGATTTTAGATTTTAGATTTTAGATTTTAGATTTTAGATTTTAGATTTTAGATTTTAGATTTTAGATTTTAGATTTTAGATTTTAGATTTTAGATTTTAGATTTTAGATTTTAGATTTTAGATTTTAGATTTTAGATTTTAGATTTTAGATTTTAGATTTTAGATTTTAGATTTTAGATTTTAGATTTTAGATTTTAGATTTTAGATTTTAGATTTTAGATTTTAGATTTTAGATTTTAGATTTTAGATTTTAGATTTTAGATTTTAGATTTTAGATTTTAGATTTTAGATTTTAGATTTTAGATTTTAGATTTTAGATTTTAGATTTTAGATTTTAGATTTTAGATTTTAGATTTTAGATTTTAGATTTTAGATTTTAGATTTTAGATTTTAGATTTTAGATTTTAGATTTTAGATTTTAGATTTTAGATTTTAGATTTTAGATTTTAGATTTTAGATTTTAGATTTTAGATCAATGAAATTTGGATCAATTTTAATTGTGTCTTTCAATTTAAGTGAGCACTGGAATGGTGGGCGTGGCATAATTGGAGGTACAGTTTTCAAATTGCATAGCTTTGGAAGTAAAAACACATAATATTGAAGCTCAGATTGAAGCTACTATTTGGTGATGTCTTGTTACTGGCAGACCAGAACGGGAATGGAAAATTGAGAGACCAGAACGGGAATTGAAAAACGGGGCGAGGCTCCGTCCATATTAGAAAAAACTATCAAGAAAAGCCATGGATATGAGAACATGAAACTCAGAATGAAGATATTATCTAGTTATGTCCTGCTTCTGGCAAATTAGAACGTGCATTGGATTGGTGGTATGGCTCTGCCTATATTAAATACATTTTTTTATTTTAAATAACTTAGAAAATAATAGTCGCTGAATATTGAAACTAAGAATGGAGTTACTTTTTGGTGAAGCAAAAATGTGTTAATTTATAACAAAACTTTGTTGAAAATTGCTTTGTACTTTTTTTGTTTGAGTATAAATCAACGCAATCAATTTTATTTTGAGCATTTCAAATAGCAATAAGCTTTACTTCTATCAGCTGAGCATCTGAGAACAAGATATTTTTTTTAACGTCGATAAAAAACTTCTTCGATCTGCAGCATTTAAAAACTTCTTCTATTCTTGAGCATTTATTGTGGTTAGCACGAAAAGCTTTTTACATTTAATCTTCATAAAAATAGTTTTTTTTTCCAACTTCTGAAATTCACTCAAAAACAACACATAATTTAGCAATAACGGAAAAAGAAAAACAAAAACAAATACCAAAAGAACGCTCAATCTTGCTAGCAACCCTTTTTTTGAAACAAAATGTCTACGAATGCCACCAAACAGTTCATCAGCTAAATCATCAGAAAAAATAAGAGAATTATACTTGTATAAACAAACGTAAAACACGAACACACAATTTTTGGTTAGGTAAAAAGCTCTATAAAAGCTCTGCCAGGCACTTAGTGTATAGCAAGGCTTTGATTTATATGCACGAAAAGTCAATAAAAAGTAATATGGGTAAGAATGTGGGTTGGGGCGGGGAAGGGCGAGGTGCAAACTAAAGTTAAAGCTTAGCTGACACACACGCATACAAGTTTAAGCAAAGCCAAAGCGACAAACCGTTCAATTTGCATAGCTTAAAAGGTTAACTTTGCAGCTCAAGCCAACATTCAACAACATTAACAACACTGCCAACTTTAAAGGATGAAGAAATCCTTTGACTTTGAAGGATAGACCGAGCTAAAACTCAATTGCTGCTGCTGCCGCTACTGTTATGTGACACAGATAAAGGTTGCCAGCAACAGCACAAAATAAGAAAATAAACGCTTAAAAAAAGCACATAAAAATAATACAAAACTTATTGCCAAACATTTCAAAAGTTTGCACTTTCAAAGCACGCAGCTAGAGCTAGCTTTTTGGTTTAAGTTAAAGCAGCCGGATGACACACGTTCGCCATAACCTGGCAACAAATCAGGCGTCACTAACTTGCGTTAAGCCCAAGAGTGTAGATGAACAACAACAACAACAACAGCGAAAGGGGCAAGAAAAAAAAAACAAAATAATAAAACCAAGTGTACGCAAAGTGCGAAGAAAGTGTAATAAATCCTTTTTATAGCACAACAATGAAAAATATAAGTCTTTCAGGTTGAGCAGCGACAACAACAATTCAGCTTCACATAAAAAAGGGTACGATTTCACGATTTCACGCCGCATACCTGACTCGAATATTATATTAACTCAAATTGCTGTGTTGCTGCAAAAGCTTTTTTTTTTCTAAATAAAGCTATTAAGTTTGATGAAGCAGCAACACCAAAAGCGCCAAGCTTAAAGATGAATGCGTGGATGGTTTGCTTCTTATGCCTTTCTTCTGCAGAGGACAACGCACAAAAGGACTGTGCGACAGTTTTTTGCCAAACATAATAAATAAGAAAATATTAAGATTAACAAAAAAAAAAAAAAAACAGAAAAACGAAAATACATAGAAGAAAAATTTAAAAAAAGGTTCGCTGAAGCTATGTTGCTGCGACTGAAGGCATGCTATGCTGCAAGTTTTGTTGAATTGATTGATGAAATATTTTTTTAAAAATTTATCAATGAGCTGTAAGCTGTGAAAAGTTAACAGGGAGCAAACGATAAAAAAATGCCATAAATTAGCATAATATTGAAAGCTTTGAATGCCAGAGTTGAGCAAAGCTTACATAGAAAGATTCTCAGCAAGTGTCAAAACCAAGTAAGTGGCATAAGTTGGAAGGAAAAAAAGTAAAATCAAAAAACTTGAATTTTTTGATGGCCACTTAGTAGAGGGTCAAAAGAAAGGCAAAAGAAAGCCAAAGAAATGCGACAACTATTTAAGCTGCTTTAAAGATTTAAATACGAAGAATTTTGCAGCAGCCAGACAAGAGTTTGCTTTCAACAACAACAGCAACAACAACAATTTCCATATTTTGTACTTGTAGTTTTTAGCCAACTAACAGCGCTGAACATGCATCGAATCATTAGCAAGACAAGCAGAGCACACGCACGCATACTTGTACACACATACATGAAATTATTTTACTTTTTTAAAAAACGCGCCAAGCTAAACAAAAATAAAAACACGAAAAACTTGACAACTTGCAGCGCGTAAAACTTTTTGTTGGCCTTAACTAAGTTGAAAATTTTTCAACATTCTACATGAAAAAACAGCACAACACAAAGACAAACAAAAAAACACGGAGCACACATACTAACACTAAAATATGAGCTACATTGAGTTCCACCTGGCTGCACGCACAAACACAGTGCGACACATACTTTGCATGTGCTGCGTCTGGCAGCTTCCTGCGTCAGTCAGTTTCTTACAACATTATGTTGCGTACGTGTTGCCGCATTTTAAAGTTATTGGATAAGTTAACAGTACAAAACAAAAAAAAAAACCTAACAACGCAACAACATCTGCACAACAAGAAAAGACGTTAGGGAGATGTTAATTTTTTTCTTTTTTTTCTCAACACTGCGCTGTGACGCAAACTGTTAGCGCATACAAGTTGTTGTTGTTGGTGGGTGACAGAACGTGGCATAACAATGACGTGCTTGATTTATTTTCTAAAATTATGCGACATGCGTACTTTTTGACTTTTCTTGACAAGAACTGTAAACAAATAAGCGCCTAGCTAACCAAGTCAAGGCTCTGTTAAGCCCAGAATGTCAACGCAAATGAACTTTTTTAAGATTTTTAAAATATTTAATATTGACGACACATGAGCTGGACATGAAATTTAAATTTATTTAATGCAGAAATGCAGAGTTAAGGGTTGACAGAATTTTGCCTACCTTAAGTTTAAAAAGTTGTCGATAGCAGAGCACATCGTTCAAACTTGGTTGAAAGTTTTGCATGGCTTTTGTTGAAAAACTTTTCTTAGACTTTTCTTTACAGCAAAAAACAAAACATTGAGTCAAAATATATCGCTTGGGATTAAAGACTGCAGAACAAGACAGATAACCGAAGTTGTAAGTATCTGCATTTTAAATTATTTCGGTGTCATAAATTTTCAATTCAGGCGTTTTTTTTTTAAATTTTTCAACAAAAAAACTGACAAAAGTTTTTTCCTTGAATCGACCTTGAATAAGCCACAAAATGATATAAGAAAAATTTTAAACTTCTCAGCTATTGGCCGCATAACAAATATAAGCAAAATTAATTCTTTCAAACACTTAAAAGTGAAACTAAATCGGAAATATTTAACAAATAATGAAGTTGTTTTCATTTTTGCCTCAAACAAGCTTGACTGATGCAGAAAAATGAAATTTCAAACTTTCGAACATAACTTCGAATTTTCGAACATAGCTTAAAACTGTTGAAATAAAGTTTGAGACTCAATTTAAAAAAAATTTCCGAAAAACAAATTCAAATTTAATACATACCGGCTCCTTTTTTTTCCAAAAAACAGATAATAGTATCGAATTTTTTATAAATGAAGAAAAGTTTGCTGACATTCCACGATTTTTGTGTCAAAAAAAAAAGAAAAACCAATTTTTTAACTAACTTTAGAGATCCCGAAATTGTTTCAGTGAATAAATTTACAAAATCAAACGAAATCGAATATAATTAAAGGACTTATTGCACTTTTAAATTTATTCGACAAAAAACAAGCTTAACTGAATCATAAACACAAGTTTCGAATACAACTTCGAATTTTCGAACATAGTTCAAACTAGTCTAAACAAGTTTTCAGAAAAGAACGACTCAATGCACGAATTTTTTTTTAAGTATTCTCAAATTCTGGATGGATATGTTTTTCTTAAAACAAATAAAAATAATACCGATTATTATTTTATTACGGAATACTGAAAACACTGATTTGTCGCGAACTTTTTGAAAATAAATGTAAAGTAAAACCTTATTTCACTTAAGTGTTACCAAAATTATTTTAGTTAAATCTAAATTAACCATTTTGCGTATACATTTTTCACTTCATTTTTTTACATTAAATTTAAAAAAAAAAGCTTGAATGAAGCAAAATATCAATTTTTGAACTTTCGAAGATAACTTCGAATTTTTCGAACATAGCTAAAATAGGTTAAAATAATGTTACTAACTTCGTTGAAGCCATTTCTGAAAAATTTATATAAAATTATTGCTAATATCAGCTCATTTTCGTTAAATAAAGTCATAAACATAAAATGAATAACGTCAACAAGATAAAATAAAAATTCTGACTCTACCGCGATTAAACTTGTACAAAACATTATGAATAATACATTTTTGAATGCATTTAACCCTAGAAAGAGCAACAGGTCAAAAACAGCCGACCAACTGATCCAGTCTAAGAGTAGATTTATAAAGAAATAAATTAGTTGCTGCGCATATTTGGGTCAAAAAAGATTAATTGATTAAAAAAAAAACCAATATTCGAATTTCGAAGATAACTTCGAATTTTCGAACATGGCCAAAAACAGCCAAACTGAAGTTTTTAAGATTCAGTTTAAAATATATTTTTTAAATTTACACAGATTCGCAATTGATTTGTTTCTTGCACACATTTTACGTATAATAAAAAAAAAGAATTCAAATTTGACAGATTGCTAACAACGCAATAAAAATTGATTTCTCAAGATGGGACGTTTACAATAGTTAATATCGTTTCCTTAATTAATCACTATAATTTGTTAACTTTCTAAATATAACTATGTGAGATATATTTAAAATAATTTGTTTGATGTAAAAGAACAAAAAAGGAAATCAGTAGAAAATTGTTATTTATTAAAGAATGTTCCCAATAATATTCTTGTTACTAAATTTATCAACCCAACCGGAAACATGTATATTTTTATGTCAATTTGTTGTTTATTGTCTTTTGACTCCAAAATAGGTTAATTAATGTTAAACAACTAAATTTTGAGTTTTCAAAGATAGTTTCGAAGTTACCCAAAAACAGGTTTTTGGCTCATTTTTGTTAAAGCTGACTACTTTTTAAACTTTTTATTGCCTTTTTGCATCAAACAAGATCAATTAATGCATAAAATTTTAATTTCGAAAATAATTTCGAATTTTCGAAGATAAATACGAATTTTCGAACATTTTCAAAAATGGTCGTAATAAAGTTATTGGCTAATTCTAAGTAATTTTTAGAAAAATGGTCAAGCTATATTTCATATAAAGCTTATTTTTCATAAAAAAAAGTAATTTTACAAGAAACTATACAAACTTTAATCATATCTAATGCGATATTTTGAAAAAATTCTAATCTTATTTCTATATTTATTGCACAAAAAAGGCTGGTTCTTGTAAAAAAATAAAATTTACAATTTTCGGAAACCTAAAACAAAAAAAAAAAAAAAATTAATTAGCATGTTCGCAACAAATAGCAGCACTTGTACTACTTAATTTTATCACTTTTACGAAAAAAATCAAATTTATATTTTTCCAAGATAACTTCGAATTTTCAAAAATAACTCCAAATTTTGAAAACATTTGGTTTTTTGAAAAAAAATATTTTAAAACCCATGAATATAAATTTTGACCAAATGTAAGTAATTTTAGAACTTTATTTGCCTTGTTCACGCTGAATTATATCCAAATTTTGCTCAAGTAAAAATAAATGGTTATGAAGTCTACCGAAATCTAAAAAAAAAATCATTTTATTGACCTAGTTAGACCATGTATTGGGCTATTAATGTTAAGCAGATCAAATAATTTTTTGATATTCTCAAAATCTTCGTTACTTTTCGAAGATTTTGCTACTTTGACTGCAAATAACTCTATAGATATGCTTAAACTATTTGACTTACCTGCAAATTTGGCGGACAGTGATCTAGCAGCTCTAGCATGTGTTTGATATTTTGTGCATCCTGTATAACAAAATTTAGTTCCATATCAAATTCGCCGCCAACCAGCTAAAAAGATTTAAAATAAACACAACAATTAATACCAGGAAATCGATTTTTGAAATTATTAAATGGTTACATTTGTAAGTTATTTTATTTTTTGTAAAAGATTAGAAAAACTCAAATTACTTATAAGTGTTAATTCCTTCAATTCAATTATGTGGACTCCCGAAATGACAAAAGATTGCGGATTAGTTAGTGTACTTTTGCAATGAATTTTTTTAAGCTCTTATCGAAACATAGAAAAAAGCATAAAAGCTGTGAAAAAGCTTTACAAAATGAATAAAAATAGAATACAAACAAAAGTATGGAGAAGTGGTTAAAAAGTTCAAGAGTGACTGGCATAAAATAAGGAAATTTTTATGGAAATGGATATAGATATGAATATGGATATGGATATGGATATAAAGATATGGATATGGATATGGATATGCATATGGATATGGATATGGATATGGGTATGGGTATGGATATGGATATGGATATGGATATGGATATGGATATGGATATGGACATGGATATGGATATGGATATGGATATGGATATGGATATGGAATATCCGAATATGAATATGAATATGAATATGAATATGAATATGAATATGAATATGAATATGAATATGAATATGAATATGAATATGAATATGGATATGGATATGGATATGGATATGGATATGGAATATGAATATGAATATGAATATGAATATGAATATGAATATGAATATGAATATGAATATGAATATGAATATGAATATGAATATGAATATGAATATGAATATGAATATGAATATGAATATGAATATGAATATGAATATGAATATGAATATGAATATGAATATGAATATGAATATGAATATGAATATGAATATGAATATGAATATGAATATGAATATGAATATGAATATGAATATGAATATGAATATGAATATGAATATGAATATGAATATGAATATGAATATGAATATGAATATGAATATGAATATGAATATGAATATGAATATGAATATGAATATGAATATGAATATGAATATGAATATGAATATGAATATGAATATGAATATGAATATGAATATGAATATGAATATGAATATGAATATGAATATGAATATGAATATGAATATGAATATGAATATGAATATGAATATGAATATGAATATGAATATGAATATGAATATGAATATGAATATGAATATGAATATGGATATGAATTTGAATATGGATAAAGATATAGATATGGATAGGAATGTGGATACACCAAAGAAAACCTACTCAGTCAAGCCTGCCTTGATTCGAAATATGAGAGAAAATGAAGTGAAACATCCGCAGAATATTTTATGTTGGTCGGAAGCTGTACAAACATAAAAATTTTTATAATATCATACATAATGGCCATAATTATTGCTTTTATTATGATTATTGAATTCAACATAAAAGATTAAAATTTTTGCTTCCATCAACAACAACATTTTTCCATACCATTATTTTGATTATTTGCTCACTTTTAATGATTTATATACGATTGATTTTTGAATGCAGCAAATGAAAACCATTATCAACACACATTAATGGCTCATATATAATCAATTGCATCATTACCATAGTTCATTCTGGTTTATATTGAACAGCCATTGTTTTCAATTAATTACATGTAATTAAAATTAATGGCAGCAATTGATAAACATGTCAGTTCCATTCATAAAACGAACGCCATGTGTATGTATGTGTTTGTAAATTAATGTTTTTGCTACATTTTCAATCAGTGAATGTGCACAAACACAAGAAATCTCAAGGATACTCAAAGCAATGAAAAAGGTTAACGTTAGAACGTAGTAGCTTGAAGCGTAGTGATAAGATTAAAAATGTTGCTTTTAATTAGGGCCAAAGAAGAAAGGCTATCAAGAAAGATAATGGGCTGGTTGGATTATGGTAAAAGAGACTCTAAGAATGCCGTTATCATTATTCAGCAATAACCACAAAAGCAAATATAACGACAACAACATCAAAAACAACAACAACAATAGCAACAGACCCACTCATAATGAATCGAGCACAAAGTTGGAAGCAACTAAGAAATATGAGCTCATCACATGCATGTCTTCGTAAGGATATGCAGGACATACGAGTTTGATTAAGTGTACGCTGATGTGAAGTGTGCGTGTGTTTGAGAAGGAGGTGTTGATAAAAAAAAATTTGCAAAAGTGCAAGCAGGACAAGCTAGTGACTGATTGTGTGACAAAGCTAGCTGCTGGCACTCACTGCCCGTTTTTGCTGCTCAAAACTAGCGAAACTTAAGCAGAGCAGAGTTGAAAAAAAATATGATTAACGACATTATTGCATGTAAGCAACATATTAATAACCTACGGACATGAGTGAATGCATGGACGGACGGGCAGCTTGCTTATGGCATTAGCAATAAAAACAAAATGTTTGCTCCATACAACAACAATAACAACAACAATGGCAGTGGCGCCAGCATCTTGATAGGATGGGCACTATTTTTGTTGTTTTCTTTTTTTCTGCTCGTTGTTTTCATGTCTGTGCAGGACATGTGCGCACAAATAATGATGCAAAATAAAAGAGTCTGAAAACTTCGCAAAAAAAAAGGATTGTTGGATAGTTTCTAGAGAAACTTTTAGTTCTGCTTGTAATGCAAGCAACAACAAAAATAACGAATAAGCTAAGTTGTTTTTTTTTGTTTTCTGCTCAAGTTTTAATACTTTTGTTTTCTTTACAGCTCAGCCGCACAGCAAGCCTGCCTGTTTGTTCAATTTTCTCTGCTCACTCTCTTCGTTGTCCTTTGAAATGTGCAACTTTTTATATAAAATAGATAATACTTTGAGAAACTCTCGTTTGCCAGCTTAAGGATAATAAAAGTTATGATCTGTTGATAGAATAGAGGACATTCAAGCAAATATCTTTTGGATACAAAAATTTTACTTAGTAACTACTTTTATGTTTGTTCTCTTTTGCAGAGTAGTTTGTTTTGTTTGTTATTGTTTGTTGTCAACTTGATGTAGTGGCAGCGACATTGGAAAATATTTTCGATGTTAAAAAGTTTTCAAGAAATTGAGTTAGCAAAAGTAGATGGTATAGATGGATGGACGGATAGCTGTCTGAATAACTAAAGTGAACAAGGAGTAAACTAACTACGTGCAGACTGTGAAGAACGGAAATGTAGTACAATAACGTAAAAGTTTACTTTAAAAGTTGGTATAACAAATAAAATAATTGTTGCCTGAAACTCATGTTCTTGTTGTTGTTTGAATGCTGTTGTTATTGTAAAGTATGATTGAAACTGCAGGCAATTGAATTAAGTAATTGGAGAATGCAGGAGAGAGTAATTTTAAATGACTGATTTAAAAGAATTATGAAGCGCGATACCGTGCATAAATGAAGGTTTTTCACAGTTTATACCTACAAAAAAAAACACGCTGCTTGTAATTATTGAAGTTGAAGTAACATTTCTGGTAGAATTGCGGTTATGCTTCTGACTTTAGCAAAATATATGAATATAAAGGTGGAAAATTACTTGCTTCATAATTTTTTAAGTTGAAATAATGTGAAAAATAAAATTTTCGAATTTTCGAACATTGAAAATATCATTAAAAATTATGGAAAATGATTTATTTTGAAATTTTAAATATATTTTAGCTTGATTTGGTGTGAAAAATCAAACTTCGATTTTTCGAAAATAATTTCGAATTTTCGAACATTGACAAAAACAGCCGCAAACAAGTTTTGGCTCAGTTTAAAATATTCAAAAATATAAAAACTAATTCATTACTTATTTTAGCTCATATACCTTAAAAGAAATAATAATAATAACTGATCCAATGCAAATTTGACAGTGTATATATTTACGAAAAAAATCGGCCTTATAAGGTCTTGATTGTATAAAAATAGCAAGAAAACTAAATTTTTTAATATAAGAGTTTCCGGTATTAAAAAAAAATTTTAAGGTCTACAAAATTGAACAAAAATATCTGTGGTATCAAAAAATATTTATTTTGTACCAGAATAAGTTTGTTAAGGATTTAAAATTGAATTTCGAGTTTTCGAAGATATCTTCGAATTTTCGAACAAAGTCAAAATTATTAAATACAATTTTTCGAAACAATTTTGCTTTTAGCATCTGGTTTCATGAAACAAATGTTAGATGAATTTTTCTTATTTGCAACGTGTCTATAACTAAACATTTAAATAGTAAAATAAAGTTGTTACAACTAATTTAGTGCAAAAGAATTTCTTAAATGATTTTCGGAATTTTTATTACATTGAGATATTTTCGAAATCAATGTTAATCGTGAGAATTTCTTCGTTTGAATCTATTATACTAACTTTAATTGCACAAGAGGTGATGTGATGCAAAAACAAAAATTTTTCATTTTGCGAAGATAAGTTCGAATTTCGAACATGGCTTAAAATATTCAAAATAAAGTTTTACAATCAACTTAATTAAAACAAGATACTTCAAATGCATTTTAGTGGGTTTCACAATCCCTACAACTTTAAAAATCTCTGAAATTTATCGAAGTCATGATAATTTTGTTCAATTTATTTATTTTTATTATTAGTTCGTCTTTTTATAAGTTGAAATAGTTTATGAAATCAAGTTTTTAATTTTCGAAGATAACTTCGAATTTTCGAACATAGCTTAAACTTTTCAAACCCAAGTTCACAACAAGTTTAAATCGTCAAGTAACTAAATTTGTTTAACTTATTACCAATTTTCGTTTCAATTACTAAATGTGTGTACTTTATACCAAATTTTCTGTTCTAAAACCTTACCACATAAAAAAAAATCTTCAAAATAGTGAAAATTTTGTTAAATTTATTTACAATTATTAATATTTTATCTTCTAACAAGTTGAATTAGTTATAAAACTCAATTTTTAAACTTTCGAATATAACTTCGAAGTTTCGAACATAGCTTAATTTGCTCAAAATCAAGCTTTACAATTAGTTGAAGTCCATAAATGACAGTATTTGTGTAATTTATTATCAATTCCTGTTGAAATTACTAAATGTTTGTGCTTTATTGCCAATTTTTTTTTCCGTTCAACTTAGTTTTGAAAAATAAATGGAAATTACAGTCAGTAAAATACGCGGAAGTTCATAATTTTTTAAAAAAACATTATTTATGCTTGCTAATCCGACACGTAGATTTGAACTTCTTCCAAAGTTATTTTGATACATTAAATTTAAGACTTTTAATTCAATCGAAATACTGTAAATTTGGTGAAATATAAGCATACATAAATAAATGAAATAAAAAATAAAATGTCTAAGACATTTTGTCGTAAGTCATTTAAGACATTTTGTTTCAAATGTTAAAAGTGCAGTAAATAAGTTCTTTAGGAAACATTTCTTTTTTCTTTTTGTTATACAAAACCTACCTCTCAACTCATAGGCAACACTTTATCGATAAATTAAAAAAAAGCAGAAAAAATTTAATAGAACTTGAGACTGGATGAAAACAAATTTGATGAATGATTCTTCTTTTTGTTTGCGTTTTACAAGTTCGGCCACAAATCTTTTCTATTACTTTTTTGCCGCTAGCTAAACTTGAACTGGTCACGCACACTCATGCACATAAACATGCAAACGCACACTTTTGCAGACGCACACAAATCAATTGTTTATTCAAATATGATTATGTTTACCCCTAAATCACAGAATAAGCCCCTCCGACCAGAGATATCATACAATTTTCGACGCAAGCACAGGACGATCGACGTTCGAGCCACACAAACAAATATAGAGCAAAAATGTGCGTGCTTTTAGACTGGCTTAAAAGTTCTAGTGCAAAAAAAGATGTGTGTTTGAACAAGTATTAGTGAAGCTTACGTACATGTGTGTGTATTTGATAAATGTTGTCGCCAGCGGTGATTCTAGCAGCCAGTAGACAGCCAAGAGCAGCTGAAAAATAATAGAAGTAGCAAAAAAAGAGGGAGAGGAGGCAGTAGTAAGACAGACAGTTATATTGAAACTGTCGCTATGGAACACTATAGAAGTGTTTCAAAGAGTGCGAATAGACAGTGTTTTGGTTTTGGACAGGCGACCGGAAGGTCTGTCTGTGGCAGAGTCCAAAGAAGGGAATGCTTTGAAGTGCTGAACAGCCTTAAGTGGCCAACGCAGAGTCTAGTCAGTTTATCATATTTCTATTGCTTCTGCTGAGGCTAAAACTGTTTCCACGATGGGTTCAATAAATTATACAAAATTATTGCGGCATAATTTTAGGCGCAGCCTTTAAAACATGGAAATTCGAGCTATTTTCAATGAATGCAAAATCATAAAGCCAAAATCCGCTGCAATGATTGAGCACCAAATTCATTACAAGACTTAACTAAATTACAAAGAAATAAGTGGAAAAAGTAAATTGAAATATTATGACATCTGGTGGGACGGAGATAGAAAATATATAAAATGATCATTAAAATAACTAAAAATAATGCCATAAATGTTTTTTTTTTTTCAAAACAAGCGCACATGTGCATAAAACTGTGTATAACAGTACATTTTTATGTCTTCTTGATGTCCTGCTCGCCATTGAAAACACAATCAATAGGGAGCAAAGGAGACATAATCAGAGTGATTATGTTGATGATGGTGCTTTCAATGATGGACATCGTAAAATTTTATGATTACTTTATTATGCAGACATGTTATGGTTGCTTGCCGGATAACCTTTTTGTCAGTAGTCACATGAATGAATATATATGTATATAGATGTGTATATGTGTGTGAATGTGTGTGTCTGCTAAAAGTCTGTTTGGAACGACCCAGAATAGAGCTTGCTCCATCGACATGATGTTATAAAAAAAAGGCCAAGAAAAGCGAGGATTTTGATGATTTCATAAATGCATGAGTGGAATTTTTAAGTAGCGGATATGCAAGGTTAAATGTAGAAAAAACGTGAGCTAACATCAAGTAGCAATGAAAGAATTTCATTTGAATTTAATTCAAATGGCAGAAACTTAATTTGTAGTAAAGCTTGAATTAAATGACAAGAAACACAAATGTCACAACATAAATAAAAAATGTTATGTTAAATTCTAATGACATGCAAAAGGGTTTTTTGAAAGGCGTTTCAATTGAAAAGTTCAAAATTTAAATTTTATCATTAAAAAGTTAAATATTGCAATTCGATTATTAACTGCGTTTTAAATGCTAAGCAAGTTTAAGAAATTTAAAAAAATTGAATCATGAAATAAGTTGAATAAGTTTTGTACACAAATGAGAATTAATGAGCTGCCGATGATACAGGCAGATCGTTATAGCTTAGCTCAAACTTAACAGGCGTTAATCCTGGCGTACAGCTGACTTTGTTTGTTTACATCAGGTCATTTTTTTTAATAAATTAAAAAAAAGTAGAAATTTGACACAAATTATTGAAAAAAAGACCTTACAAAAAGTATATTTGATGAAAACAGCCAATTTCGAATTTTCGAACATAACTTCGAAATTTCGAATATACTAGAAAATTTATGCAGCGCATATTTGCGCAGTTTTTACTATGTTACATAGGCAGAAAAAATTTTTTTTATGAACTTAAATGAGTGTTAGCAACATTAGTCCCAACAATGAACCAGTGAAATGTGAGTTAAGGAAGTGAAAAGCTGCATGTTTGTTGCTTAGTTGTTTTTACTAGTTTCACAAAGTCAAGAAAACAAAGCAAACACTTTTGAATTCTCGAAGTTAAAGTAGAATTTTCGAAATTGTAAAATATGTTTAAAAAATGCTATATTATGCAAAAATTAAGGTTTCTTATTAAATTTTTTTCTAATTTCATTGATTTGGAACAAAAATTTAAGAAAAAGTCAACAAAATATAATAATTTTAAAAGAAACTTTACATAACTTTTACTATTGACCTACTTAATGACAAAATTGTTGAAAATGTTAAAAGCAAATTTATTTTAGCCAATTTTTTTATTTTTTACTAAATAATATAGTTTTGAATTTTATGTTTTTTTTATTTTGGGGAAGAGGTCAACAAAAAAAAAGAGTTATCGTAATGCCATTAAAAAAAAGTATAAATTAATATGACTTTGATATATAAAAAGATAACATAATATGTACTGCTGCACTTGAATAAAATAGTACTTTGAATTCAGTTAATTTATGTTAAGTTAAAGAAATTTATTTTTTACAAATTAATATATCGTCAGTTTTACAAAATTACGCAATTTCGAATTTTCGAAGATAACTTCGAAATTTCGAACATAAAATAAAAACGATCATATAGTACTTCCGATCAAATTTTTGCATTTTATTTTAAGTTTTATAAGTTTTAGTAAACTTCAGAGTGTTGCCTACATTAGAGCATAGTTTTTTAGTGTACGTTTAACACCAAAATTATGCAAATTTAATATGCTTTGGTTTTATATGGTTTTAATGACCTTAAACAGTAAAAAAAAACTAATTTCGAATTTTCGAAGTTAACTTCGAATTTTCGAAATTAATTATATTTTGAATGTAGGCATTTTTTGGAACAATTTTTTGTATTTTTAATACATTTTAATAGAAATTCATGAATTTTTTTGATAAAGAATACAAAATGCAAAAGAAATGTGCACGTTAAATAAAAATTTTAAACAGAATATAAGTAACATTTTTGAAAATTTCTTTTTATTTTTAAATAAAACTTTGAATTTTTGACTTTTGAGCTTGAATTGCTAAACTACCACTTCATATCATTTCATACCACATATTTTACTATTATTTTTATTTTTTGCAGCATTAAAAGTTTCATGTATCAAAAGCTTAAAACACATTTCTTTTATTTTTAGCAATGTTTTTATACGCTACATCCATTATGGGTCAAAATTCTTACAATTTTATTCAAAGTTTGATTAGGAGATGTTTGCATCGAAAGCTTTAAGCTAAACTGGTTTTCTTAATGCTAATTACCTTATTAAAGATTAAATCCTGCATCCGTTCATGGTAAAACAATACATTAACCGTCTGTGGGGTATAATTGCACCCCAGTGCATTTTATAAAAAAAGGGTCTGAATTCAAATCCAAATTATATAAATGAATGCGTTTATTTATAAAAATAATTATCAAATAAAACAAAAAAGGAGAAAAGAATAACAATTACCAAATCGGGAAACACTTGATTTAATGTTAAATGAGGTTTAGATGTTTATTGAATTTTGTGTTTGACGTGAGTTGGGGTACAATTGTACCCCGAGGATGGATTAAGGGTTAATGAAAGTCTGAAAGTTATAAACAGCTCAATATAACTTTAATTTTAAGTTGAAAGTTATAAATAAGCTCGATAAAGCTTTAATCAAAAGCTCAATAAAGCTTTCATGAAAAGCTTAAAAGCTCTTTTAAAGCTAAAATAAGCTGTTGTATATCTTCAAACTTAATACAAAAAATAAATTTAAAATCTAATTTCACTCAATTTCATAGCTGGCAGCTGCTGTCAACAACTACTAGCATATTTTTAAATTATTTTTTATTTATTTTGAAGAGTACACAACTTTTTTGAAAGTACCACTCAACGTCCAGCTAAGTCAATTAAGTGCTTTCAATTTCAACTTTTTAACAGCTTCGAAGCTTTTAAACTTTTCCAAAACGTGTCTATTCAGTTTTTTTTTTTTTTTTGATATTGTTGTTTTTTTTCAATCTAATGCCCAAAAAGTTGCCTAACTTTATTAACGCGCAATTTAAAAGTTGCTGTTATTATATTTAGTTGTTGCTGTTAAATTTAAAGTTGCTATTGTAAAAAATGTTGTTTATATTTTTTTTTTTTTTATTATGCAGTAGCGGTGAAAAACTTTGCAAGCTTTTTACACCTACAGCATTTTACCTCAGCCTTCAACAAAATCTAGCATTCCTTCCACGCAGCTTACGGCGAACTAATCAACTCATGACTCCCCACGTACCGACCATCTAAGTCGACCAACTACAAGCAGCTTATATTTAAATCTTATTAACGCATTTCTCGTTAAAAGTTAAAATTTTAAACAAATTTAAACTTCTTATCAATTGAAAATGTAGAAAAAAGGTCTAACTTTTTGCTGTATTCAAGAAGAAGCTTTTTTTTAACGTTATAAGATAAAAACGAAAGTTGCATGAAGAAAGTCGAAGAACTTTACCTTTGTTGTGATTGTTGGTCGCGTTGTGTAACGTGTGTAAATTGCAAATTACATTTTTAAGTGTATTTATTGTTGTTGTTGATTTTTTCGCTCTGTTATTTTTAATGTTTCAAGCTTTACGCTCTAAGCTCATAAATTGCTGCTCATAAGTAGCTTGCAATGCCGCCATTTTGCTTAGCTTAGAGCGTACATTTGTTGCTATTGTAGTCAGTCGAGTTGTGTTCGCTGTTGTTGTTGTTGTTACCGCTGTTATCCTTGTCATCTGGGGAATATTTCCGTTTCCGGTTACGTAAACCTTAAGTGGTTAACAAATATAAGCTTGCACTGTGCTTTATGCCACCCGCTCGCTCTCTTTATAGCTAAATTAAAAAGGGCAACAAACAATTTTTTTTTTTTATTATTTTTTTTAAGCTTTTCTAAGTGCTCGCCTGGGATAAATAGCGGCGTTTTTTCCTTTGCGCATTGTTGATTTTTTCACACGCTGCTTTTAACGCTTTGTTGGTTGAGTTAAAATTTTGACAGCTTTTCTGCGTTTTTTCAATTTTCTTTCGTTGACACTTGAAAAATTTTTAAGTGGGGTTAAATAGGGGAGTCAATGGGTTACCTCTTCGTTCGAGCAGCGCATTTGCCTGGTTCAGCATTGTTAACTGTTTCTGGCTTTCTTGTGTTTTAGCAGCACCCTAATTAAGTAACTTCATTCAAATGTTTTTTGGTTTTTTTGTTAAAGCTTTGAAGTTGTTTTTTCACACCCTTAGCTTTGATTGGATTTCTATTTCGAACATGGCGTGCAAGCTTTTGTTAGTAACTGTTTGTTGGGCTGCTGGCAGTGAGTTGAAAGATTTTTTGCCTTTTAAGCCCTCACTTAAATGTTAAATGTTTTCATGCTGCTTCTTAAACGTTTTTGGCTTATTTCAAGTGCTTTGGTAAAGCTTTCGCTGCTTAATTACTTAATGTTCATTACATTGTTACAGCGCGTCTTTCTGTACTACCAGCAACATTAGCAGACACTCACACTAACAGACACACAAATACACTCTCATTGTCTTTTATCTAATACACTAGCGTGTTTTTGCCAAACTGACTCAATTATCACCGCTGGTTCGTCAACCGCCAAAACTTGCTGTTGAGTTTTTCTTTATTTTCGTTGCATCATTTTCTTTGCTGGCCACCCACCGCTGAGTGTCAGCAGCGTTTAGTGTTTAACTTTGGAGTAACATGACAGTGTTGGTCAAATAAAAGCCGCAACTAACCAACCAACCAGCCAAACCCAACCAAACTATCAACCTAGCGACCAACCAACCATGCATCCAACAGAAAAAAGTCAATTTGAAGTACTTTGCTCGTTCGTTGGCATTGGTTTGGTTTTTCTAATGAAACTTTCGATAAAGTTTTGTAGCAGCAAAATTGATATAACAGTTTTTTTTTTATTTTTTCTCTCCTACTTTTTCTATTTTGCAACAAGTTTTTCTTATCATAAAAATAGTTTTAATTGCTTTAAACTTAATTCAATCTTTCATTTTAATTAAAAATTTATCTTGAATTGAAAAGTTGGCAGTTTAAGTTCAACAAGGCAGTGCAATGAACGCACATATTCTTATCGAGTTTGTTAAAAAATAAAAAATTTCTAATTTGAAAATTTTGATAGAAATAAACAAATTATTTGCAAGCTTTTTGAGAAAATATTGATATGCAATCAAAATAAACAAAAAAAACAGAAATGTTTAAAGACAAATGCTTAAATAATTTGTTCGTTTTCAGCGGCACATTGCAGCAAAACTTCATCACAGCACAGCACAATGTTCGAATATCTGAAATGAATTAATGGCGGAGCTAACTTCACTAGAAGCACTTAACAAAATCATACTATACCATTACATTTTCTTTCCAATATAGTTCCATTTTATTTTTTTTTAATTCGTAGTTAAACATGAATTTCAATTAAAGGGATGTAAATTAAGACTGAGCTTGTACTCCTGTTTATGTTAAAGTAGGAGTAAGTTGAAGTAAGATCATACATTGAAAAATTTTTCTCCGATACTTTGAATAGCTTTTATGAAGAAAATAGACTATAAAATTGAAAAACTGGGAAAATTGTTTATTTTGAGTTTTTTAACGCAAAGCAATGTAAATACGCTTTAAAATATATTTTTTGTGTTTTATTCACTTGAATCCCTTTAATATATTTTGTATATTGTTTAATTTATATGATTTATTGGTTGTTTCACAAAAATTAAAGATGTGGAAGTGCGAAAAACTGTAATAACTAAATTCGATGGTTAATAAACACAAAAACTGTATTTCAAACATAAATTTGAATTTTTGTATATAATTTTAAGTTTTCGAACTTATCTTCGAATTTTCGAAAATGATTTTTGAAGTGACAAGCAACACTATTGTACAATACAAATACTTTTATGTGTCCGAAACTCTTTATATGTGATGTTTATCTCATAAATTGTTATGCTCTAGTGTTTAAAATTGCAGACAAACTTCTAAAAATGATCTTAAAAATTTCTAAATGACTGTAGAAAAATGTATAAAACTTTGAACATAAATAATATGCAATTAAATAAGTGGCAATAATTTCATTGTCTGCGCTGTCGAGTTGGATTTTAAGCTTTTCGCGGATACGATCTTCAGCATGACATTATTTCTCATTAAGTTTGCGCCGAGACTTCACACGAAGAATTTTACGCTGCTTAGAACGTAGATATATTCTTTTCGAGGCTTCTTTTGTCTGAAAAATTTGAAAATTGTTAATTATTTAGAGAATATTTTGACGACAAAATGATTAAAAAGTCAAAATTATTTTAATACTTAAAATATATTTTTTTGTTACTCAGAACGAGAGAGCTACTAACTCAAGCTTAAATATTGGAAATCGTTATAACAAAGGAATTGATTAAAATGTTTAAATAAAATTCTTAAAAATTATTTTGTTTAAGAATTATTAACTAAAACTGAAAAATTCAAATGCCACAATTTTATAACTCGAGCTATTTTCTTATATTTTTCTACAATACACGACTACTTTATATATAATGCCATATAATATTCAGCTTTTACAGTTAAAATTATACTTAAAGTAATTTTTTCAATTGCGAAACCTTAAATTTAGTTTTTGGACATAATTTCGAATTTTCGAACATAACTTCGAATTTTCGAAATTAATGTTTTTTAACGTTCAATAACGTTATTGAACGAAACAGATTATTTGTGCACAGAAAAACTTAAAACATCTATTTTTTTCTCACGTTTTTTGAGTTTGTTTTCAGTAAACCAGTAAAAGAAATCTACAACTAAACCCTGCCATAAAAACACTTACAATTTTTTATTTTTAATGGCTACCAAAATGTAATTACATATTTTATCCAATTTGAATTTTCGAACTTCTTTTGACTTTTTAACACAACACACATAATGCAAGTATTTCAACAAAATATCATATAATATTAAGCTTTTAAGCTTAGAATTATATTAAACTCAATTTAAATATTATTTTCCAACCGCAATTTGAGTTTTCGGATATAAATTTAAATTTCGAACATTAGTTCGATTTTTCATACTTCATGTTTTACGGTAGAAAATCGTAAATAAACAGCAAATAAACATTTATGTTTCGAAAACCCTAAAAAATAAGTTAGGTCTCACATTCTATGAGCTTGTTTTCATTTAATCTATAAAACAATATCCTAACACTTGGAAATAACCTTAAATACATTGAAAACCATTTTTTTTTACACAAATATTAAAGCTTCCTTGCATTTTTTAATTTCCGAACCTCATTTCGAATTTTCGACTTAGTTTTGGGGTTTACAATCATAACTTTATACAATTCAATATAATATTCAGTTTTTGTTACACTTTAAATTGCATAAAAATTATTTTTTTTTAATTTTCAACCTCAATTTCAGTTTTCGAATATAATTTCAAATTTTCGAACATAACTTCGAATTTTCGAAATTAATGTTTTTTTATGCAAAACAAAATAACTTAACAAAACATAGCCATTTTTTCATAAGAAAACCTACAAAATTCAATTTGATCTCAAATTCTACGAGTTTATTTTCATTTAACCTATAAGACAAATCGCCTCACTTTTTAAAATTTTAAATTTTTTAGCCTTTATTTAATATTGTAATTTTTTAAAAATCTTTAAGTAATAAAATAAAAATCTTTATTTAATTTAATATTGTATCGGTATTACATGAATATTATTACATTACATTTTTAAATATAATTATTAACATTATGACCGTTATAACACCTATATTATGCAATCCTATAAATTCATATTCGAAAAGTATTTTTAAGCATTTTAAAAAATTCATTGTTTGTTTTCAAGCATGAGTTACAATTTTCGCACATAGTTCTGAATTTTCGAACATAACTTTGAATTTTCGAAATTGATTTTTAACATTAAATAACGCAAAAAAAACAGTAAATTTGCATTAATTAACAAAAACAACACTTAAATTTTAATATTAAGCTCATATTCTGGTATTTTATTCCAATTTAAACTTTCAAGCAAAGCTAACTAACGTAACTAGATAAAAAGTGTATTTTGAAGTTATTAACTCCCAAATTCTTTCAGCTTTTTCAACAGCTACAAAGATTTTTAGCTTACAAAGTACCAGTTCTTATTACAAACTATATTATTCTTCAATTTTTCAAATAAGTTTGATAATTTTTCTTTTTGTCTGTTTTTGAGATTTTTTAGTTTTTGGTTTTGAATTTTCTGGAGTTTTTTATTTTTTGTTATTTCCTATTATTTTTTTGTAATTGTTTTATTTAATTTATTTGTATAGCAAGTAAATTATCATATTGTTGCATGTCTGCTTTGTTATGTTATAAAATATCACTTGATTTAAGGAGGAATGTTCATAAAAAATTTTTGTTTTTTGCCTTGTACGCTTACTCAGTAAACATTCATGGGAGGCATTTTGAATGAAAAATAATTTAATTTAGGATATCTTAAACTGTAACAGAATCGTCAAGTAATTCGAAATAATATTTGTTAGACTACGTATTTGTGAGCTTAATAAGGAGGATTTTTTTTTTTTTTTGACCAATTAAATTATTACTTAACGTATATTTTCCACATCTTTCCATAGCATAAAGTAAATATTATTTTATTTAAATAAACAAAACGTTAAAACAAACTCAATTTATTAACATTTAAGTTTTGCTAAATTTTATATGATTTAATTGGTATAGCAGTAAAAACGAACACTTAAAATAAAAAAGACATCTTTAAAGCAAACAGCTGGCATTTTAATTTCTATTTATTTATGTTTCATCATTTGAGAAGAAATAAAAAGAAAACGGTATTTTTTAATTTAAAATAAAAGCACAACAAGGTCCCCACAAATATTGCCTCAAGCTTTGTGAGTAGATCTTTTTTTTTTTGTTCATTTTGAAAAATATTTTCCCCCAGAAATCACAAGTGTAGAAAAACAAACTGCTAGATTGAATGCCTACTTTAAGTTTTTATTTTTTATTTATTTTCAAAGTGATGCTATACACAAGTCATGGACAGGCACTCCTAAAAATATGCTATATATGTATTTATTTTTTTTTTAAAAAACATGCTGCAGACACTCAAGTTCAATTAAACATTTCTACTAGATTGTTTGGGTTTATTTCTTAAGTGATGTACATATAAATGAGTATGTCTATGTTTGCATGGGTGTGTGTGGGTATGTAGGTGTATGAGTGTCTGGCTGAATGAGTGAGTGGTGGCACTAATGTATTTGTGTGGGCTTCAAGTATTGCTTCAGCATTTTAGCAGCCAACAGAACGGAGCCAAAGCTATTTTTACATTAAAAAAGTCCTTGAAAAAAAAAACAAGATCTCACAGGAGTAGACTGAGTATCAATTTGTAACTTATTTAAGTTTACTTAAGTAAATAATATGTGTGCTGGTATGTTTATGATGTCAGCTTTTGCGGTGGAGTAAGCAACTCAATACGTAGTTAAGATGCTTGATATGATAACTTGTTAGATATGAAAACTTGAGACAAAATCATTTCTGGTTGATTTTTAGCAAATTCTGCATAATTTATTATGATTGTTTTTTTTTTGTTTGAAATAATACTTATGTGATTTGTCTTTTCGTAATTTCATCGGAACATGATTTATATTAATATTTATTCGTAGTTTGATAAACATTTTTTTAATATAAAATAAGTTAAAAAAATAAACGAAAAAATATAAGTAAAAATATAGAAATATAAAAAAAAATTTTATTTAAAATATAAGTAAACGTCAAGGTTTAAAAATCTTTAAAAACATTTGACCTCAATTTTAACACTTTTGTCACATTTATAAGATTTTAACAGTGAATGCAAAAGTAATTCATGAGGAATAACAATAAATTGTTTGTACTTTCAAAGTAATTATAAGGAATGAAACAAAAAATATGTAATCTTATATTGTTTAAAAAAAATGAGCTTAAGAATTTTTAGCTTAGGATGGAAAATTTGTTGCAAAATTCATAACAAGGCACTTATTAAAAAAAATCATTAAATTATTTAATAAAAATGTACATATACTCAGGTAATGCAAAAGTAATTGCGTTGTAGTTTCAATATATTTTTTATATAGTTTTGCCATAACGTGCATATTGTTGCTTAAATTTAACTTATTCAAGTATTTTAATAGTAAATTCGTGTAATTTAAAAAGTAATTATAAGTAATTATTCAAAAAATATGTAATTTTAATTGTAAATTTAAAAGTTTTTCAGTCAAGGATGAACAATTTGTTGAACAATTTATATAAAAGAGCGAATTTTTTCAAAAATGTTAAATATTTAATAATAAATTAACATATACTCAGGTAATGCAAAAGTAATTGCGTTGTATTTTCAATGCATTTTTTATATAGTTTTGCCATAAAGTGTATGTTATTGCTTAAATGTAACTAATTCAAGTATTTTAATGGTAAATTCGTGTAATTTAAAAGTAATTATAAGTAATTATTCTAAAAATATGTAATTTTAATTGCAAATTTGAAAGTTTTTCAGTCAAGGCTGAACAATTTGTTGAACAATTTATATAAAAGAGCGAATTTTTTCAAAAATGTTAAATATTTAATAATAAATAAACATATACTCAGGTAATGCAAAAGTAATTGCGTTGTATTTTCAATGCATTTTTTATATAGTTTTGCCATAAAGTGTATGTTATTGCTTAAATGTAACTAATTCAAGTATTTTAATGGTAAATTCGTGTAATTTAAAAGTAATTATAAGTAATTATTCTAAAAATATGTAATTTTAATTGCAAATTTGAAAGTTTTTCAGTCAAGGATGAACAATTTGTTGAACAATTTATATAAAAGAGCGAATTTTTTCAAAAATGTTAAATATTTAATAATAAATTAACATATTCTTAGGTAATGCAAAAGTAATTGCGTTGTATTTTCAATGCATTTTTTATATAGTTTTGCCATAAAGTGTATGTTATTGCTTAAATGTAACTAATTCAAGTATTTTAATGGTAAATTCGTGTAATTTAAAAGTAATTATTCTAAAAATATGTAATTTTAATTGCAAATTTGAAAGTTTTCCAGCCAAGGATGAACAATTTGTTGAACAATTTATATAAAAGAGCGAATTTTTTCAAAAATGTTAAATATTTAATAATAAAATAATGAATGCTTAGGTAATGCCAAAGTAATTGCGTTGTATTTTCAATGAATTTTGTCATAAAGTGTATGTTATTGCTTAAATGTAACTTATTTAAGCATTTTAATGGTAAATTCGTGTAATTTAAAAGTAATTATAAGTAATTATTCTAAAAATATGTAATTTTAATTGCAAATTTGAAAGTTTTTCAGTCAAGGATGAACAATTTGTTGAACAATTTATATAAAAGAGCGAATTTTTTCAAAAATGTTAAATATTTAATAATAAATTAACATATTCTTAGGTAATGCAAAAGTAATTGCGTTGTATTTTCAATGCATTTTTTATATAGTTTTGCCATAGAGTGTATGTTATTGCTTAAATGTAACTAATTCAAGTATTTTAATGGTAAATTCGTGTAATTTAAAAGTAATTATTCGAAAAATATGTAATTTTAATTGCAAATTTGAAAGTTTTTCAGCCAAGGATGAACAATTTGTTGAACAATTTATATTAAAGAGCGAATTTTTTCAAAAATGTTAAATATTTAATAATAAAATAATGAATGCTTAGGTAATGCCAAAGTAATTGCGTTGTATTTTCAATGAATTTTGCATATAGTTTTGCCATAAAGTGTATGTTATTGCTTAAATGTAACTAATTCAAGTATTTTAATGGTAAATTCGTGTAATTTAAAAGTAATTATAAGTAATTATTCTAAAAATATGTAATTTTAATTGCAAATTTGAAAGTTTTTCAGACAAGGATGAACAATTTGTTGAACAATTTATATAAAAGAGCGAATTTTTTCAAAAATGTTAAATATTTAATAATAAAATAATGAATGCTTAGGTAATGCCAAAGTAATTGCGTTGTATTTTCAATGAATTTTGCATATGGTTTTGCCATAAAGTGTATGTTATTGCTTAAATGTAACTTATTTAAGTATTTTAATAGTAAATTCGTGTAATTTAAAAAGTAATTATAAGTAATTATTCAAAAAATATGTAATTTTAATTGTAAATTTAAAAGTTTTTCAGTCAAGGATGAACAATTTGTTGAACAATTTATATAAAAGAGCGAATTTTATCAAAAATGTTAAATATGTAATAATAAAATAATGAATGCTTAGGTAATGCCAAAGTAATTGCGTTGTATTTTCAAAGCATTTTTTATATAGTTTTGCCATAAAGTGTATGTTATTGCTTAAATGTAACTAATTAAAGTATTTTAATAGTAAATTCGTGTAATTTAAAAATAATTATAAGTAATTATTCTAAAAATATGTAATTTTAATTGCAAATTTGAAAGTTTTTCAGACAAGGATGAACAATTTATATAAAAGAGCGAATTTTTTCAAAAATGTTAAATATTTAATAATAAAATAAGGAATGCTTAGGTAATGCCATAGTAATTGTGTAGCATTTTTAATGTGTTTTAGACAAAGTTTTGCCAAAAATATAATTTTTTTGCTAAAATGCATATTATATAAGTATTTTGAAAGTAAAAGTGTGCAATTTCAAAGTAATTATAAGTAATTTATTAAACATCAGTAATTTTAAAAAATAATTTAAATGTTGTTGAATGAAAATATGAATGAATGAACAATTTGTTCCAAAATTGGTCATAAAGCACTTTTTTAAAATAATATTTATATATTAATAATTAATTTATGTAATGGTAATGCAGGTAATGCAAAAGTATTTATGTTAAAATTTAATGCAATTTTACACGTATTTCGCATTTAAGTGCAAATTAATGTTAAAATGTGGCATTTTTAGGCAATAAAGGAGTATTTAAAAAGTACTTTAAAGTAATTGCTTTATATTTATTTAAAATTTTCAGATATTTGAAATGTAATTTCATACCATTTTATATAAATTTTTGCATTTAACTGCAAATTAATGTTAAAATTTATCTAATAATGGCATTTCTAGGTAGCATAGATGTAATTTAAAAATATTTTAAAGTAATTGTTTTGTACATATTTCAGACTTTCATGGAATTTTTAAAGTATTTATTGTTGTATTTTAAATAAAATTTACGTATTTTTTTTTGGAATTAAAAGTATTTATTTGTAAAAATTCAACTTTTTATGGAATTTTTATGTAATAAAAATGCAATTGAAAAGTACTTATTCAATTACAAGTACAATTTTTCTCACAATACTTGATTTTCTTTTGGTAATGTAAAAGTATTTTCTAAGTTATGGCAATTATATAAACAGATATTACTTTAATTGTTTACATTTTTTCTCTTGAAATGAATTTTTTCGTATCTCTTAGGTTGCGTTTATAGTGAACGCCGAGTCAGACAGGCAGGCAGACAGGCAATGTGGACAAGCGAGATAGATAGCTATTTGTATCTCGTTTTTTCACCCAGATTTCAGCCTGCCTGCCTGTCTGAATCGCGTTCACTATAACCGTAACCTTACGAAATATTGTTTTTTTAGCCTGCAATAAAATTTTTTCAATGTAATTGAAAGTATTTTTGAGTAATTCTTTTGTAATCTTGACCTTTTTTTGCAAAAATTTATATCTTACTATAAATATATTGTAGGTTTTTTTTTTTACTTACACTCCTTATTTACTTAAAAGTACTTTAAAAGTAATGAAAAAGTAATTTCAATGAATTTTGCATGTAGTTTGTATTTCATACAAAACAAAACTGATATTTAAAGTAAAATAACAAGACACAGAAAGTATTTTCAATTTTTTTTTTTAAATCTTTTCAAATCCACAACAATTCCATGAATACGAATTTTTAACGAATTGCCTTAAACGTACCTTAAATTTGAGAGCAACACAATTCAAATAAATGTATGTGCTTGACAAATGTTTTCTTGTATTTTTAGCATGATTGCATTCCATTTAATTATAAAAACCATATTTTTTATTATTTCATTCAATAAATTTTCATTACTTAGAAAATTCCGAGAAAATTTCTTCAAGAAATGACATTAAAAATAAAAACACTCAAACGAAGAGAGATTTTTTTAGAAAAAAAATCTTTATTATCTTCAACATCAACATGTGTAAAAGTAGCAGTAGACATGCTGCTTAAACAAAGCTCGCTGAGCTGTTTGGTTTTTTTTTAATTTATTTTTGTGCTGCTGGTTTTTTTTTTCCTTTTTGTTGCTCAGACGCCAGCAATCCTGGCGACAGCCAAGGGCGTTACCTTTAACAAAATATAAAAACTGACAAACAAGCAAATAAATCACAGCAAGAGAAAATTAAATAAACTGTCAAAAAGTACGACGAACTCGTATAAAATTCAAAACTTCAAATAAATTTTATATAAGAACTTTTTGGTTATCAAATCTTGCGACAAGTGCTTCAATTATTTAATATACTTTTTTATTTCTATTTTTTTTTTCTACACAAACTTGTGCCAAAAAAAAAAAAAAAAAAAAAAAAAAAAAAAACGTTCTGCAGTGCTTCATGTCTAGAATGTTTTATGTAGAAGACAAAAACGACGACGAAGACGGTATGTCTTTTATTACTCGTCTTTGTGGCGCCATTGCGACGCGACGTCTGACTGCAATACACAGACAGAATGTTGCCAAATGCAAAACTTACGTTTTCTCGCTAATAAAACATAATCAAAGACAAAGATTTGTAGAATTTCAGAACCAAGAAATCATGCTTTTACAAAGCCAGCTTTATAAAACAATGTAACGAAGATACGTTGGGAAGTTTTTAGATAAAGTTACACTCAAGAAGCAACTTGTGGGGCATGTAGGTAAATGTATGCTAAGTTAAAGCATACTTAAGTACATGTGCACTTTTGAATAGATGTTTCATGGAGTGTGTGGTTGTATTTGACTTAAATTTAAGTAAATAAGCTTGACTTTTAAAACTTGCATGCCACCATCACATCATTTGTAGAAGTATTAATATATCAATTATTGACAGTCAAGTTTAACTTATGTTACTAATTAACAGGATACTGTTTAATATGAAACTTTATCATTGCATGACAAAAGCATACAAAGTTTTTCAACTTCAAACTGACACTTTCTTTAGTTGCCAAGACATGCACAAACATATGCAAACATCTCCAAAACTAAATAAGTATTAATGGTATTAAGTATTTATCTAGGCAAAAGTTATATCGAGAATTAAGGCTGACAAGGATAAGCAAAAATAATTGCGGCATCAGTCAATGAATAGACAACGAATAGCAAATCTTGTAATTAAAGCTAAGCTTTATTTAACTGTCAATTAATGACACGTAAATAGATTGAAATCAATGCGCTAAATAAGGGCGAAACAATTTAGTACAACACGACGTATGAGTAACATTTATATGAAAGATATAGCGGAAGTAAGCTTCGGTCGGCTAAAGCTAAGCTAATATATAGAAAAAAAAAATTAGATAAGCTTATTTGAGAAGCTTATCTAGCTGCTATAGTTGATGTTTAAGGAAAAGTGAATTTGAAAACTTTTCGTTGTTACGAGACATGCAAACTGGGGCTTTACTCTGTATCGCGATTCGAAAGGCAAGGCGATTCGAAAATTAAATGCGATTCGAAAGTTAAATCTCAAAATGTAACTATTTCGCATTAGTGACAGTGACTTAACTTATCGTTTCAACAAATATTCAGTTAAAGATAGCATAACTGGCTTTTAAACGTTAAAAATGCTAAATTCAGTGTGAAGAAACAGAAGAAATGTCAAAATATTTAATGCGAAAGTCGAATTGCAGAGTGTCAAATTTCCGAATTCGAACAATTTAGCTTTCGAATCACGTTGCAGAGTAAGGCCCCTGATGTCGTACAAGTTTTAATTAAATAAAACAAAAAACAAATTGACGATTTCAACGCTCGAGAGGGCTTCGACCGAGCTTTTTATGATCAATTGTGTTTTGTGTGTTGAAATCAGCGAGTCCGGTAGAGAAAAGGTAAATATATACTTGATCAGTCACCTCGTGAGTGGAGCTTTCTATGTCCGTCCGTCTGTCGTTAAGATTGTTGTCCGTAAACACAGGATAAGAAGAATAAGTTGACATATTTATATGAAACTCGGCACACATGGTAACATGAACTCAAGTATCTGCAATGTTGAATATTTTTGGATTCCGCCCACGGACACGTCTACCTCCCATACAACACAAAAATGAAAAACTGCATAAATAAACTCATAATTAACCTACAACAATAAAACTAGGTACGTATGTATTTTATATCAAAACAAAGGTGTCTGCGAAAAATGGTTTTCATTCGCCTAAGAACACGCCCACCTCCCATACAACCCAAAAATTGAAAACTCAATAAATAAGCTCATGTTTAACGTACAAAGATACAATTCGAAAAGTTTATATTTAATATTAAAACAAAGGTGTCTTAAAAAATGGGTGTCATCCAACCACGAACATGCCCATCTCCCATACGACCCAAAAATTAAAAACTCAATAAAAAGATCATGTTTAGCCTACAGAGATAAAATTTAGTACATACGGATTTTATCTCAAAATAAAGATGTCTTCGAAAAATGGATTTCATCTGCCCACCGACACGCCCACCTCCCATATCAACCAAAAAATTAAAAACTGCATAAATTAGTTAATGTTTATCTTATACAGATAATATTTGGTACGTTTGTATTTTATAACAAAATGAAGATGGTTTTGAAAAATGGGCGTCATCCATGCACGGACACGACTACCTCCAAAACAACCCAAAAATTTAAAATTCTATAAATAACTCCAATGTTTAACCTACAAAAATAATATTTGGTACGAAGTTTTTTTATAACAAAACGAAAATGTTTTTGAAAAATGGACGTCATCCGATAATGGACACGCACATCTCCCATACAACCCGAAAATGAAAAACTCCATAAATAAGCTTATGTTTGTCTTATAGAGATAAAATTTTGTATGTGTGTATTTTATACCAATACTAAGATGGGTTCAAAAATTGGGCGTTATCCGCAGACGAACACGCCCACCTTCAATACAATCCACAATAGCAAAAATACTATAAAGATATTAACATGTAGCTCAAAGGAGTATAACTTGGCATGTGCAAATATTTCATCAAAATTGAAATGCATATAAAATATGGGCCATTTTCAATATAATTATTGTACTTTGAAAAATTAGGTTTAGAGTATTTTATAGAGTATTTTATAAAGAGTATTTTACTTAAGACTTTCTTTACATGTTTGATATTAATTTGGTATTGAAAAGAAAAAAAAAAACCGCTCTTTGATCAATATGAAATTTGGTTGGAAGAGAGCATTTTAGTTGATCGCGTTTAAGTTTTTCTCAAAAATAAAAATTTTAAAAAAAAATATGTACATTTATTCATTCATCAATTCTGTAATTTGTAAAAAAAATTATTTTTAATTCAAAATTTTGACTTTCGGCAAATCCAGTGTCACTCACGTTTCAGTCATAGCAGTAAACATAAGTTTTTCTTCATCAAAAATATATGATTTTCACATAAAATTATGTGGGTACAATAAGTCTTAGGCTCACTTTTATAAGTTCATGCAAAAAGTTTTATATATATTTACTCATTTCGAAAAAACTCTCTGTAAAAAGTGTGTCACTCACGTTTTCGCACGATTTTCATTTTTCGAGTTCTTCTAACAAATTGCTTAAAATCTGCGAATTGTTTGAGTTAATGTAAGGAATAAAGTAATTTTCCGTAACGAAATTGAGTAGAAATTTAAACTGCAGGCAAAAATTTAGATTTCTCTCAGAATTTTAAGATTTTTTCATATACTGATTTTGTCACTCACGTTTCACGTCGATGTCACTCACGTTTCAAATCAATTTTAACTGTCCTTTTTTTGCATCGTGGTTAATCTGGTGAACTTTATTAAGCATATTTTATAAAAAAAAATTTTTTTTCTTAATATTAAGGATATTTTAAACAAAAAAATAAAAAAAAATTTGTATGGAAAGAATTATGTAAAGCATAATATAGTTAAAAAAATAATTCATAATATAAAAACAACACAAAAACTATTTCAGAAATATATCATTTTACCAAAATTTATTCCGATTCTAATCCACTTAATTCGTTAATCCTTACGCTCATTAAAAGCCAAAAACCGCGCCAAATTTGACTGGCTTATTAGCAATTCCGTCGACTTAAAGTAATGATTTAATTAGATCTTTTTAATCTTTGCTATATTTTGTTTCTTATATGAATCCGGATTTAACTATAATTTTTCTATATCTTTTTTTCATACGTTCTTTCACTTTTTCTTGATGTTTTCGTCATCTTCTTCCATTTCTTATACAAAAATAAAAAAAAAAAAATTAAATGTCACTCACGTTTCACTTCTTCAAAAGCTTTTTTTAAAGAAAAATAATTGCGTCTGCTTGATTTAAAAAAATGCAAAATTAACTTTGCTTATATTAAAAGTAAATCCCAGACATAAATTATGCCAGCCAATTATTTTCCAAGATAATCTAACTTATCAATAAAAATTGTCACTCACGTTTCACTCTTGAATCACTTTTTTAAATTTTATTTTTCGATAGAAAATAAGTTTTTTTAAAAATTTTAATATTAATTTTTCAATACAAAATATTTCAATTGTGAATATTTTATAACGGTGCTTTGATATTTAAATCGCGAAATACCAAATTACAAAAAATAAAAACCTACAATTTTTTAACTTGCTACAGATTAAAAATACATTCAATAAAATCACTTAAAATTTAAGGATACAATATGTTTTTTTTTTCAAAATGATTTTACCGCAGGAAAACACAAAGAATATCCTTAACGTTCCATGTATTTTTATTGAATTTTAAGCATTTTTATTTTTTAAGGTTTTGGTTTACTTTTTCTGGATTTGCCGCTTTCAATGTTAATATATTGGTCGAATTTTAACGGTTTCCCAATTTTTTTTAATCATTTCTAAAAAATTGTTAAATTTACTTTCAAATCTCACAAAAATCGCTGTGAAGTTCTAACTTAAAGTATTTTTAATGAATTTTCCTAATACTGTCGTTAATTTTTATCGTTATTTAGCTTGTATTTCAACCAAATGCGAAGAGAGAGAAAAAACTGTCTCAAATTTAATGTTTTCAATTGGGAAGCCAATATATCCGCCATTTTTGAAAAGATTTTTTTATTTTTTTTTTTTTATTTAAGTCATATGAGTTAACTTATAAAAATTAATAAAAATTGTACGGTAGTTTTTGTGTTTATATTTAAATTATTCCTTTTAAAAAGAAACCACAAAATTTTATCATTTCTCAAAATTTGGGTAAAATAAAAACTAAATTTTGAATTTTTTAATTTCTTTCAAAGACAATTGCGCACTTAAGGTGAATTTATTTGGCCTTGACACTAAAAAAATAAACTTCTTGTGCCATTAAAAAATCAATCTATGATTTTTTTTTGCAAAATTAATTAATTTTTTTTAAATGTTTTTCTATTTTTAAAAAACTTAAAAGTCAAAAATAATTTCTTTGAAGGAAATATTTCCAACCAATTAAAAGTTATAATCACGAACTTATTTTAACTATCTCGCTTATTCGGCATATTCTGCATATAATTATAAATAGGCAAACATAAAATTGCTCGCATTTGGATCACGATCGATATTAGTGAATATTATTTTTTGATAAAATTATATAAATTAATTTTTTGGCGTACATCAAAATTATGAAAAACAGACTCAGGAGCGTTATGGGACCTGAGGTAATGAACTACAAGCAAAAACGAGAACAAAGACTGTTTTAAAGGTTTTGGAACTTTCCAAATGCTGGAAAATTGCAAGAGCCAAGACCTTCTTGGAAATTTTTAAAAATTTTAAGGTGTTATTGGCTTAAAAAAAGACCCTAGCTTTAAAGTACATATGCAGCATTTTTTTCTGAAATCCATTTTTTATATAACTTTTAAACTTTTCGTGCGTTTTTTATTAAAATTCTTCGAAACTGCATTTATATTTAAAGTTAAAAGAGTTAAAAAGTTAAAAAGTTTAAAGTTAAAATAAAGCTTTGAAATCAACGCCTAAGTATATGCAAAACTATAGTAAGCAGTTCAAAAACTTGAATGCAAAAATTTAAGATTATTTTAGAAGGCCAATAGAACCGTTTGCCCTGTTATAGCAAATTTTTTTGTTTTCAAACTTAAAAAAGTGCTTAAAAATTGCAAAACTAGAATTTGTTTTGCTGTTATGTATAATTTTAAGTTTTTATTAACATAGAAACAAACTGCCTAAAAGTATGCAACAATTTTTTTCCCCCTCAAAATAACCGTCTTTTAGCATAGCTGTTAAATATTTCATGCTCTTTTTATTTAAATTTTACAAAACTTGCTCTGCATTCAGCACACATGTTGTCAGAAGTAAATTTAAGATTAAAAACAAATGCGCCTTAATGTATATTTTATAAGTTTTTACAGCGCCAGCTGTCATTCTGTTACACATACATACATATGTATATATATTTTTATATATATAACTTTATCTGCACATGTAAGTGTTTTAAAATCCATTTAAGACATAAAAGAAAAAAACACAAAAAAAGATCAAATACAATACAACAAGTTTAAAACATGCCTAAGCGTTATTTTATTAAATTCAACTCATGCCTGGAAGTATGCAAGCAGCTGTTGTCTGTCGGTGGCGAAATTAAAAAACAACAAACAAAAAAAAAAAAACAAACAAAAGAAAAAGAAAAAACATATAAAAAAAACATTTCTGCGCTTACAGTGAGCAGCACGCAGGAGTTAACTCAACGCTGTCTCTTAGCTTGTCGACATACTTAGCAGCCCTCTTTTTGACTCGTCATTCGTAAATTTAACCAACTTCATGCTGCCTGCTTTGTTGCGTACGCAATGCATACAAATTACATTTATTGAATTGCTTTTGATTGTTGAAACACTTTCAGCAGCATATAAGCTGCCAAGTTGTAACATCCACGCTTAGTGAGATGATATGAAAAAAAGACCACTTCATTGCCTTAAAGTAGGCAATGAAGTGGCTTTCGTGATTAATTAATTTTGAAATTATTTTATTTGAGTTGGTTTTCGCTCAATCGCTCTAAATGGTGTGTCCCTTTAGATACTTTCATATATATCTTGACAAAACGCAGAAAAGTAGGCTGCAGATCAGTTTTTAGCATTATGCATAAGAGTATGCAATATTTTCAAGAATAAACGTAGAATTTTTTTTGGTCAAAAAACTCAAATCTTAACCATGTAAATTATATGAAAGTTTAAAATGTTGCCTAAAAGTAGGCAATAAAGTTAATTTCATGCCTAATTCTGCGTTAAATTGTTTTATTTAAATTGAACCAATGCTTACATTCTCTCTCTCTGTCTTTCACTCTCTAGTTGTAAACGTTTAAATTGATTTTCTTGGGAAAATCTAACAAAAAGACCGCAGTTTCTCAATAGTTTTTTTTTTATTTAAATGCTTAAAAGTATGCAATATTTTCAAGAAAAAAAAATAAAATTTTTTTATCACAAACAAAAATAATTTCTTAACTTTAATATTTATTTTATATCAGCCAGATAGAACAGAATTTTTGTTGCCTCTTAAGTTTTGTTGCATAAAATATTGAACAATTTTTTATACTTAATTTTCTTTGCAATTATTTACCAATTATTAACCAACCATTATTTTAAAGCCAGCCTTAAGGTATGCTTTGATTTTATTTTAAAACTTTTGCTCTCGTTAAATAAACTTTTTCTTAAAGTTTTGCACTAAATTTGTTGTTATTCTTGCTGTCGTTTCTTCTTCTTATAGCCGCTGCTGCTGTTTATCTCATTTATTTTTGTTATCTTTTTAAATATTTCGTTTTCGTTTTATTATTTTTTTTTTTTGTTCTTTGTCTATTATATTCATTTGTATTCATTCTTAATGTATTCTTATATTAGCGCCATTTTTCATGAGTCCTTGGAGGCTCATAATGTATGCCGCTCGCTTACGCATTGCCGATTTTTTAAACTTTTTTTCATTTCTTGTTCTTTTGCTTATTCTTTATTTTCTTTCTGCTTCATTTTTAGGTTAGCCTCATTTTTTATTTTTTGCTTTTTTATTGTTTTTACGTTATTTCTGCTACAAAAAAATAAAAAACAATAACCTTTAAATTAACACTCGCTCAATGTAGGCGTTAAACTGACTCAAGAGACGATTTTGCCCTCTCCTCCCACTAAAGCCCATTTTGCTAAATAATGTTGATCCTTTTCCGAAAAAAAAAAAAAAACAAACTATAGAGCTGCAAGTATCTACAAAAACAAGTTTCCGGTTAGCTGGTTGCTTATTTTGAGCTAAGCTTGTGGTTTAATTTGTATGAAAAAGCATTCAACATTCAGTTTAGCTACATTTTAGAACTCCGTTCGTTACAACAGATCTTTTTCGCAGTTTTTAGAGTCGCTTAAAAAAAATAAATTCATGATAAAAACTCTCATTTATATCAAAAATATATTTTCAAAACAACGAAAATGTTTTTTGGACCATCAAATCAATTACTTTTAAAAAAATATTGCATACTTTTAGGCACTCTTTATCAGCAAAAATAACATGAAATTGCTCAATTTTGACTATAACGCTTAAAAATTTTTGTTTTCAATTATTTTTGAGTGCTAATCACTGTTTAATTTTCAAACATCATTTAAGCTGCTTTTTACTGCCACTTAAATTATGCCCACACTTTTAATTCCTCTTAAGATTTTCTAATTGACTAAGGGTCATTACCTTTTTTTTTTATTTTTCCTTCTTTGACAAGCTCTTCAAAGTCACCACAAAAATGCTCTCGCTCTACTCAGTTTATCTTCATCACACTACATCAACAAAAAAAGCTTGTTGTTGCTTTTCAAGCCGATTGCTTTTTTTTCAAAATATTTTGACAAATCACAGCACTCTGAGCACAAATCGTAGAGCTGTTGTTTTTTGATGTCTATCAAAATTTTTATTCTGCAATGTTGATGCTAGAGTGAAATATTTTGCAGCATATTATATGGCGTTTTGATTAATGCAGTGACTGACAGCGCACAAAATTGTCGCCCCCTAGCATTGCCAGCCACCGCATACCACCAGCACTCAGAAACTGTCAAAAGGATCAAAAGGCATTTACTAGGCTGTGAGTGTCTGTGAGGCGTACGTGCGCATTTTTCGATTTAAGCCTTCAAGTGGAATTAGTATTTGTAATCAATCAGCAGCACTTGCAATGAGTGGTTGGGTAGAGAGAGAGAGAGAGAGAGAGAGGGAGAGAGAGGGAGAGAGAGAGGTGGTTGGACTGTTTGAACTGGATAGACAGACAGAAGGCGGCTTTGTGGGTTGACTGCCTGTTAGCGTGCTTGATGGACCACTTTGCCTGCCTGTCTGTCTTCTGTGTCGTTTTGTCATTATAAATTAATGAATGCTTGATTGCGAAAGAACTGAGCAAAGCACCAGCAACAACA
The DNA here is from genome assembly GCA_958299015.1 of Tetanocera ferruginea. Lineage (NCBI taxonomy): Eukaryota > Metazoa > Arthropoda > Insecta > Diptera > Sciomyzidae > Tetanocera > Tetanocera ferruginea. The sequence continues at coordinate 25,709,985 of OY282643.1, read as the reverse complement.
ACATTAATTTAAACAAAAAAGCATACTTAAAGGGATTTACAAGCCTCATAAAAGCAACGCTCTTAGTTAAGTCTATCATGATAATTTATATCGAAATTTTAAAGCACACTCATTAATAAAATATTTTGCATTATTTATTAGACAGCATACTTTTAGGCTTTGTTTGCATTCATAGACTAAGGAATATTTTAAATAATTAGACAAACGGTACAGTTTTGGCAAAACATTTATGGCAGCGTCAAAAAGATCAATGGAAGCATTCAGCTTTTTTATTTTATTTATTTTATTTATTTTATTTATTTTATTTATTTTATTTATTTTATTTATTTTATTTATTTTATTTATTTTATTTATTTTATTTATTTTATTTATTTTATTTATTTTATTTATTTTATTTATTTTATTTATTTTATTTATTTTATTTATTTTATTTATTTTATTTATTTTATTTATTTTATTTATTTTATTTATTTTATTTATTTTATTTATTTTATTTATTTTATTTATTTTATTTATTTTATTTATTTTATTTATTTTATTTATTTTATTTATTTTATTTATTTTATTTATTTTATTTATTTTATTTATTTTATTTATTTTATTTATTTTATTTATTTTATTTATTTTATTTATTTTATTTATTTTATTTATTTTATTTATTTTATTTATTTTATTTATTTTATTTATTTTATTTATTTTATTTATTTTATTTATTTTATTTATTTTATTTATTTTATTTATTTTATTTATTTTATTTATTTTATTTATTTTATTTATTTTATTTATTTTATTTATTTTATTTATTTTATTTATTTTATTTATTTTATTTATTTTATTTATTTTATTTATTTTATTTATTTTATTTATTTTATTTATTTTATTTATTTTATTTATTTTATTTATTTTATTTATTTTATTTATTTTATTTATTTTATTTATTTTATTTATTTTATTTATTTTATTTATTTTATTTATTTTATTTATTTTATTTATTTTATTTATTTTATTTATTTTATTTATTTTATTTATTTTATTTATTTTATTTATTTTATTTATTTTATTTATTTTATTTATTTTATTTATTTTATTTATTTTATTTATTTTATTTATTTTATTTATTTTATTTATTTTATTTATTTTATTTATTTTATTTATTTTATTTATTTTATTTATTTTATTTATTTTATTTATTTTATTTATTTTATTTATTTTATTTATTTTATTTATTTTATTTATTTTATTTATTTTATTTATTTTATTTATTTTATTTATTTTATTTATTTTATTTATTTTATTTATTTTATTTATTTTATTTATTTTATTTATTTTATTTATTTTATTTATTTTATTTATTTTATTTATTTTATTTATTTTATTTATTTTATTTATTTTATTTATTTTATTTATTTTATTTATTTTATTTATTTTATTTATTTTATTTATTTTATTTATTTTATTTATTTTATTTATTTTATTTATTTTATTTATTTTATTTATTTTATTTATTTTATTTATTTTATTTATTTTATTTATTTTATTTATTTTATTTATTTTATTTATTTTATTTATTTTATTTATTTTATTTATTTTATTTATTTTATTTATTTTATTTATTTTATTTATTTTATTTATTTTATTTATTTTATTTATTTTATTTATTTTATTTATTTTATTTATTTTATTTATTTTATTTATTTTATTTATTTTATTTATTTTATTTATTTTATTTATTTTATTTATTTTATTTATTTTATTTATTTTATTTATTTTATTTATTTTATTTATTTTATTTATTTTATTTATTTTATTTATTTTATTTATTTTATTTATTTTATTTATTTTATTTATTTTATTTATTTTATTTATTTTATTTATTTTATTTATTTTATTTATTTTATTTATTTTATTTATTTTATTTATTTTATTTATTTTATTTATTTTATTTATTTTATTTATTTTATTTATTTTATTTATTTTATTTATTTTATTTATTTTATTTATTTTATTTATTTTATTTATTTTATTTATTTTATTTATTTTATTTATTTTATTTATTTTATTTATTTTATTTATTTTATTTATTTTATTTATTTTATTTATTTTATTTATTTTATTTATTTTATTTATTTTATTTATTTTATTTATTTTATTTATTTTATTTATTTTATTTATTTTATTTATTTTATTTATTTTATTTATTTTATTTATTTTATTTATTTTATTTATTTTATTTATTTTATTTATTTTATTTATTTTATTTATTTTATTTATTTTATTTATTTTATTTATTTTATTTATTTTATTTATTTTATTTATTTTATTTATTTTATTTATTTTATTTATTTTATTTATTTTATTTATTTTATTTATTTTATTTATTTTATTTATTTTATTTATTTTATTTATTTTATTTATTTTATTTATTTTATTTATTTTATTTATTTTATTTATTTTATTTATTTTATTTATTTTATTTATTTTATTTATTTTATTTATTTTATTTATTTTATTTATTTTATTTATTTTATTTATTTTATTTATTTTATTTATTTTATTTATTTTATTTATTTTATTTATTTTATTTATTTTATTTATTTTATTTATTTTATTTATTTTATTTATTTTATTTATTTTATTTATTTTATTTATTTTATTTATTTTATTTATTTTATTTATTTTATTTATTTTATTTATTTTATTTATTTTATTTATTTTATTTATTTTATTTATTTTATTTATTTTATTTATTTTATTTATTTTATTTATTTTATTTATTTTATTTATTTTATTTATTTTATTTATTTTATTTATTTTATTTATTTTATTTATTTTATTTATTTTATTTATTTTATTTATTTTATTTATTTTATTTATTTTATTTATTTTATTTATTTTATTTATTTTATTTATTTTATTTATTTTATTTATTTTATTTATTTTATTTATTTTATTTATTTTATTTATTTTATTTATTTTATTTATTTTATTTATTTTATTTATTTTATTTATTTTATTTATTTTATTTATTTTATTTATTTTATTTATTTTATTTATTTTATTTATTTTATTTATTTTATTTATTTTATTTATTTTATTTATTTTATTTATTTTATTTATTTTATTTATTTTATTTATTTTATTTATTTTATTTATTTTATTTATTTTATTTATTTTATTTATTTTATTTATTTTATTTATTTTATTTATTTTATTTATTTTATTTATTTTATTTATTTTATTTATTTTATTTATTTTATTTATTTTATTTATTTTATTTATTTTATTTATTTTATTTATTTTATTTATTTTATTTATTTTATTTATTTTATTTATTTTATTTATTTTATTTATTTTATTTATTTTATTTATTTTATTTATTTTATTTATTTTATTTATTTTATTTATTTTATTTATTTTATTTATTTTATTTATTTTATTTATTTTATTTATTTTATTTATTTTATTTATTTTATTTATTTTATTTATTTTATTTATTTTATTTATTTTATTTATTTTATTTATTTTATTTATTTTATTTATTTTATTTATTTTATTTATTTTATTTATTTTATTTATTTTATTTATTTTATTTATTTTATTTATTTTATTTATTTTATTTATTTTATTTATTTTATTTATTTTATTTATTTTATTTATTTTATTTATTTTATTTATTTTTTCTAGTTTTTTATTTGTTTTTATTTTGAGCTTGTTAACTTTTAAAATAGGTTTTTTTTCGCCAACTTTGTGCCCACGGTTAATAACAAATTTAAGCATAGCAATGAATTTCAATGCCATCAACAGCAAAAAACAGCAAAAATAGCATTTTAAAAATGCTACAAAATTATATTCTGACAGCAAAAACGCAAATTTTTATATGACATTTTAAGCTTCTCTAAGTCCTGCGCCTTAAAATCATTTATGCAAACATGTTTCTGTTGTTGCGGCGGCTTTATGTTGTTGCAAAGGCTGCAACATGAATTATTTAAGCTTTCAATCACTAACAGTGACTTATATGATATATTTGCCAAAAACAACAACAAAATTTTATAACAAAAAAGCCCTAAATAAAAAGCATATTGCAATAAAATTGCTACGAGAAGTAATAAACAAACAAAACACGTAAAAAAGTGCTGCATAATTTTGGGCACATTAAAAAAATGCCACACATTATTTTAAAAAATATGACAGACACACATACACACGCCCTTAGACATTGTAAATAACTAAAGCTTTTAACAAAAACGCAGGGCATACATCATAAAAACAAGACTTTATTTCTAAGCCTAAAAGCATGCTAAGACAATGTTTTTTTTTTGTTTGTATGGAAGCTGTTTATGAGCGTTACGCACATTTGTATAATAATCATATTTGACAGTAGCTTTATAATAATTTGAATTATTTTTCATTGACTTTGTTTACTGCACAGCAAAAGTAAACGAAGACGAAGACAAAGACAAAGAAAACGACAAAGCTTTTTAACTTGCTCAATTTGATGGTATACACTTAGGCGCGCTGCCACTAATGTTGATTTTTTATAGTGCAACATTAAGAAAAAATGTTATGCATAGATTTTATGCGTAATCGTAGTAGTTGCAAGCTCTTGCCTAATAAAGCTATTCTGTTCTAAAAACTACTTCGAGCATAAAAATAAAAATAAAATGAAAAAACAAAAATTAAGGTGCACCATAAAAAAGCCTATTATGTTCGACATAACTGCGTTTTCATAGCATATTTTCGAGTGCTTGTTAGCAGACGCACTGCTACGTCGATGTTACTTTGCATATAAGTGTATTAGTGCATGTAGGTGTTGTTGAGTACTTGTGTGTATGTGTGAAAGTATGTTTGTTTTTATGTTAATGTTTATTTTAATGATAGCAACGTGCTTTTGTGCTGCAATTATAGTGTTTATGTGTGTTTGGCTGTGTAAAATATTTACAAGCTAAGCGGCGGAAAAAACGTTTTTATTTTATTTTATTTTTATATATTTTTTTTTTTTTTTGCCAAAACTTAACAAGCTATTTTAAGCGTTTGTTTTAATATAACACCTCATTTCAAGCTTTCAGGCTGCAAAGCTATTTTGTGCTTCAGTCAAGAGTGTTTACTCGAGATTGTCTGTGTGTGTGTGTAGAGAAAAACTCACCTGTAAAGAAAAGACATAAAAAAACTATCGTTAGTGGCAAAATATATAACAAACTTAAGAAGTTTAAGTGTCTGAAAGTCATAAAAGATTGTACTTTTAGTATGCCTTCTTCATATGCCTAAAAATATGCAACATTTGTGGGAGAAAAGCAATAAAACTAGACATTTATGGTCTCAAAATATTCAACTTGTTGAAGAAAATTAAACAATTTTTAAGCTAGACAGTCAGTAACTTACAATATAATATCATATATTTTTCTGATAAATATGACATATTTATATAAGTATGAAGGTTTAGGTTAGTTAGTATTATAAATGTTAACTTTGTTGCTCGCAAATGACTTCCTACGTCCGTCTTAAGTAACATTCAACTGAATCAACTCAGCAGTGGAATAATCTGTGGAATTATTAGCTGTACCATTTCAGCACTAGAATAATCTGTGCAACTATCCGCTGAACCAACTCAGCAGTAGAAAAATCTATACCTGGCTAACATTTTAGAACTGCATATATCACAGATTTAACGATATCGCATACTTTAAGAATTTTTTTAGTCATATAGAAAAAGGTCGTGACAGCGTTGATTTTTATTTAATTTTAACACCAAAACCTAAAATTTTAATCCTCATCTAAAAATGTTGATTTTGACCGAATTTGAGCATTTCATTTTCAGCAGCTCATCAGTAGCAAAATCCATTAAAACTTTCAAAAATATAGTGCAAGTTTTTTGTTTGGTTATATTTAAACATGATTAATTTAACTTAAGCACTGCAAATTAAGGTGGGACACAACATTCGCGGCAGAGAAAACAGACCTTTTTTAAAAATTCATAACTCAGTCAAAAACAAACATTTTCCAAAAGTTTTTTTATTATATTAAATTATATTTTTTTATTATTGTAGAGAATTGAACAAATTACAAGAAAAAATACATGGTTTTATAGAGCTCCAAAATGGCGGCAGAGAAAAAAACGCTGCCTCGTGGTTGCAGCGCTGGGAGTGGCAAAAATTGTCCGATCTGGAAAAAAATGACTTTTCTAAATGTTAACAAAATTGATTACCGCATGACAGGAGCTTTTGTTTAAAAATGTATTTTTTTTTTTTTAAAAATGTATTTTTTTTAAAAATGTATTTTTTTAAAAATGTGTGTTTTTGCAAAAAAATATTGACTTTAAAAATTCATAAAAAATCAAAAAAAAATAAATTAAAAATATGTAGCTCGTGTCATACGATAGCGAATCAAGTTTAAAAAAATACAAAAAAAAAAAATCGTCAAAAAATCGTCAAAAAATGAACCCGCTAGAGCGGAACATGGTACGAAAAACATGGTTTCGATATAAACGCGTTCAAAGTTTGTGAACAAAGAAAAATGCAAATAAAAATAAAAATGCGCTCTCACTAAGCCGGCTGTAACTTTTGAACACGTAGGAATTTTTTCATGAAATTTAAAATCTTAATAATCTTAAGAATATTTACTAAACTACAAAATAATAAAAAAAAGTCGATTTTAAAAAAGGGCCAATGTCATGTCCCCCCTTAAAGCTTTAAACAGTTGCTGCTTGAATTAACTCTAATAGTTTTTGATTTTGAATTTGTTTAACCACTTCCCCTACCCTCCCCCTTCTTTGTGTCAATTTTTTGCTTTCAACTTTATCGAGTTTCTACAACTTCTTCTTCTGTTACTTTGAAAAGAACTCGCTTTACACTCTTAGCAGCATAAAACAGATAATTAAAAATTTGTGTTGAAAATTTTTGTAAAAAAAACTTCATTTGCTTCAGGCACAAATGCTACACATTGCAGCTGCAACTTTTTTTTTTCTCTCTTAACCCAATCCTGCTCCATCAACTAAAAATATACTTCATAAGCATTAAACTATTATAAAAATAAAAATGAACAAAAACACAAGTTTTTTCAAATTTATGCTGTTTTTTCAGCAGCTCTAAAGTTTGCACAGTTTTACTTGTATCAAAACTTTTAACGCCCACCAAACGTTACCAACCAACCAACCAACATTTGCCATATGTTACCATCAAGTAAAAGCCTTTTGCTGCCACCCAAAAAACTGCTGCTGCTGTGACTACTACTGCAACTGCTGCTGTTGATAGTTTTTTTTTTTTTTTGCTTAGTCAACTTGTGCGTTTAAGAAAAACAACAAAAAAAAAGTACTGCATGCTTTTTGGTGCTTTGCAAAATTGCTTTTATGCTTTGGTTTTTTGGTTCAAAATATGAATTTCTGGTTTTTAATAAAGTTTTGACAGCGAGTTTTTCAAAAGTTTTTTTGAAAAACATTGATTTTTTTAATGCTTTTTCAATTTTGTTGCTGTGCAAAAAAACAAAATTTTTTAAATTTTGCTGCCAGAAAGTATGCAATGGCTAAAGTCTTTAAAGCTAAAAGCTCAAAATGTTAGTGACTACGTAACAAAACTACAAAATGAGATATGGTACGTGACAAATGCTGTGCCTTTAACATTTTTGTTCTTATTGCAACTGCTACCAGCTCTTCTAAAAAGCATATGTGTGTGCTTTGCTCGCTTCACAGCAATTGCTGCTTATGCAGCAATCTTCTTATGCTTTAGCTCTTCTAATGCTTTCACAATTTTGTTGCCTGATTGTGCACAAATGTTGCACTACACGCACACAAGCAAACAGTTCCGGAGATACGGTGCATATAATTTCTACAAAACAATTTGAGGCCACATTTTTGAAGGGAAAACAATTTGAGCTGCACATGTATCTGTTTTCCCTGCTGAATGCTCGTTTATATTGAGAATACTGAGCTATAACTATGTAAGTAAGAAAATTGCCGACAACACTTGATATGCAGGTTATGTGTTCATATAAACATTCCAAAAATATTGTTCGAGCAACAATTCCTTGCATGCAATATTGCAATAAGAGGCAGCAACAAGTGATGAACATGAGAAGGTTTGCTCATTTGCACATCAAATGTTTGACTGAACGTACAATTTAACGTATAATTTAAGGCCTACTTTTAGGCAGCAGTGACTTAAAGCTTTAGGCAAACGCGCAATGATATATTTAACACTTAATCGGCATACTTTTTGGTATAACGTACTCGGCACACTGGCATCATATGCAACTGATAGTGCGCTGACTAGAAGTATTTCTTCGATTTAGCTGGACAAAATTAAATTTTGGCAAACCCCGTTTAAAAAAAAAATTTATATATATATTTTTAGTAAGAATAACGGACAATGTGTATTTTTTAACTTGCCCTGCTCAAACATTTTTTTAGCTCTCTGAACTCTGTCATTTTTAGTTGAACTTTTCTTTGGGTTGCTAGCTATTTAGAGGAGTGCATACCTAAGAATTCATATTTTTTCCACAACTTTTCTAAGCAGTTAATATATATGGTACAATCCATTTTTATTTAACCCTGGAAGGACATGCTTCGTCAAATCGACGACGCATGGTTACATTAAATCGTTTTTCTTCCTTGCTTTATTTTGTTTTCTTCTGATTTTTCTTATAGCACCAGTCAAAGTCTAGCTTGAACGTATGCGCAGACGTAGAACCAAAAAAATAGTTTAGAAGTATGATTTTTAAGAATTATCGTCGTCGAAACGACGAAGCATGGCTTTTGAGTAACTTTTTCAGTTTCATATTTTGGGTTTTTTTTTTGTAGTTTTTGTATTAATATTCCATTTTTATTGCTAGAACGCAAAATCTGCAACCAAAAACATATATATATATTAAGAAATTGGAAAAAATTTTATCGATCTACAACTAATCCAATGATGAACTTGATTGTTTCAGCGCTTGCTTTGGTACAGTGGGGGCTAAAAAAACCTAACTGCCTATTGCCTATTACCTCATCCATTTAAAAACTTCATCTGAATAATATTTAGAACTTTGTTTTTAAGATAAAAATTAATTTTTTATTCAATGTATGCTTAAAGTAGTTAATATTTAATTTTGTTTTATGCACCTTTTTTAAAAAAAAAGCCAAATGAACCAAACAGAA